>PYHW01010644.1:3737045-3781308 GCA_013186435.1 Turdus rufiventris | reverse complement strand
TTTTTTCTGAATCCATGAACATTTCATAAAAATTGTGATAGACCATTTTAATGAATAAAAAAATTATTGAAAAAAACCTAGCTTCACTGAGAGCTGAGCCCATATGTCACTTTCATGGCCCCGGCCCCTAATTAAGAACGGCTTTTCTTTGTGGAAGATGTGATTCCAGTTTCTTCACAAATTTTCCTAAAAAAAGGATTGGCAGTGGGGAGAGAAAGCCTTGGAAAAGAGATTTCCAGATATACTCTACCTACAAGACAGCACCAGCCTGGGTCTGCACACAGGCACCAGAGAAGGTGTGAGAGCTGTGAGCAATTGGGTTGTTCTGCTGATGTAGCTGTGTCCAGTCAGGACAGCCCTTTCCCTGGGGAATTCCAGAGGGAGCTGAACTGCCAGGAAAGGGCAGGACATCAGGACAGACATTAATGCCACATACACAAAGATGGATAAGGGAACGCTGAAGAAACAAAACTTAATCAAGCTGATAGGAAGATAGTTTGGTCAAATAAATATAGAATCATAGAGTGATTTAGATTGGGACAGTTCTTTAGGATCTAGTTCCAAGAGCTCTGTCATGGGCACCGAACCTTCCATCACACCAGGTAGCTCAGAGCCTCATCCAACCTGACCGTGAACTCTTCCAAGTACAGGGCACCTACAGTTTCTCTGAAGCCTTCTCTTCTCCAGGCTGAACAGCCACAACCCTCTCTGTCTTCACAGTAGAGTGTTCCAGCCTTCTGATCAGCTTAGCGACCCTCCTCTGGGCTCATTCCTCTGCTACAGAAATCAAAACAGAACCACTAAGAAGAATATACTGGCTGTTGGCAACAGTGCAGGGAGTATAAGAAAAAACTGTTTTGGCAAAGGTTTTGAATCCATTAAAGTGTAGGTTTGCTGGAACTAGCACTGCTAGAGCAAGCACAGGGCTTAGAAACAATATCACTTCTGCTAATGGGTCAGATAGTAAGCTAGGGCAGAACATGACATGAATTATGGATATTGCTTCATACACTTGACCTGAAGTGGTTATTACTATTCCTGAGTATCTCTACACAGACTCTATAGAGTCTACTGCCATGTTTAAATATAGGTAAGCAATTCTGAGTAAAAAAATGGACTTATGCTGGAGTTAGTAATTGCAAACATGCACATTAGTTTGCTAACTGTCTTTCAAATTTTTATCCCAATGTTGTGTTTCTTTCTTCAGGTGTCATGCAGGCTGCTGTGGTCACTGGCTTCTATGCATGATTGTTATGGTGGTGTTTTTCCCTCAAAATTTGAAGAATAGTGATAGCACAGAGGACTCTTGAGAAAGAAACAGAAAATGCCGGAGAACAGTATGGAGCAGGGAGAATCGTACATGTGGCTAAATTTTTAACTATGCTGGCAGCATCTGAAAAGGACTTTTCTTCCTGCAGAGACAGCTGTGTTATAAAACCCCACAGCCTTTTGATAGATCCAGCATGCCAGCCTCCAATCATGCTGGCAGACATGTCAGAAACGTCTGGGTATTTTTCAGTTCTTGAGTCTCTCACTTTGCTTTAATGCTTTTCTTTACAAGGCAACTGCGTGTACCCTGGGGTGAAGTGATAGCATGTCTGTGTTAACAACCCTAATTCCAAAATTACCTAATATGTAATACAGATTTCTGCAAAAAGCACTAGGCGTTTGTGGGTTGATTGGTGATTGACCATGGCTGCAGTACACTTACCCTCCTCAGCTTCCCATCCTTGTAAATGTCTTTTGTTTCTGTATACAGTATTCCATTCAACACTGTTTGCAGTGTGTTCTGGCAAGTAAGGAAGCAAATGGCTGTTTTATTATGCCAGCTGCACTTTCAGACAGGACAGTTGAGAGATGCGTTCCTCCGTTTTTCAGAGGAAACAAGAACATTTTTTTCTGAACCAGGAAATATCAGTGGGAATTCTTAGTGAAATCTTGGATTAAGAAGAATTACCATCAGACTTTCAAGCACAGTGATGCTTTTAACATTGTATTAGAGGGTCTCAGCATTGGGAAAAAGACAATGTGTTTTACATATTCCTTTACAGTCTTCTGGCACCATGAATGAACTGACTGTGTAGTGGCTAAAAGCCTACATTGTTTAGTGCCACACAATAATGCAATTTAGGCCTACTACTATAGTCTGAAAGGAAATTTCACCAACTTTCCCAGGACCTTTAAGAATATTAAAATGGTTGCAAATGCCTGTGTACAAGCAGCAAAGAAGCTTAACCCCAATCAGTACTGATTTATTTTGTGAAGGTCACTGCAGCAACTGTTTTTTGTTTTACTTCATGAGTAGAGCTGGTTCTGGGAGAGAACATCGAGATGGATAAAATTAGCCTAAGTGAGAATACTTAAGATTTTCTCTTTATTAAATAGTTACCAGATGTGGAGTCAGTGCATTGTATCAAAGGTATGGAATACAGAGCACTTGGCAGCAGCAGCTCTTCAGCCCAACAGAAGTTTGTCCTGGATGTGTCACTTCACTTAGATCAACTGGGATTTGACAGAAACAGATCTTGGGCATCAGTCTGCATGTGTTCTAGAACTGTTGCATAGGGTAGTACTGTTGTTCGAAGGACCAATCCAGAAGGATTTCCACATTACACTGAGCTGGAAAACCAGCAGTACAGATGGTGAAAATTAAAAATTCTTTCATCAGATCTTGTGCTCCTGATTCTATAATGCAGCAAATGGCGTACCTTGATGATCTAGTATCCCTTTATGATTTTATATATCAATCTTTACCATATGTAAGTTTAACATCTCTTTTAGGAAGTCTTTTCTTCAATGTGTATACAGTACCTAAAAGGGTAGTAAATTTTTTACTGGATCTTCAAGATGCTTTGCTGTACAATTAGAACTGTAAATAATATCAATAAATGCATATATGCCTGTGAATGTTCACTTTGGATTATATGTATTTGTCCTTTGTTTAAAGTAGAAATTAATGCAAAAGTACAAGAACATAATTATTGTTATAATTTAATTAGTAGTATTATCACATAATTCTTTATCCAAAAATAAATTACTGTGCTATTATTGAGTAAAGAGCATAGCTAAACATGCATATATATTGTAAAGAATCTTTAAATATGGGTTTTTTTCATATTGGGTGAACACAGAGGTACAGAAAATACTTTCATTAGAAGGGCAGGAATTTTTCAGGAATCACATTAAAAGAACGGTAAAAAATGAATGATTTAGAGATCAGATTTCTAAATGGGTTATTCCTATGCTGGGTTTCTATACTCGGTTGTTTCCACAAGTTCTCTGGAGCAGAATAAGGCCTGATTTTCAGTTAAAAAGGATTGACTGTCAGAAATTACAGTTCTCAACACTTTAAAAAGTATACTTTTAAGAAAATACCTAATCTGCAAAGCAAAAATTATACCATGTGCATAGTCTTTAAATGCTTGCTACTGAGGTCAGTCTTAAAATGTTAGCAATAGATGGATAGAGCAACTAATTGCTTCTATCTAGAGATGCAAGGAGATTAAAATAATGACTGATGGATAGTCTGTTGTGCTGGGTACCAGAAATGTCATACTGTCTCAGTGAATAATACACTCTAATATTGAAATAATTTATTGAAATACCAATATTATGAAATAGAAAAAATAAACTAGATTTGATAAAATCAACCATGTTTCATTAAAAGTTTCCTTCTGATATCTCCCTCGTGAATTGTTAATGTATTGTGTTCTAATAATCTGGACTTCTCTAAAATCCAGTATTATTGTGTGCATGCATGTGAATTAGGAGATAGTTGAATACTGCTCAGAGTTGACTGTATTTGCTTAAATGACACAATTACTATGCAAATGTTTTCCTACCTCAGTAAATAATTGGGAGGGGATGTATCTCTTGTTTCTCTTTATCACCATTGCATTAACTAGCCATTCAAATTTTTATGAAGTACCTAGTCTGTGAAATATGTAATCATTACAATTCTTGGTTGTATCTCTCTGCAAACTAAAATTAACCAAATATTCAATGACAATCCCAAAGCTGAAAAAGAAATCAAGAAATTGAATAAAACAGCAGAAAACTGTGACTTTGAGAGAACAAGATTACATCTCATGTTATCTTGTCCCTGGATTTGTGTTGGATTAGTTTATAGCAGTTCTGAAAATCACTGAATGAATCCCTCCAGTGATATATATTCAGTATAGTGCTTTGGATGTTAAGCCTGATATACTTTTTGCCTTAAAAGTATTAGTCTTCAAAGGATGACAGCAATTTATGGGTTATTTGCATGTTAAGTGGTTGTTCACCACAAGTCACAATCTGAAACGCCAGTGGCAGTTCTGATAACTAGAAATCATGCAGCTCATGATTTTTTTAGTGCATGCATTTGACCAACTGCACCCAAATTGATTGTGTTAGCTTCTATATAACAAAATAAGGACACATAGCTTGTCTATAGGAATAATGTTAGCAGGGTAGGCATTGTCACATTTGACAAGAAAGATGGAGTAGGCAAGAAATTTCTCTGGAATATTTGGAATCTAACACCAATGATTTTCAATATATTCACATTATGAGTTCAAGGACATGTTTCATGTCCATTCAGAATCCTTTCTGAAAGAAAAACTTTTTCAATCATAGAAAAGATACAAGCAAAGAAAAAAAAATTCAAATAAATCTGTTACTTCTTGATTTATGAGTTAGAACAAGTTTCATTCCAATGAAACTCATATCTTAGCACTCCTGCAGTACAAGAGTGACACTGTAATATCTTTATATGACAACAGCTTGAAGTAGTCGGAAACAAATCATGATGTCCAACGGGATTGGAGGCTGAATTTCATTTCCATCCAGACGAAGGTATCGGAGCCGAGGGATGTTGCCATAATAACCATAATCTTCCTCTAGGGCAATGGAAACTGGGCATATTTGAGTGCCATTGACACCTGAAAATGTAGATCAACATGTTAGGTTATTTCCATGGGAAAAGTTCATGAAGATAAAATTCACTTAGGACACAAAACTTCCACTGATGTTAGCATGAGGGACTGTTGCTTTTGTTACCATTTAAATACTTTGTTGACTGAAAGCAAGTATCTTCATATAATGTGATCTGGATCAGTGAAACACATATTTACTGTGCTGCAATTATAAAAAAAAGGCCATTGGATACATATTTTTTCTTGGACAAAGAGGATACTAAGTTAGACAGCTACATGGCAAGCATTGAGAAGTAGCTCTTTACACTCTGAGAGAACAAGGCAAGATTACTTCTGAGGGGTTTTGAACATTTTATTTCAATGACAGTACATTAATTTTTGGCTGATAATATTCCCTAATGAAGATCTTGCATTCAAAACAATAGCAGTATTGAATCAGAGGAACTTTTTCTATAGTGTTTTTAATTTTTAACATCTGTACTTTTCTGTTCTCTCACATTATTAAGTGGAGTTGGTTTTAATTGCAAGACTATAACTTGTGCAATGGGATATTTTTGTTCCTAATCTGGAATCTAACAAATCCTGAAAATTCTATGTACATCACACATAATTTGTTTCTGTACAGATAAAATTTGAAACTATGTCTTCAATCATTACCCATATTCATTATTGTTGAATAACTTGGGCTTTATGTCTCCTCTAAATTACCTCTGCACTGCTGCTTGGCTAAAATTCTTCTTATATTTTCTCTTCAGTTGTTAAATAGTCAGGCAGCTACTGCCCTATTTCAGCCTTAAAATGGCCTCCAGAAAACACTGAAGTGGTGCTTGTTTATCAAAGATGTTGAGTTCCCTAGACCAAATTATGATATTTTTGGACTGATCTGACTGTTTGAGGATCTTGGCCCCAGACTAACTGAAAAAAAAAAAAAAAAAAAAAAAAGTGAATGGAGAATGCATATGTAATAGGGTTTTTTTAATAAGGTTTTTTTACTAAAAAGTGATAGGAAAAAAAATTTCTCCCTTAATATTTATTAATGATACCATGAACAAATCTTCTGACTAAAATCCCCAAAATCAGAGAAATGTTATGAAGTAAAAATAACAACATAACTTACTTTTCTTTTTTCCCCCATAACTTACTTTCCCCCTCTCCTTCTACTTTATTTTGAAAAACTGTCAAGATGTTTGCAACATCTTGGAAGTGGACTTTGTCATGGGAACTAGATAAATACATCCACTTGGCCAAGACCTGAAGCTTTTGTTGCATCCGTGATATTGAAATGCGTTTGTTTATCTTGTGAAATTTTATTAATGTTGGCAAAGTTTTTGGTATTCTTGGAAGAAACAAGTAACAACTTATTTTTATGTGTGAATTTACAACACAGAAAGCTTAAGAATTTTCATTATGAAAGCAGCTATTAAAATTTTAGGTGAATCAACACTATGTAGCAGAAAATATCTCCTTTGTTTGGTCAGCACTACTGTTCATAGAGACAAAATGGCTTAAAGTGTATCCTAAATTTCTGTCTTCTCTGACCTAGAAACTGTCTCACTGCACCCATTTCCACTGGGTTAATTACTCCAGTCTTGAAGTGAGTCAGCATTTATCTAACCACAGGCCACCTGGGAAGAAGTTATTTCCTGATGATGTGTGGTATGAATTGGTTTGGGTTTTATTGTTCTCTTACCATAAACAGTAAATTCCACCCAAAATATCAGGGGAGTGTAAAAACCTCTCTCTTTTTCTCTCTTTCAATACTCTTCATGGGTATATTAATTTATTTTGTTAAAGTAGGAGGAGCAAGTCTTTCCTTTCAGAGTCACAATTCACCTTGCCTAAACTGATCCACGTGGAAGTTGTGTCAGCCTAAGTGAACCATTTGGACTCTCTTTATAAACCCTAGAGAGACATGAATACATGCAAAAGGGGGCTTAGAGCAATTGTGAATCTCTTTCCATTGAGTAGGAGATCTGTATGACTGCGACAAATTAGATCCAAAAATCTAGGATTGTTTATTCAAAGAAGATGAATTCCACCACTTGTTAACAGAATTATTATGTCCTTTAATATTTAAACATGAAATCTAGAGCTGCAGTAAGGGAAAAACTGCCAAAGAGGTTCTCATCAAAGGCTAACATTGTATGTCTGATGAAGAGCTGCAGAAGATCCTGTTTCTCTTCCAGTAAAACTTACAATTTAGAAACAAAATTTAGATACGTGGCCCAAGGATTTCTCCCTTTCTCTACATATAGAATAATATTAGTTCACTGTATCTATCTCAGCCTCCTGGTATTCTTCCAGGAGAACTTACTGCTTGCTCCCTTTCATCTGTCCTTTGTCAGCACTGCAATAATACCACCTTCTTACCCTTGCTCACTTGTTACATCATCATTTCATACCTTCTCTTTATTTACTTTAACATTCTCTTTTCCACTATTTAACAACTCCCCAGAGCCTCACAAGTGTATCTACTAGGTAAATATGTAGGCATGTGTTTTCAAATGCCATAGAATAAATGTGTTGCAAATCTGTTGGAGCCATAATTAGTTTTGGTTTTTAGGTTGATTGTACTTCCAAAATTAGAATAGTATTTTTCCTCTGTGGATTGAGATCCTTAGGGAAGGGACTGCAGGTGAAATTCTTGTTGCACTGAGACAAATGATGAAGCTATCATTGGCTTTCCTGGGCTTCAGAAGGCCCTATATCTTCATAAATTATCTCTGGAGAAATAAGGCCATGAACACATAGGAAGAATTGATATTACAATGTAACATACAATAAAACATAGACAAATGGTATTTACATGGAAATGCTGATGTCTTGCTGACCACAGTGCAACTATGATTTACCAGCAGAAAATAAAGCAGTGATTTGCAGTTGTGAAGGAATACCTGAGAATTAACATGCTAAAAAGGGCTTGTATTGCACACATAAAAGTAAACCTTCAGCAGGACTCTTCTGTGAAGAAACCAGATTAGGACTTTACAGATATTTTTCTTTCAAACCTTTTACATAGATTATCTTAAAATAATGATTCATCTGGGTTTAAGAAGACAAAACCAGTCTACAGAATTAATATTAGCTCTTATACAGAATTAATATTAGCTCTTATTACTCTGGTCTGATGGAGCTACATTCCTTGTTTGCAATGTTAAAGGCCCTTTAAATTATTATCTATTAGAGCAATGTCTCATGATGACAATGTCATCATCCCGTACTTCTTGAACAATTATGCTATACCCAATTTTCTTTTGAGCTATCAGGTTGCAACTATTTTAGAATTCCTTTCTTCTTTTTTTTTTTTTTTTTGCTAAAGGCAGTTTTGTTCCTAAGTTGACAATGATTTTTGAAAAGTGGTAAAGGCATCAAGGAATATAAGACTTGCAGAAAACTATCATGATTCAGTTTCAGAGTTCATGTGTCATCAGAACTATACTTGATTTTGCACATGCAACAAAAGTTAATTTTCATGGTCTTAAACTTTGTCAAACTTATTTGGGGAAGGAAGAGGACTGCAAAGCTCTTCAAATACTACCTAGACACAAAACTATTTTGAAACTGGGAAACTGGACAGGCTATATTCCATTGATTTCCCTTTTGTGCCACTTGAAGTGACAGAATAAAGTCTGCACCTGAGGCATTGCAGTGAAGCAATTAAAATAAATCCCTTAGTATCCAGGAGGCAATTAAATATATTCAGAAAAAAAATTTGTCATGAGCTTTAACTCTAATTAACAGTTAGAATTCTTGCAGGCCATTTAAATATGAACCAATACAATTTTTCTTTTAATTTATATGATTTCACACTTTTATTTTGCCAAAGGCAATGAAAAAATGTAAATTATCAATAAGTATCTTCCTTTCATAGGTCCTTGTTTCGTGCAAAAGCCAAACCATTATTTTTAGTTTATTTTTGAACTAATGGCAAAAAAAAGTGGTAAGGGACCATGTATTCAATTAAATCACCATGATGGGAAGATAAATATAGAAACTTTGCTTTCTTCTGCACAGTGGTGAATAAAAAATCACCACTTTTGCTTTGGCTTTTGGTATGAAATGAAGTACTTACTGAGTAGATATTTTCATTATATAGAGTATGCAATGTCCTTAACCACCACACCCCCTCTATACCTGGATGAATTTGGAAACAGTCCTGAAAGTGAAACGATTAAAACCGACAGACTTCTGTTGCCTTAGGTACAAAGCCTTGTTTCATTTACACAAAATGGAAAACTTTTGAGGACGTAAATTTTAGTAGAACAAATGTGCTGTAAAATCGGTAAAGCACAAAAGCATTTTGCTCAGAGAGATGGTGGATGCCCCATACCTGGCAAATGTCAAGGTCATGCTGGACAGGGCTCTGAGAAACATCATCAAGTGTCCCTTCTTATTGCTGGAAGGTTGAAATAAATGACCTCTAGAGGTCCCTTCCTTGCTAAATTTTTCAATGATTCTATTATTTTAATCACTTTATCTCCAAGAGCTTTTTTATAGTTAAGTAGACATTTAAAATGGTTTTGAAAGGTCCCACCCTGGTAATACACACTTACTTTTGATTTTGTTGTGATCAAGATGAAGGTGCTCAAGGTGAGCATTGATTGGTGGAATTTTAGTGAGCTGATTGTGAGACAGCTGTAGGTCTAGAATAGATGAAACATTAAACCCATTTGGGGGGATACCATCATCAGATAATTTATTGTAGTTCAGCCTAAGGAAAGTCACTTTGGGTATGGCACTGAAGTAGTTTTCTGGTATGACTTCGATGGAGTTGTTGTCCAAAAACAACTGCAGTGTATTAGCTGGAATGCTTAGAGGCATTTTCTTGAGTGAGTTTTTTGCTATGTTGAGTTGCATGAGGTTGTTGAGTCCTTGGAAGGTGTCACTTTGAAGAGCGCTGTCCAACAAACTGTTCTGGTGCAGGTCTAACATAGTAAGGTTTTCCAAGTGGCTGAAGACTCCTTCTGGGATTTTGGAGATTTTGTTTTTAGCTAGTCTTAGCTGCTCCAGACCCACTGGTAATGGGGAAGGCACCTCTTCCAATTCATTATCTTCCAGAAATAAGTAAAGCAGTCTTTTCAGCTTGCTCAGCACACCACTCTCAATTCCATTGTTTGTGATCTTGTTCTTGTTCAGATTTATCCATCTCAGATGAGTGGCATTCACAAAAGGCTTTTCTGAAAGTGTTTCAATTTGATTGTTTTGAAGATAGAGGTACCAAATTCTCGCTGGAATTGGAGGTATTTCCTTAAGTCCTTTATTATCACAGTATAATGCATTGGGGAAGCTGGGAGGACAAAAGCACTCCTGTGGACACTCAGAAGTATAGTGAGACCAATGGTCAGGATCCAGGTCATCATAAACTTGTCTCACAGATCGAGTCCACACAGAATTGACCAAGAATAAGAGCCAAAGGCTTGTATAAACTTTTAGAAACATAGTGTTTGCCTTGGAAGGGGAAAAAAACCAATTAGTTGTTTCTTAATGAAACTCCCTAGCAGCATACTAGATGAACGAAACAGTTTTACATATAAAATAATATTTCCTTTAAAAACAGCCAAATTCTGTCCTCTAGAGTAATATCCATTGCCTGCTAAGGAAAAACTGAAAAGTGTTATAAGAAGTATAAACAGTTCTGTGCTATATGTTGATAAGTATTTCCCTGTTTCACCTTATACTCTACATTAGATACCAGTTTAACTGATGTTCATGGAAGTATAATTTCAAAGAACATGAAAATATGGATCATTTTTAGAGAATAAATCAGTGCCTCTTTTAAATCTGTGTAAGTTTTAATGTACAGACCTATAATCTATATTATATAACGGTAAATCATCAGAAAATCATGGTAATATAAATAATATAATATAAATACTATTGTGCTCAGTGTTCCTTCTTTCAAAATTAATCATTCCCTCTTTTCTGTTTTTGCTCTCTCTTAAATTATAATGGCATCTGGATCAGATTTTCCAGGGTCTTTCGTCTTCATTGAAAAGAGGAAGATCAAATAGTGTTTTAACAGCTGTTTGTTGGGCATGTTCTTAAAAGCTTGGAAGAAATATGTTTGACTAATCCATTCCCCGCCTCACTCACACCCTCATATCCAAAGCTGCAAGTTTCCTTCCCTAAAGCAAACAGACAAGACAAATGCTTGCTCTAAATGGCACAAAAAGTAAGTCCTAACCAAATTATATCCACAAAAAAGTAAATCCTAACCAAAGTATTCATATGCATTTATGCATATTTTAACTATTCTCCTACTGAATTATTTGCCCTTTTTAGCCTCTGCCACAATTAAATTATGAAAAAAAATCATCACTGATAATTTACTCTGAAAGAAAATATTTGTATAGCACAAAAAACAGTGCCTTACAAACTCTGTTATTTGGCTTACTGACTCATGAAGATTAGCAAGCATTTTTCAGTGTAGAGGCTGAGAGACTGAGAGCTGAAATTTCTGGTCAAAATTAGGAGGTTGGTTTTGGCAAAAATAATATTTAAATAAAAAGTAAATTCTCTCATAGGATTAATGCATCAGTAAGGTTAAGAGCTCGGTTCAGTTGCTGCATATGATATGTAGTAATTCAATAGTTTTCAACATTGCTATTTGCAGTAACAAGTGCAGTACCCTATAGCTTTTCCAGCCTCAGAAACTGCTATCTGGAAGCATTCCAAAGAAAGGGACAAATAAAGTCTTTCTAAAGAATAACATTTCTATTTCACACAAGGAATTTGCAACCTTCTTACTCTGTAAATATTCATAACATTAATAACACTTTAAAAAAAATAAATATAAAGCAATTTACCTTGTTAGTCAAGGTCCTGGAGCTATCTGAAGCCAGTTAGAAATCCCTGTAAATTCAGCGCTTTTGGCTGCTAACCACTGTGTTTGTTTCCTGTCCTCCTAAGAATTAGCAGCATATAAAACTGGAAGTACATACTAGTATTCCCAGATGTATTTCCATGCACACCTTATTAGCTATTGCTTCTAGTTTGACATTGTTTCAGAGTTTGGGCTTACCTCAGCTTTCTTGGATCTTCTTCTCTTTCTATTGGTCCCTGTTGTTAGACTGTAATAGCTTGAGTCAGGCTACAAGCCGTGTTCTAGGAATACAGCCTCATATATACGCATCAGTGCTTTCAGCTTTTAACCCCTGAAACAGCTCAGGCACCTCAGCACCTAGGCAGGCAAAGAAGGAAATCCTGGCCTTAATATCAAGCAGCCACAGAGCTGAAGGCATTTGATTTTTTATGTTCTATCAGATGAAGGGAGCTGGTCTAGATGAAACAGGTAACCCAAAGTGCACATTTATTCAAAGTTTTTTTTAGAAGATACATTACATGCAAAGCTGACTTACATCATAACTCATTCTCATAATACCTGAATTGGCCAGAAAGAATTAAAACCAGTGCCATCTGTTTCTACGGAAATATTTTATTTGATTTTTATTAAATGCAGATGCTGTCATGCCATTTAAAGACTAAATTCTTGATTAGGAGAAGATGACAGCAAAAGCATTTGCTAAGAATTTTTTAATAACATATTTTCAACTCTTTAAAGATTAAATCTTACCTTTTCCTTTTTGTTCAGAGAGATATTTACATATATTGCTACAAAGTTAAAATATTCCCCAGTGCCTCCTGCAATTTTCTTTTATCATTGATCTAAAGCAAACTCTTTGCAACCAAGTTGCTCTCCAAAGACAGACACATATTTCTCACATTAAGTATTTTGGAAGATTTTTGTTTTCTTTTTTAGTCCAAACTTAAAGTAACAACTTCACATGAGAAAAACTATTCATGTTCAAAGCCAGAATAATGACATAAATATTTTAAGGGAAAAGCTAATTAAAAACGTTGAAAACGTAAAATTTTTCTGGTACTTTTAATGAGTTATATTAATTTTAAAACTTAGTTGCATAATTATTTTAGTTGTTTAATGTGTTTGATTTTAACCAGAAAACCCATAACAATCTACTGCTTCTTAAACTCGGAATGTCTCAAAAGAAGTTTAGAAGCAGAAAAGGACAAATGTAGTCAAAAAAAGGAAATCTAATCTTAAATACATGGTTAGCTTTCACTGACTGCAGTAAGGCTAATGTTAAACACATCATAACTTTTTTCATTACTATATATGTTTGTACTGCCATGTTTCTTGTTTATGAAAAAAATACATCCTTACCATCAGTAATTTTTGCATTGTTTATGTGCTTAAAAATAAAATGAGTGCCGAAGTGTTTTACTCTGCTAGAACTCCAGGCCCTTCAACACCTCTTAAAGATTATCAGGGATTTCTTACAAAACAGGTGAAAAACTGATTTCTCCATGCATACTAAGTAGGATATTTAAATAATTTAAATTAGATTAAATTGATTTACACCTATACCTAAAAATAAAGGTTCTAGTTTTAAGCAGATTACATATTACAGCACAATTTTCATTATAAGTGTCACTTTAAACACCTATAACTTATAATGTTTAAGACTTGGACCTCCTGTAGCAGCAGAGCTGCTACTCCACGTTAGTGACAATGGTGCTTGTTGGCTTGAGTCCATCCAAGGGAGATAGGGAGAGGCAGAGACACCACTGTGTGAAATTTAAAACAGTTCCATGTCCAGTTGTGAGCCATTTAAGGAGGCTGCACCATGAAAAGTGCATCTATGATTCTTGCAAACAACAAACAGTGCAGTATAACTCTGGTTTGCTTTTGTGCTAAATCTTCACAAAGTGTCTAGAGAGGTTATGGAGGCACTGAGGTCTCTTTGCCACTAAAGAATGAGCTAAGTCCATCCTGGAATGTTGTACTGAAGGGTCTAAAATTGAGAGTCCTGATGGCAAATATCTGCTGTGACACACTTAAATGCACATTGCCAAATGTTTACATTTAGCAACAACAAAAAAGACTGATTTATCTTATGCTTCATGGTGGTCTAAATTTACCTGCTATTTTTATCTGCTAATCATGTCCAGATATTCATTATGTTATGTCACAGAAGTCCCTGGCAAAGAGACTTACTGTTTGCCTTGTGGCAGGGAGTGATACTGTTTGTATGAAATACTGTTCAGCAAGGGGTCACAACCTGCCCTTTCTGGATTTAGAGGCCAGGTATTTGATCCTTATCAAACACACGTTTCCATCCCATTCAAAGGAGACCTTCACTAGGAGAACAAAACAGGAGAATCCATTTTCTAAATATTTTCTTAATACTGTGAATTTCCATTTCTGCAAACAAAACAAAAAAAAATGATAAGAAATGTCCTCAAAATCAGGAAGCATGAGTGTGATGACATACATATACATGTTCTTACATGCTGTCAAAAATTTTTTAAATATCTCTGCAGAGACAACTGATTGCCTGGGCATCTAAGCAGACTTTGCAGAAAATCTGTGTCCATGAAACCTTCAAGATTATGCACATATCATTGTTTTGTTCAGTCCTCTATCATCTGGTGTAAATATTTCTTATTTAAAGGTTGCACTTTATGGTGATAAAGTTTTACAGACTAATAAAAGATCATGGCCAAGAACTTAAAAAATGACTAATGGTTTGGGAGACTTTCTGTTTTGCGTATCCAACCCGACGCTCTTTCCAGAACCTTGTTTTTGGTAAGAGACAGCTAAAAATTTTGTGTTAATGAGGTAATTTTTAACTTGAGGATCTGAGTGATCAAAGGCAAGTATCAGTGAAACACAGAGTGCTCCTGGGACCATGAACAATCTCCCAAAAAGTAGTAGTATTAAAGATATTTGCACAACAATAAAAGGAAGTGGAAAAAAAATAGTAAAAGTACTGTGGATACCCACCCTGAATTTTGGAGATAGTTTCCAAGGGATGCTGTTGGGATTATTCTAATTTGAGAAGGCTGTCTGAAGCTATTACAGAATTCTACTCCATGTGTCTCCTTTCAATCCACATTGTTAATCAATAGAATTTGTATTTTTAAAAAAATCTATAAAAAAGTGAAGAGCATTGACCACTGCAGGGTATAGTAACATCTCGAGAGAAGTAATGCACATTCTTGAAACTAAACCAGCTCACAACTTTGAGAAAGAATAGAAGAGTAAAAAAGACAGAGTGGAAAGATGCATTGGGAAGTGCAATGGACAACTGGGAGTGCTGTTTGGAGCTGTTGTTCTGTTTTAGTATCAGAGCTGCTGACAGTGAAAAAAAATGCATTGCTTTCTTTCAGTAATGGCTGCCATATGGCTCAGATTGAATTCGAAGCAAGGTCTGTTAAGCATCAAGCATGTGCATAGTTCATCATCAGCAAACCCTGGAGTATACTGCACGCAGAGCTTATTCATTAGCCCTGTGGATTGCTCCGTTTAGCAAAGGCTACGATCCAGGGTGCCTCAATTTGGGCAGTACTTTACTAAAAGCTGTGTGCCTTGCTCCACAGTCAGTTCATCTGAAACAGACTCTTGAATTATCTTCACGATTACTAGAGAAAAGGTAACGCTTCAAAAATTGAAGACAGTAAGTCCAGTTTGTGTATTCTTCATCCTGTACTCCAGTGGTAGCTCCAGACATCTTCATGGGGGTGCTGACTTTCACTCTGGGTTCAGTTCTGCCTCTTCCACTCCTGATAACAGGCATGTAGTGATCTCTCTCATTCTGCACTGCTGCTCTGAGTTTTACCCAGAGTCAAAAAAACTTCTATTTCCAAACAATTCCCTGACCACCAGACAGTGATATATCTCAATTAATAATATCTGCTGCTCCTTTCAAAAAACAGTCGCAAAAGGTCAGCAAGATCAAAGAGTCTAAGAGAAAGCAGATGACAGCCCTTCAGGCTAGCCCAAGGGACACTGCAGACAGATCAAAGGACCAGCCCAGATGTTCCAGACCCTGCTCCTATGGATGTATTTTAGTCTACATCATTCCTAGTGAATAGAAGAAATTAAAACAAAACAGACTTAGGAGCAGGAATGCTGCACCTCTTCTAGAAGTCTAGAATTACCTGCTTAAACCTCTCAGTGGAAGAAGTTGCATCTCTTATTTAAATAGGCATTTTTGGGTGCATATGCAGGCAGCTGAGGTATAGGGAGTTCACATGGGGAGCTTTCCGTTTAGATCAGACTACACTGCTTAAAGAAACCCTGGGGAAAAGTTTGGCTGGCTTAATTTGTTAAATAGAATTGTCACCTGACCTCCTGTTTACATAGGATTTAGGAAGACAAGATCCCATTCTGTAAGTCCAGAAACAAAACTCTAGCAGTTTACTTTCTGCACAACCTTATCAAAACTACAGTGGGAACTGAGTAGATTAGCTGAAAGAGACCATTGCAGAGCAACATATTTCAGAAAAGAGCAGCTATGGAAAAGGGCTCAGCTTTTATGGGAAATATATTGGTCTCTTGAATCTGCTTCATTAAATAATTTTTTGGCACTTTGTTCCCTTTCTCTCTGTTTTGAACTCTTTACCACAGTGACACCAAAAAGGTTCCATAACACATTGCCAAGATCTGGTATTTGTCTTGGCTTGCTAGGTTTACTTCACCTACAATGTAAATGCAAATGATGCTGTCAATCTCTTACTTTATTTTGTTTTTATGCTTTCAACAATTTCAACACTGAATCAAATCTATCCTACCCGGGGACTTGATTTCTAAAATGCTAAATATACCTTAAATTAAAATATCTAACATGCATTTTATCCATTGCACACATTTATATAGTTGCTGGGACCATGATTTATATTTTCCAGACAACTAATGGTAAATGAAAATGTGTATTAGTGATCTGATGCCCATTCTGTAAACCTTCAGTTCTGAATGATTTACCATCAAGGATTAAATATTCTGGAATAACACAAGGATAGTGAAAAGAAACTGTCTTTACTATCCTTCAATTATATCCTTATCCTTAATTTATGTTAACTTCTGTTTTCTTATTTTCTTCTGTTGCTTAAGAAGTCCAAAAATATTTTAATGCATCTTCATTTTACATCCCCACAGTAAGACAATGGATTTCAAGAAGTTTAAACTTATACAAAGTTATGTCCTCTAAAATGAATGACAAAGGTTGCATAAAAGAGAACTCCCACAACTTAATGAAAGAAATTATTTTATTCCCTTTAATGATCTACTACAGTGATTTTGTCACATGAGAAATTCAAGGTTCAGGGGCCTTTTTAATATCTAGGGAAAAAAACCAAATGGCATAAGCTATATGAAAACTCAGCTCTTCCATTAATTGTAGTAATTTTTGTTCTTATTTTTAATGCAGATACTCTTGGGAAGTGCTGAAATTAAACATTAGACTATGTGATTTTTATTGTCTTAAATTACAGTATCAGTCATCGCTTTCAAGAGCTGGTTTTCCCAAAGCACTTGAGTTTTCTTCCAGAGTTCTGACTTCAAGCTCAAATCTCACTCACCATGGCTTCTCCAGTCTCTGATTATCCTTTCAGATGGAACATGTTGAAGCTAAGTCTTTCTAGTGTAGATGCAATTCCTTAACATCCAGAACTTTGGTGCAAATTGACTCCACCTTTTTCTTTTTGGACAGCTCTGGAACCCATCTCCAGGGAAAATTCATCACCCATCCCTGTCCAAGCACCATGCAGTGCTCCAGAGCCCAAAATAATGACCTAAATAGCCCTAAATAATCAAAGGGGTGCTCTTCAACTCTACCTGCCCTTTTCTTAGATGATTGCATGCCCTTCTGGCAATCCCAGCAGTAAATGCCTAGTTCCCTTCTGCATTTTCTGTGCAATACATACCTTAGCACACCTTTCCTTCTTTTGAATCAAGGGTGGGAATCATAATATTGCAGGTGGTGCTTCTTCTTGCACAAACTTAGGAATCTGAATAAAATAAAGCCTTTTTTTTTTTTAACACAGGTGATCACAAATTCTTCTTCAAATCAATGCCACATTGCACATAATTTTGAGAACTTCCTGGTCTTACTGTTTATTTTTTGACAGCAAAATGTCTGTAATGGCGAAATCCAAAAGTCAAAGTTTGGGAAACATTTGTTGATGTAGTTTGGAAACTGTAAGTGTGTATAGTAAGATGTGATACTGGAAAGATGATGGAAATAGGAATTTTGAAACATTTGTTTATCTTCAAGACAGCTTATTATTAAATTGGTTTGTAAGATATGAAATTTATAAAGACTTCCCATACTTCTGTCTGAAATATTATGCATGTTTCAATTAAAACATCATCATCAACAGAAATATATTTTTGCAAGTATTATATAATAGGTTCCAAAGTGTCTTTGTAGTTATTTGGATATGTGCTCTAATCAGGTTGACCAAATACCAAATGACAGACTTCCATGCATTGCCCCACACTGGGATTCACAGAATAAGGAAGAAACTGCTTTTTTTTTGCACAGTGCAGTAACTTTCCTCTTCTTCAGAAGTCAGGTGCACTTTACCAAATCCCTTTGTTTCTACACTGTCATATGGACCATAAATAATATTTCTCCACTTATGTATTTGCCTCCTTTCTTCACTTTATTTGTAATTAGACTTTATTTTCTGCTTTTCTTTAATAATTTCAGAAAAAAAGGTATGCTGTACCACAGAGGTACCACATAAGAGGGATTATACTTAAAAAACAAATATTCTAGTGATCAAAACCTGCTAAAAATATTCCATTATTTCATCCGTAGATTAAGAATTCAAATTATGAAAATTAAGGTAATTCACCTCTTAAAACAGGTATAGGAAGTTACACCCACAAAGCATGTTTATAACACTAAAGAGTAGCAATACGTACATTTTAGCCTACAATCACAATCTTATCTCAGAACAGGAGTATAGTGTGATAAAAATTGTTCCAGCCTCTAAAGTTGATTTTCTTTGCATAATGAAGTGATAATTTGCTTGCTCTGGTACTTGAACTTGACCTTTCTATATTCAATGTGAGTGTCCTAAAGTGCAGTTAGTACTCCTTTTCTTTCTCTGTACTAGTTGCTGTTGAACTTTTTAGACTAAGTAGAAAAGAGAGTTATTTCTGTGTGAAAGCCTTAAGGCCAACAAATTACGTTCTTTCTCTTATGGATGGAAAGCCTTTTAACCAATATCTGAATCAGAAAAAAAGTTTGCAACCAAAATGTTCTGCATGAGCACTTAGTCCATTAGGATGGTGGCATGTTTGCTAGTGCTGTCCCACATGGGAGAGTTAGAAGGGGTGGATCTCTGATTTCACTGCCACTTCTCAGTAAATCACAAGTGCTAAAATGTGAGCAGATTTAGCAAAAGTGTGGAGAGAAAGATTCCACAGTTCCTGCCTATGGAATATATATATATACAAATGTCAACTGAGTTAAGATTTTGTGAGTATCATTGGAGTTGGAATTATGGACTGGGACCTGAAACAAGAAATTTTCCACATGAATTTCATGCTAAACTCTTCAGCTGTAGAACTGGTTAATAAAATTGATATTGTTCCCCACTGGTTACCAGTATTCTTAGAATTATGGGTTTTCAGAAATTATAAATAAGTTTGAAGAAACATCTGAACGTTGTTTAGTTCAACCTCCTTGTAAAACTAAGGCTAGTTTCAAAGACAGATCTGTCTCTCAGGGCACTGCCCATGCAAGTTATGAAAATTTCTGAGGATGGAGAGTCCACAGCCTCCTAGAGCAATCTGCAAATCTTTATGAACTAACTTTGAAGAAGTTTCTTGGACATACAGAAAGGAACTTTGCTGTGGTTCCCTTTCACCATGCACCCCAAAACTGGACACTTTTTCTGTATCCCTCTTTTAGGCAGTGGCAGACTGGAATAAGTCACGGACTGAGGCATATTGTACATTCAGAGAAGCTAAGGGAAGTATCTTGGCATTACCTGGAAAGTAGGTTGAGGGAAATTCTCTTAGCAGGTTCTATTCAATCATGAGTTGGACTGTTCTCAGTCTCACTGTTCACACTCTTTCATGTTGCATAAAATAATTGGTTTGCTGAAACAAGCAGAAAGAAAAGAACAATACATTTCTGCTATGTTGTTAGATTACAGCAATCAGGAGACAAATCTCATTCTCAGTTTGTGCTTTAGAAATCTTACTGTTAAGTATATTTTTCTATGAAGGGAACAGTTGGGTTAAAAGCTCTCTGGAAATGGCAAATAAAATTTCCCATACATTTTTCTTTTCTTTGGGGAGTTTTGTGTACACTTCTTTCTTATTTTCCTACGTTGCAATGCCTAGGTACTATTCCACTGTGATTCTCACTGTGATGTGTTCATAAAGCCCGAGATTTAGCCTTCTTTCTGCAATGAAAATTCTGGCCAACTGGTAACAAATTTTACTGTGAATCCTTCCTGTATATGGGTAAAAAAGAAGCAACAATTATGAATTCCAAAATGAAAACAAATGTTTTCTGAATCTCTCAATTTGTTTTAGTTCCAGGTTTCTTTGCGAATTGTGTTTTGATTTTGAACATCTGGAATTGGCAAGGTGCTGACTAAATGGTTTGGTATAAATAGGTTTGGGTTTTTTTCCAGAGGTGATAGTTTCTGCTTTTGCTATAGAAACTAACAAAGTTTCTGTTTGAGTGTTTAATAGGCTAGTATTTGAAAAGAAAATAGTACCCCTGGGATGATCTGTACTGGCAAGTTAGCCACTTACAGTTCGTAGTTACTAACACATTTATTTTAGTGTGTTCCAAGATGCTGACAATATTTGGACTATTTATTCCTGGGTGGAATATACTACCATGTCTTTACCACGTGTAGCTGGATTTTACTCACCACCTGTGGTTTCTGAAAGATTTCACTGTTCTTTTGACAATACTAAAACATTACTTTGCACGTTCTCATAGTGGCATGATTCCCATACTGCAAACTTCATAAGGCATCGATTCATTGGCCAACACAAGTGAAGTGGCTCATGTTAAATTATGTACACAAACATACTGAAACATCAAAGTAGAGAAAAAAGTTTATTTAACCTTACAATAAATTTTAATAATAATAGAATAGCTTAGATTTTCTTGTCTTAACTTTTTTATTTCCATTTTATAAAGGAAAAAAAATAGTTGTCAATGATATGGACAGAAGGACAGTATTTGATATGTTTTATTTTCTACAGTCTGGTTAAAAATAGCATGCTAGTAATTGAATAAAATATATGTATATATGATTTATTTTGAAATAACAATTATACCAACAATGAAAGAAATCTTACTATGAAAGCTAAATGAAAAAATGACAAAAAGAAGAGCAAACAATTATTTAACCTGATTTTTTTTGCTTGTTGTCTTTCCTGTAATCCATCAATTTATCAATGCCATAGGCTCTGAAAACTTATTTTCACAAATTTTAAATTGTTCATGTATTGTTAAATATTTTTTTCCTTTGCAATGAGTAGCAATACATAAAAGTATGATAGATAATCAGTTGGACAGGAAACTTGTATTGACACAGGCCAGCCCATACTGCTCACTATAACCCACAATGCATCCTACCTAACTTCTCTGTGACTCTAGAACCTGTTGGCATGTGTTGCATGCATGGATATAGACTTTTATGAAGTTGAATCTTTTTCATCAACTCATCCAGCCAGATAAACGCATATTTTGCACCAGATTTTGTAATACTTGTACTTTCTAAGTAGAACAATTTGTAAAATTATGCACACGTTCCCTTAGGTTTGCCGAGTCCATGCTAAATATTAACAAACAGAATGGATAATATGTAGATCGACGCTTTAAGGCATATCCTAACTTTAAAGTACTACCATGGTGTGTTATTCCTGTAGTTACTGCCCCTGGAAGGGGACTGGATGATCCCAGGTATCTCACTCCAGTGAAATCTCAGCAGCCACCCGGAGGCAGTTGTACATCTCCTGTGGCAGGTCAGCCCGAGTGAGATTGTTTCCATCCAGGCGCAAATGTGTGATCTTGGAATAGGTCGTCGGTCCCACTACCTTACAGAAGCTACTCAATGGGAACTCTGGAGCAAAGAGAACAGAAATAAGAATGAAACATGAATAATTAGGACAAATAGGACAAAGCCATTGTTTTTCTGCTTTTTTAATTTCAGTTGGAAATTGTGACTTTAATTCATAATACTGTTTTCAATATTTTGCATTTACACTGATGTAAATCCCTGTAAATTTATTGGAACTTCAGGGACTTTTGTTGGGAGATGTTCTTTCTTTTAGTTGAGACAGTTTCTGAATTTTAAGACTGAGCTTTTCTAATGCCATTTTCTTCCAGTATAAATGTGACTTTTAGACTTCAGAGTTTATGTAAAGGTCTAATCTGACACCTAGATGAAAGGAAAAATCATTCTTTTAAAAAAAACTAGAGATGCAGAGGGAGGAATCAGTCAGTTTGTGCACATTATAATGGAAGATGAAAACTGTTATATAACATATTGAAGGAAGTAAAAAGTTTTTGGAGAAATGGAAACCATGATACAGCTTTATTCTAAAGAACAGGGAGTCTAATGGGTGTCTGTGCATTTAGTATGCATTTTATATGTGCCATTTTGATTTACCAGCTTCAGAATGAAATTTGGATCTAGGGTTGGAGAAGAGTTTTACATTTTAAATTGTGCAGTTGAACCTTTCCACATCATGATTAGAAGGTGAGTATGAAAGTAAAAAATACTTATAATATATTTATATTTATTGTAATTTATAAATCGTGTTATATATGGTCTCTATTCAATTGAGGTATTATTTGGTTCACATAACACCGGATAGATCTTGAATGGAAATTTGTCTTGTATCCTATGATCAGTATTAACTATAAGCTAGAAATTACATGAATCACTGAAGTTCTCTGCTCAGTATGCAAAGCACACACTACTCATATTATAGATCTCTTTCATGCAGAGAAGATCCATCCTCATGAGAGAATGTATGTGAATAAATCTAATGTCCCCTGCATACCACATGGTGTCATTTTGCAGAGAGGGTCTTAATTCCCACCTCTGTTTCCTTTGAGTCAGACAAAGGATTAGTCTATTGAAAAGCTCCATAACTACTAAAGAAGCAGTCTGAGAGACTTGCTCTTCAGAACACTGACATCAGATGAATTCACATAGAAAATATTTTAAAAGGTTAAAGGCACTCCTTCAATGAACCCATGCATCTCATAATTTCTGAGACACCAAGTCAGTATTATCAAAATCAAATGACATTTCATTTGCCTTTCACAGCACACGTTATATATCTTTTCTACATGGCTACTTAACTCATCTAAGAAAGTATGATCAAATTGTAATACTAAAGGAAGTGGAGGAAGTACCTTTCACACCTTCTCATTAACTTCTGGATTAACATTCTTCTAATTGGATTCTTCCAGGACTTGCATTACAGTAATTTTCTATCACTAATGGAACATAACTTTTGTAAACAAAGTATAAATATACAGGCAGCTCTTTAGAGCATAAGAGTTTAGGCAATTTTTTGGACAGAGATATGATACTAAGAGTGGGTAAAGACTCATGTACCTTCCAAACCAAAATAAGTTGTTTTGAGTAGGGGTTAAGGAAATATAATTTAAAAGTCAGATCTTGATCACCAATTTGATTAAAGCAAATCAAAGCAATTTCCTAGATTTTCTGTAGTGTGCAGCCTTCTTTTGGAAGGGTGAGAGATGAATGGCATCCTTTGGGCAGTCCATGTTGTAATATAGTAACATTTTAAGACTTCAAACCAGTTCTAATACTCTTCTGGCTCAGAATGTACCAGCAGAAGCAAACTAACGATTCTTACTCATTAAGATCATATGATCTGAGACATGTTTATAGGATTATGTCTGTGTGGAATTTTGCTGAATGAAAACAAAAATCCCTGAGATTTTAATTCATTTTCTTGGGCTACAGGCTGTGCCATTTACTATTTAGTTCCAGTTTTCTTCAGTTAACTCAGGTTTGATTTCTAAAGTTTAAAATTAACATGAATTCTAATATTGATTTTTTTCTACCTTCTTGTCATTCAGGAATGACATGGTAAATATATTTTTGCTGATGACAAGTACTTAAAAATTTTATAAATTTAAATTTTAAGTAATGACATGGTAATGACATGGTAAATATATTTTTGCTGATGACAAGTACTTTAAAATTTTATAAATTTAAATTTTAAGTATTTTTTCAATATTGTTGCTTTTGAGCATAAATGCTAACATTTGGTTTCAAAAGAAGAAATGCATATACAAGCATATCTTGTATAAGCATATCTTATGCTTGGTTAGATGGTTAACACTCAAAGGACATAAACTTCTTACATGTAAACCACAACATTTAACTGTGATAACAAAATTCCAATCTGTGCTGACTGTTTATGAGACTGAAACTACTTGGGAAAGGGATGGAGATTTTGTCCTTACAGATATCAAATTAACTCAGTCATGGACCTCAGTGGAATTTTATTCCAATATTTGATCCACATCACTTAAATGTGGATTTCAATTTTGTATACTCTTCATATAATTTTCAGCTATTTTTAAAATGCTTCATTTTAGTTGCAATCTCTACAAGCAGAAAATTAGACTAGTGTTTATTGGGTCTGCACTTGAGGAGCTGTTACCTGTATGATCTGTATGTGGAATGCAATCCTTTAGACTGGAGTACTACAGCATAAAATATCTCAGGAGTTTACTCTTTTGTTACACTTATTATGCTGCAGGTGAAAAAATATCTTCCTGAATTTATAAAATTCAGGTTCAGAGACAGTGTACCTGTAACTTTTCCCACATTTTTTCCCAACACAGAATTCCTGCATAAGCCAGACACTGAGACAATAGGAAGTATTGGACAAAAATTGGATTTTCATCTAACACTACAGTGAGCAATTCTAACAGGATCTGAAGTTCCACAGTAATTACTGTTGGTCTGTTTTCCACTAATCACACGTGAAACATTTCTGGAAAAGCCATTTTAAAAATCCCTTGGGAATTGATGCAGTAAGCCAGATAAAAGACCATAAAGCACCTCCACAATTGAATACATAGTCTCTTAACTGTCCTCTGGAACATTTTCATATTTCCCTTTTCATACTCCATCGACACAGACTAACCCCATTACTTCTTGGGGTTTCATGTGGAAGCAACAATTTTCTCCTTAATCCCTTATAAGTGCAGATGAAATATGAAGGCCATCTGTGGACCCCCTTCTTTCTTCACTGAACCTCTTTGATTCTTGCTTTTTTTTCTCCCCATCCTACAGAGTTCTTTTTGCCTTGAGGACTCTGTAACACTAGTCTCTGTGTGTGTGTGTTTGTCCATGTGTGTGTGTATAATATAATAGCATCTTAAAGATATTTCAGTTTAGAAACTACAGTTTACGTTTGAGGTATGGAGAAATCAAAGTTTATTCTAAATCTTCATTGGTCCTCTTCTAGCTTGGAGATCCAATGAGCATCAAGTACAGTAGATAGAACTGTAGGTTTCACACTTGCAATCTGAATTTTCTTCTTAACAGTTTGTTATCTGATTCACCCACTGCTTCTTGCAACACAGAGCGAAACAACATACTGAGGCTAAGCCAATTCTGCTACATATTTTAGTGTGTTTGTTCATCAGTTCATGTTCAAAAAACTCAGAGTCACTCAAATAAGGTGACTCTTCAAATAAAGGTATTTCTCAAACAGATTTTTTTTAAGGAAAGACAATGCATAATAATTGTAGCAAGTCCATGGTGAAACTCATGGACAGTAATATCCAGAAATATTCTTCCCAGTAATATCAACAAACTTGGAATGAGATTATGCTTTTTTAGACAAATATAGACCTTAATTGTAAGCTTCAAGGTACCTGAGAAAAAGAGAGACACAGCAAGTTAAGAACTCTGGAGAAATATCTTTATGTTAGGTCTCAGTATAATGAAAACTTCAAACTAAGTAAGCATAAACTGAAAGATTATACCTTTTGTGTATTTGAGGAGAAATTACCATTACTCCTTGGACAGAAGTCTCTCACTGCATGTGTGTACCATAGGCACACACATAGGCATGGAAAAGAAGCTGGCCTAGTTTACAGCCATCCTTTCAAAAATCATTGGTAAATTGCAATAATTTACTAAACAAAGGTCATTGGTTTGAGGCTTAAATAACCACAGATCAATCAACTCAGTTTTGCAAAAGACTAAGCACTCACAGGTTTAGGTCAGGTGTCCTGAATGGTGAAATCCAAGGGCTTTGAATGCCCTATATTAATGATAATTTCTAATTAATTTTTATGCCACATTGTCAGTCAGCATCTCAGGGAACTATATATTATGCCTGTGAAATTAGATAGCTGAGAAATTTGATTCTTGAAGTCTGCTAGATTTTATGGTAAAGTAAAAACACTAAATCATAATTCGGTTTCATCATTCCATAGGGAACCAATGACAGTGTAGCTGGTGAGCATCCACTCCCCACACCATCCCCCTGAAAATGCAGCTTTCCATGAAAAGATAACATTGTTATTACGACCCTTGACTCTGATGTCCTTGGAAAAATGAATAGCAGCCAAACTTGGTACCTGGGTATCTTGCAGAAGGCTCAGATCATTCTAAACAGGGAAGAGTGCTTCATATATCCCATTAGAAATTAAAAATCATCATTGTTAGCTATTTTAGGAATGGCAGAGTATGTGGTAGAGCTCCACAGGTTGCTGCATGTAGTGCCTTCGGTGGGAAGTATTAGTTCATTGTTTTCCCTCATCAAAACAAGAAACTGAGATGAACTAGGAAAAAAAGCCACTGAGAAAAATGAAACATAGTAAATACAAAAAATTTCAAAATATCTTGCTCTTAGTCTGGTAAGGTCTGCACCACAAGTATTTGGTCTTAAAGGCTAAATCTCCATGGATTTAGCTATGCATGGAGTAGCTAACACTGATACTCTTAATCCTTGATGCATACAAGTAAGCAAACAGAAGGGAGGATTTTGTGGTTTGCTTTACGTCAACCAGCATGAAGTTATAAATCCTCCTGAAGAACCACAGTTACATTTGGCTTATCTCCCTCTCCATCAGGGATTACCACTGACAGAGGTGCAGCTGGAGAACTTCTGGCATGGTGGTGAGGCCCTTCCAGCTCTGCAACGTCCTTGTCAGCCCAGGAATGGGACAGCCTTGTAAAAGCCCTGTCTCAGCACAAACCTTCAGGTCTCATGCAAGGTGTGACATTTCTTGACTTCACAAGAAACATTTTTCAAATCATAAGTGTTTGGAGACAAACTTGCCACCTGATCATTTGATGTGCAGAACAGGAATGAAAAGAGAGAACAGGAGCATCTCTTTGGTTTTCAAGATGTTTAGGGGGATACTTGCATGAGGCAAGGGAGGAAAGACATGACGTTACTCTGATGTATCTTTTTCACTGCATCTTGCTCCTGCTACCTTATGAATTTGTTGTCTTCTCCCTTTCTCCTCCCTCCAGCATTTTGACTACCAGCTCCTGAAAGGTTGCCACAATCAGATCCTCACCTGACATCTCTCCCTTTTTGTCCCTTTAAGAATTTTGAACATCTTTTGTACCAATCAAACTTTACAGTTTTTTCCTGGATTATATAAGATAACTCCATTGGCTTCTATATAGTTAGTCTAATCTACACAAGATGAGAATTTGAGGAAAAAGTCCACATTAGTATCAAAACATGAATTTCTCATTTTAAGGATATATTAGGCAAATATCTGTTTTTTAAGATGAATGTGGACAACTGTCAGGAAAATGTCAGTGTGCTAGCAGTCTAACCAGTACTATTTTTTCAGACTGGTTCATCTATTATTTCAGATACCTGCATTGACCATCAGTATCTAGTCTGTGGTAAACATGAATGAATATGTGCCAATTTAACTTACTGTTAATTTTGTTGACTTGGAGGTAGAAGTTTTCCAGGTTCTCACTGACAGTTGGAATGCTCTTCAGCTGATTGAAGGAGAGATCCAACTCCACGAGTGATGTGATGTTGAAGACATTACCTGGTATTCCAGAATCTGTTAATTTATTGTGGGATAAACGTAAATATTGCAGGGCTTTAAAACCTTGGAAGTACTCATCGGGAACATTGGAAATCTGGTTATTATCAAAATACAGCATGAGCAAAGAGTGAGGCAGTCCTGTTGGTAGCTTTGTAAGTTGATTGAAGCTTAAGTCAAGATACAAAAGTGATTTCAGGCCTTTAAAAGCCCCAGAAATAGACTCTGCTTTCAGCTGGTTGTTCTGGAGGTGAATGACAGTCAGATTCATCAGCCCCTCAAACACACTAGGACTGACTTTTGTGATCTTGTTGTGACTTAATTGCAGGTCATCTAGAGTTTTGGGAAGTGGTCCGACAGCTTCAGTCAAATTGTTGTAGTTAATGTGAAGCTTCTTCAGGTTCTTTAGTTTCGAGAAGACTCTTCCCTTAATTTTTGAATTTTCCAAATGGTTGTGATCTAGGATCAGCCACTGTAGGTCAGTTACATTGTCAAATGTGTTCTCTTCAATTCCCTCAATCATATTGTTTCGGAGGTAAAGGTATTTTATTCCACTTGGTACAATTGGAATGGTTTTCAGCTTCAGATTGTCACAATACATGGCAGTGGGGTAGCTTAAAGGACAATTACATTCTGGGGCACAGACTGCTGCAGATGGCCCGAAAGGATCATAACCATAATCATCTCCAGGACCATAGTCATACTGGCAAAAAATGCCACCGATCAACAACAGAAAAACAGGTAGGGAGTTTAAAGTCATCTTTCTAATGAGTCTTGTTCCTGTATGGTAAAAGGGAATAAACAAGATATAACTTTAATTTTTTATCTCTTTCAGCAATATTTGAAATTTAACCCCAAAAAGATGATAATTAAAAACTAATTACAGTTTCTATTCAAAGTTTTTAATTAAGAAAAAATACTGGATTGTTAGGATTACATTGTTACTATTATATGGCTGCCACTGTCTTGTATAACATTCCTTTGTAATGCAAAATTGCTGGCCATTTTGCTGTTGTAAGTAAAACTTTATATCTTTCTGCATTCACTGATTAAGTCACAAGAAAGATGATGAAGTGCAAGCCTTTTAAACCTGCCACAGAAATCTTCAGTTTTGCTGAAGGCCATGTTCAGAGGCAGTTCTGCCATTTAAATTCTATCAAGTATTCCTAATGTGCTGAACTGTCTCACATCTAAAGATGTGGCTATTTGTCTTGTTTGAAAGAGACAGGGAAGTTAAAACTGAGGGTAATACTCTCATGCATTGTGTGTTGTTAAGATGTGTGTAGCTTGAAAGATCTTTTTCTCATGGATTATGTTCTGTAAGGCATGGTCCACTAAGTTTCATAGTCACCTAAAGAACAAATGAATAGAAATATAAAGCATATTATCTTTAACATGCCAAATAACCAGTAGTGCATATGTGAGCAGTGGATCTGAAATGCCTGAATCTGACAGTGGACCTGCTGACAACTTCAGATAGTAAAAATGTTGTAAATTCTCTATGCAACAGAGTTGTTGGCTCCATTTTATGCCCATTCTAAATCAATTGAACAATAAAACACTGGCTTCACATACTCTTTCTGTTCACATTCAGCAAAAGGACATTCAGTGTCCATGAGGAGGTTTGTGATTCAGTTTAAGTGGGGTCACTTAGATTTTTAAGGCCATAGCTTTCTCTTCAGATACTCTGCAAGATGCCAGTTAATCTATGAAGAGTATCTTGTTTATACCTCTTACTGGCTGTATAGGTGTTCTCCTGGAAAAGTAGGTCTGGAATCAATAAAGTCAGTGAGCTTACTTTGATTTTCACCAGTAAAAGATAAGGCTCAACGACTTTTCAGAGAACGAGAGGATTAAGAAAATCCTTAAAACATTTTTTTTGTTTTTGTCAAGGAATTTCAGAAAGTATGTGAAGCCTGTAAACAGACCACAAGTCATTGATCTCAGATCTGGGCAATTTTCCAGCAGAGTAAGTTAGTCTTGCTATTGGAATTGTTACACAGAGGATTTAAAGTGCAGAACCATAGCTACAAAATTTTCCCTAATTCTAAATGTCTTTGCTTCTATTTACTTTCTAAGAGTCACATCAAATTCTAGTGAGATAAAAACTTCATTTAAAGCACCTCTAGACAGGGCCTATGGATCTCATACAGTACAGCACACAGAATTTTAAAAAATGTTCTAATGTTACCTCTACTCAATAGCCCATAAAGTCCCACTGATAGATATTAAGCTGCTGTCCCCTGAAAAAGGAATCTGATTTCATATCATCTCCGAGGTGTGGGTCCCACCACATTTACCTAATTACAAACCCTAGGAGAATCACTGCAATATTGTCAATGTCATTTTCTTTGCCTGTCTTTCATTACTGCATGAGAACATGCAGCATGAACATAAGCTTCAGTCCCCTGCTGGTATAAATAAGTAGAGCTCATCTGAAAGCAAAGGCTGCAGTAACACAATTCATCTCAAAATCTGGTCCTATTTAGGTACTAAACATTACAGAAAAGAAATCAAGTGCTTCTGTATTCAAAGTATAAAAAGAGTGCAATGAACTCCTTGCACTACACTCCTTGACCTTATGGTGACTTTTTTACACACCTCCTTAATTTTATAGTTTTAAAATAGACATCTTAAATTTCAAATTCTATTTTTCTTCTAGTTTCAAATTATATTTCTAATACTATAGTTCATTATTGACATCATAGTCTTACAGTCCCTCAAATAGAGTACAAAGTTTTATTGCTCTGCAGAACCCTGGAAGTAACTAAAGTGTTAGATAGCAAGTATTTTGTATTAATTTCTTAAAGCATGTTTCAGAATTTTTGTGGCAATTCTGTAGTTCAAGAGCATATGGGCATGTGTGTGACATAAAATATTAAAGTAAATAGGAAATTTATTTAACTTGTTTTATTCATGCATTTCTCATTCAGGTATCTGAATGTTTCCCTGTCAGAAGTGTAAAAGGTTAATAGACCATGCTTGTTTATTGCATTGAGCTACATTAATCCAAAAGATAAAATCAGAATACATTCTTACATGTTTATCTTAAAACATAAACAAGCTTTAACTAATTGCCTGTGCCTGTTCTAAGCAGTTGTGCTGCGAAATACCTGTGAAAAAATTTATGAAGTTGATCAGGAAACTTGCCAAAGCATACTAAATAGTAAATCCATGATTTTGGGAAAAATGCCTGCTACATTAAGGTAGAAATATCATTCAAACTATGTTTGATCTTGTCTGTGTTTCCTTAATCATTGTTATTGTGAAAAAAAAAATTAATTAACAGTCAATCAACCTTAATTCTTTAGCTTAACTTCTTACACAGTTTGCAAAAGATTATATTTTTTAAAAGTTTCACTAGTATATTCAAAATATGCTTTAAAATTAATTAGAAATTTAAAAATACCTATTGTTTCCCACTCATTATGTGATTATTTATTTAAATATCAGGATACATCGCCTTTTTTTAGAATGAAGCAAAATCATTTAGCAAATGGAGTTCATGGAGCTCTCACTAATATTATGAATGAAAAAGTAAACAGTGAGTACTCTTACAAACTTCTTTGTACTGCATGTCAAATCTTATTCTGATGTAGAACAAAACAGACTATAAAAAATTGCAACATTGATGTACAAGATATGTGAAGTTGTTTTAAGGAAACTGAGAAAGTGAATCGACTAAGCAACTGTTGATTTGTGCTCAATTTACAAATTGGCAAACTTATCCTGTCATGTTTTCACATTCCCATTGCAGCTACATTTAAACAGCTGAACATTATGGTAAAAGCATGCAGCAGCACTTACCTTACTGCCTTCAAGCTGCTTTCCTTAATTCCCAGAGCAGATGCAATAAGAGACTGTATCGACCAATATATGCTCTAAACAGTGTCAGGAGGTAAAAGTCTGCCAGATCCTCTGTGTTACAAGAGTGGAAAAAAAAAAGCCCTAGTCACGCTGTTCTCTGAAGCTGCTATGTCATCATGGTGATCTTGTGGTGTGGCATGTACAAAAATGCAGCTCTCTAATGAAGTGCAGGTGGATACCATATTTTGTACAAGGACAACCCATCTGTTCCTCCTGTGGGATCAGAGAATGATTTTTCACAAACCTGAGAAAGTTAAAAAGCTGTAGGTTTATACAAGAATTTTTTTTGTGTTTTAGAAGTAAAACATGTTAGACTGTAAAACAAATTGCAAACAAGCTTTTGTTTTCCAACTTATTTTATACTGCTAGACATGAGCTAACACATAGCACTCAGACCTCAATGCTGCTGTTCTTCTTCAGCCAAGTGACTCATTCATTTTTCTGCTTTTTTCTTTAACTATCTTATGACCACAGTAAAATATCCTTATAAAAAGTTTAACCTAAGGATCAGATTCAAAAATTATCTTTGAATCATATCCTTTTCCACATTACATACTGATTTTAAAGATTACATACTTGAGTTCAAAGATTCTTCTGCAAATTATTGGGATTTATTTGGTCTGGAGATTTTCTTTGGTGGTTGAATGTATGTTTGTTTAATAAAAACACATCCCAGGAATGGGTTTTGAGCAGTTACTGTAAACTCACTTCATACATTTGTTCATTTTGCACTCACAGCTTTCTCCTGCTTTTCATAATCTGGAACTACTCAACTTTATGTTGTCTGTTTCTTATTCCATGGATGTAGTTCAAGAATGCATCTTAAGGCTTGGATGAGATGTTACTTTCACCAGGCAATGTCGAAAAAAGTGAATTTTAATGCTTCTATAAGAACTTTCCCTTATCTCTAAATGGAGCATGACTTCCTTTTTATGAGAAGCATCTTTTTTTTTTAATAGATTTGGGTAGCAACAAATGTCAAATGTCCATATAGAAAGCACGCACAAACCATATGAAAGTGTCTTGTGTATTTAATTACATTTGACTGTAGTTGATGGGGGAAGAAATTCAGGGGTTTTGTCCATTTTCAACTTACTATCTTTATGGAAAGTGATGGTACAGAATGCATCTGGGCTGGAGAACCTTATCAGTTTCCTGAAGAGGAGCCTGGATGTGAGCTTCTCCCAGAATTTGCTGCTGATGCATCTCAGTCTCCCCAGCAGTGAAGGCTACTGGGATCAGGGAAAAGCCAGTGCCCTTCACCAAGGACAGGAAAGACAACAAACACTCACAAACCTCTGTACTTCTGCAATGCCCGAATTAGCAAAGAAATTTGCTCAACACAGAGTGCCATGTACCAGTGAAACCCACAGGGAGTGAATGTTACGCTTTTGATGTTGACATCATGCCTGTCTCCCTGGAGTGGGAGAGCCATTTGCACACTGGGGATCACGTTGATGACAGATCATTACTATATTTCTACTTGGATGGTGCCAAGCACTGAATGTGAACCAGTGGGATGACAAGAGTCATCATGTAAGGGGAAAACTGCATGGTTATCAGGACTAGAAATGTAGAAGTGGACAAAGCTGCTGTTGTTCTGCATGTGGACAAATGGAGACCAGATGGAGTTTCTCATGCACAGAATGATATTTATCTGAAAACTACTTCATTAGCTTTAGTTGACCAAGGAAACCTCAGCTGTAACTTGACTGCAAATGTAGCAAGAGGCAGCAGCACTCAGCCAGAGATCAGTTGGAATAGAAAAATATTTTTTGTGTAGAAAAAGAAAACCTCTAAGGCAATATCAAGATTTGCTCTATGGAAGAAGGTATATCAAGGTGAGAAGTGGAGCATATTTGTAAAGAGAATTTTAAAAACCACAGGAAAGGCACTAATTGTGCTTTCTCTGACAATAAATTCGTTTTGAAGGACAAGCCCAATATTGTGATAAATTAATATACAAAGATTGAACTCTTAGTAATAGGTGTAGTTTTGCATTTGCAGTACAAATAGAATTGAATATTGGAGGCAAGTATGGGATAACCCAGGCTTCGTATGATTTTGGCACAGTTATATTTATGAGCCAGTTTTTCAGTATGCCAAGTATACATCCTTTTTCTCACTCCGATAACAAAAATACAAAACATGCATATCTTTGAACTGATGATATTTTGAAATTAACATATGGTAAAAGCTTAGGTCACATAAAGTTCAGCTGAGACTTGTTCATTCATATAGTTCCTGTCTTGCTGACTGTTTTAAATTAGTTATGGAAATTGCATAGTCAAGATGAAGAATCACATGCTTTCCAAGGTTAAGATACAAACCAATAGATTTTCCTCCCTTTTAAATAAGATTTTTACATCTCTCCACTCTGTTATTTAATATTGCCCCTTTGGCACAATTTTTGTGCTTTTCCTAACCTTTGCTAACCTTCTGGCTCATTAAGCTGTCACTTCATGAACCTCTGCTTGGGAGAGCAGGTAGGTACTACAACCCAGCAAATGAAGGTACTGCTGCTGCTTCTGCAACAGAGGGTGGGACTGTGGTTGAGTGATTTATTTTTTCTGGTCCTATTTTTTGCTCTGTGCAGGGGTTCTTTTGGTAGCTCTCGGGAGTCATTAAACAACATGTGAAGGAAGTCTAGCTAATTTCCAAGGAATACACAAAATAATATGTAAATTCGCCTATGTCATCTAAGTTGTAAACTGGTTATAAATATGCTTCACACTCATGATATCGGGACATACTAATATTTCATCTTTACAACTACTATACTCCAGTTTTTCTTCAAAATTTATTTTCTTTTGTACCTTATTCATCTTTCTTTGCAGGTAAATATGATCAAAACCTATTATAATCTAATTGTCTTTGTCTTGTGATATATGAATAGAAATATTTCTTTTATGTGATCCAAAACTCCTTTTTTAAAATTTTTTTTTTAAATTCATGGTTGGAGGTGGCCAAATCTTATAGGTTGTAATGAAAGAATCTGAAAGCAGAATTCAGTGTATGTATATCAGTTTGCACTGGCTGAGATCTAGCCACCAAATATTGTCAAGTTACAGTGTCACCAATTTGTTTCTGCACTCATCAGTAATACTCCCTGCTTTTTCTCTCTCAGTAAAACTGCTTTCTTTATAGCTTCTATGCACTTCCGGAAGCACCTCCCAACCTATTTGCATTTAATATCCTTTTCCCCAAAAGAGTCAAGTTACCAAAACTTAATAGGTATTATCAAAACCAACTGCTGTTTTGTTTTTATCTTAAACCTTTGCATACATGTGGTACACAGAACCAAGAGATTTGGGTGCCTGGTATCAGGAGTAGAGTATTCTTGCCATGGGAACATACAGTTCCAGAAAAATTCCTCATGGAGCTTTTCACACTACCACATAAAATGAACATGAGGTTTTTACCTCTGATCACTCAGAATTTAAATTAAATATTGCTCTCAAGATGAAATGAAGGTTAGTTCATTTTATTTGATTACTTGCAGCAGGGATTAAGAAAGCTCCAGTGAGGGAAAAGGCAAATCCATGGACACCATGCAGAAAGCCACTTACTTATAAAGAGGCAGCATATGTGCCTTCATGTTTTCTATGTCTCTAAACAGTGAATACACAGCCTGATAGCCTATATATAGTAAATAAACAAAAATATGATATAGTTAATTATTTCTGTAAAGTTCTGCAGCATTTTGAAAGTATTACCGAAGGTTGACTCATATTTAATGAGTTCCACTAAAAACAATTCAGTTCCAGATTCTGGAGGCTGTAGGTGCTTATTTTTCATATGAAAACTTCCACTCCTCCTAATTGAAATTTTATTTTTTCAGTCTCTGCACTGGACTTACATGTTAAACGGGATGTGTTAGAGTACATACTATAAGCATTACAAAATTTGTGGTGATCCAAATCCTTCTTTTCCTTTCTCCTAAAAAGGAAATACCAGCTTTGGAAACTTACAAACATGGTAATACTCTTACAACCTATTAGCAGACCACAACAGATATTTTAGTTGAGCATGAGTCTTTGTTTTTGTCCTTTCAAAAGACTGTTCACTGTTTTTCCTCAAACTTGACAGTGTCCATATTCTAGTACTGTTATACTTCTCTCTGTTGTTTTTCAGACTGTCTTTGGTTTGATTCAAATAGTCAACAGTAAAATTTCTTTGAGTTCATCCAAAGTCTGATCTTTTTTTTTAATTTTTTTTATGAGGACTAAATATGAAGGCAAGAGTTTGTTTTTAAACAATTCTCTTTAATACATTCTGTATGTGTAGTCATGGCATTTATAATCTGCTGATCCATGTATAAAAAAAAATCAGATGACCTTGGAGCATGAGACAATTCAAATGGTTCATAGTGTAAAGTATCCAAGAATACCTCAAGGAGCTGTTGAATCTGTGGGTAAGTTGTGGTTACAGGTAAAAATTATAGCAGCATCTCTGCATTTCTGTATAGTAAACAATACAGATAATTTATGGAAAAGGAAGAGTTGGCCTTGGCAAACTTGGTTGGTTCACCACCTCCTATTTGTACATGCTAATGCTACACAAACATAGACCTGCTTTGTAAACCATTACCTTCCCAGAATCTAAGCATTATCAATGTCTGTTTGCATTCAGATCACTACATCTTAAGGTCAGAAGGGATGTCAAATCATCTGGATTCTGCCATACAACCAGAATATAGCATTTAGCCTTCTGCTAGTTTATGTGACCCTGGACTTAAACAGATCCACTAAGTCATAAATCATCTTTGCCATGAAGATGGGACAGCTTGGGAGCCACCTAATCTCCAGCTTTTAAAAATACTGACTGCTGTAATTTCTTAAATAAAGCACCTTGGACAAATCTACTGCAGCTACAGAAGATGCTTTTTCCAAGTTCAAAATCTCACATGCAAGTAAAGTTTGATAGATAATAACTATTATATAATTGACCACCAATATTAGAATCTATTTTGACATTAGTTGTCACTTAGTTCATTACCACCTGAATGCTGTGTGGGAATTTGACATTATTTTCCCCAGGACTGGTGGCAGGTTATTAGCCTTGAGGTAAAGATAGCATCTACCTATTTAAAGTCTACAAACACCAACACTACATCAGTGTTCTTGCAGTCCCAGGCTCATGCAAATGGACTGTAAATGAACCAAACAACTCTTACATGTCTTCCTGGGATGTTTAAGTACAAACTATTACGTCTATTTTTCCTTTAGAAAGAACATGATATAATAAAAATACATCAGTGTGAAAAAGCAGATCTACTCCCCTCCCAATGCAGAAAACAATTATTATTTTTATTCATATTCCATTGCTAACCATTATCTTGTGTCTCTTTAGTTGTACTTCTATAACATTACTGGAATTTATTTTCCTCATCAAAATCTCCATCTTCTTCTATCTATCTTCTGCCATGCTATCTGTGGATCTGTCACTGACATATACAGTGCAACTGTTTTATTTTTTTCCTTATTACTAATATGTACAGGGACACTATTATTTATTCTTAACCTTTCTTTTTTCCTTCACGCCTCATAATTTTTTCCCTTCTAATTACATTTTACTTTTCAAGTGAAAAAAAAATCAAGTTATGCTTAAAACCGTCTTTTTTGGGTGTTATATTAAGAAACAAGAGAGGTATTTGAGGACACAGTCTTAAATTATGTTTAAATGTAGGTTTTTTATTTTTCTTACAATTTTTTCCTTCCAGACAAATTTGTTCATCCTTTTCCTGTTTGGAGACATTAAGCTCCTCTGAAAGACTGGCTGGAAATATGCTTTTGGCCATATTAAATGGTCAGTTTTGGCAACCACAGATTCCAATGCAGTGATTTAATTGTCTTTATTTTTATAACGAGATCCAGAGTGGATTAACTTCATGCTACATGAAACACCTTTTCTGTTAGGAATTGTGCATTATTGAGAAACTCTACTAATGCTTTACTACAAGCCACATGGCACTGCTAAAAGCATCTCACAAAATCAAATTTCCCATTAGAAAAACTACTTTTTAAAAAAAAGTTACTCCACCTTATATCTTACTAAGATTGCCTCCACTTCTCTGCAAAATGCAGATTATCTATTATTATAAACAGTGTCAGGTGTGTGATGTATCTGACATTTTGGTCCTGAGAGGCAGCAAACACAGGCATCTGCATGTGTGATAGGAGTCCAGCCACTCCTCAAGATGAGTTGGGACGTAATAAATACAGTAATTTTATGATTACAAGCCACACCATTTTGACTAAAATTTTGGTCTGTACCCAGAAGTGCAGCTTGAATTCAGGAGCGGCTTATATATGAACGATTTTCAGAAATTTTCAAACCCAGAAATGAGAACCCCCAGCGACCCCGGCAACGGGGCGGCGCTGCCCATCTGAGCCCGTGATATTTCTCTGTTTTTTTGTTGGTGTTTTCAGTCTTGTGCGGCTGCATGGCTGCCCCGCTCTCCGCTCGCCCCAGCAGCTGAGCGGCTGCTTAAAGGCAACGCGGATCCGTTGGAAATGCTTCTAAAACAACCACACTATTGTTTGTATCTTTCTCCTCTCGTAAATAAAACTTGCAGGGTACGCTGCTGCAGCTATTGTCTGTATCTTTTTTCACTTGGAAATAATGTTTCCAAGGTCGGCACCTGCCTGTAAATCCTGCGATCCTGCAATTCTGTTACTAATTGGCAACTTTGTGAAAGTTGCACGGGGATCCTCACTGCGAACTACAGAGCGGCTTATAATTGGGTGTGGCTCGTGTATGAACAAAGAACAAAATGTTGCTGACACCTGGAGGATGTGGCTTATAGTCAGTGCAGCTTGTAATCGTGAAATTACTGTAGTTGCGGAGCCTGGGAAGTGATTCAATTCCCCAACACAGACACTATAACAGAATCATTTACCTAAAGGCAGGCATGCAGTATTATTTGAGAGGCTCTCAGGTGTCCAACTCACCTTTATAGATCATGGGAGAGGGCTTTAACACTTGTAACCTTTTCAAACAGTAGCTGATAGGACAGCAAAGAACTTCACAGTACTGAATAGCAAGACATCTGCATTTAGGCAATTGGTTGTGGTCAAGGGGTTTCAATCAGGTGGTGCAAGGACATCTAACTGCTCTCTGACGCCCTGGGCTGTAGAGCACAGGCAAGGGCGTCTGGTTACTTTGACTCAGGATTCTGAGGAGACTTGTCCTGCTCTGAAGTAGCAGCAGGATGCCGGGTACATATAAGGAATCCAGAATGATATTAGGCACTTATCTTTTGGAACCTAAATTGTGGACTTGGAGCTCCAGTCCAGGAAATAATCAGTCTTCTAAGCAGTAACCTCACTTTGTGTAAACTGTCTGAATAGTGTTCTCCAACAGTTTTCTCCACAGTCTTTTCTTAGGTGTGTATCCAGCAGAATATCCGCAAGGAAATGTCACAGAAATAGAGCCAAGCAAAATGGGATGTACAAGTCTGGAAGCAGTCATGATCTATTAATCCACAGGTATTTTCCATTTTCCTACCACCTCTAAAAATCACAAAAGTAAACAAGCCAAAATAAACAATTCTCTGAAAGGTCAAATAAAAACTTAGAAGACAGTTCTCTGAATCCATTGGACCATCACCTGAGGCCTCAATGAACAGTTTTCTTTTTTTCAGTCAAGCAAAGTTTTTCATATATAACTGTAAAAGTTATGTACATTGGAAAAGTGAGAAACTATTTAGGACGTTTTTTGTCACAGGTGTTCATAAACTTATTTGGAATCAACACAAATGTGCTCAAAGTCTAAGCTGATCTCCATCCAACTCAGGAATGATCCAGCTGCAAGAACTTTTTTCTCATCCTGCGATGTTTTAAGGAGAATACAGCATTTGCCAATTAAACTTGTTCACCTCCCATAGATTTCAGATCTCTGTTTACTTAGTATAATTCTTTTTTCTTCACCTCATTTTTTCAGACTTCAGCAAGCACTTGGCAATTGTATCTGGATAATTCTGTATCTGTATATTTTTTATAAATCTGTGTCTGTTTGTTAAACGGTAAACAGAAATGGACCAAAAACTGGAATAGACATCTGGCCCTTTAGCTTCCCAGCAGACCTTTTAATGCTTTCATAACATTTTAATTTATTTATATATATATACATGTAGGTAAACATACATAATGCTACAAAACAGATCAGCATTTTGAAAGATGCTGCATCTTTTTGGAAGAGTGATAGAAAGCTAACTCAGAAGGAATTCCCTCCCTTCTCTCTTCTCAACTGGATTGCAATGGCTTTTGGGTTGTGGGTATGGAAAGTAAAGTACTGCAGTCAAATACTGTAACTCTTCCCAAGTCTCAGTCAGATCAGAACACCATATTATCAGCTGTTCAAAGATATAAAAACCCAAAGATAAACTTTACCATGAAGGATTGTAGAAAGCATTACAACTACCTGAGAATAATAAATAATGAAAGCATTCAGATAATGGGAGATTGTGTAGATAAATGCAAAATATTAATGTCACCAAAAAATTATTTATAAAGGAAAATTATGAGTTCTCTCCTCTTTAGGCTTTACTTACACTAGCAAATCACATAATGTCCCTGTCACAGGCAAGTTATTCTTTGCAGTATCAGTATATCAGAATGGATTTTTGCACGATTCTAGCCTGAGCTAAACAAGTCCTTGCCAGGGTTCAGACTTATCACTCTCAACAGATAGCTTCAATGAAGCCACTTTGTCTCATGAGGCAAGGAAGCCTTACAACAGAGAGGGGACTAAGTCATGTTCCAAACTTTGAAAATGGCATGATTTCACTTAACAACACAAATGTAGCTATAAACTCTGGAATGTAACCTAATCCATCAATAAGAAAGTAGACATTCAGGTCCTAAGGTTTGCTGACGTGCCCTGATCCACAATTTGAATTTTATCAAATTATAATTTCATGGTTTCCACCATTTTTTCAAAATTTGTGTGTGTTTGCATGTGTGTGGTTATATTCATATACATTTTGCCTCACACTAGGAAGATATCTTCTTCTTTGAAGAAGATACAATGGACTATTTTTAATTTTCAGAGGAGAAACAAATTTGCATGTGAAAAAAAGCTCTGATTCCAAGATTAAGCACAGTAATAATATTTAAGTGAAAAAGTTGTTTTCACATATAACTACTGACACAAACTTAGCTACAGCAGTACCAGTGAGCAATACTATAATTTAGGCCATTTTCTTGCCCTGTAGATAGTTTCTAGATAGACACAGATAATATGACTAGTCCGTTGGGGTGTAGCAAACCCATTGCTCCTATTCATGAAGATAGAATGAGACCTAGGAGCACAGATTTTTAATAACTTCATTCATAAAGGAAGGGTTTTACGCTGTGTTTTAGCAGTTAAATCTTTGCCATTATTGTGGACCTTTTAACACAACAACAATTGAATAACCCTGAGACCCATCAGATACGCATTGTCTGAGAATGCTTATTTTTCCAGGGATCCCACATGAGGGCCATTCTTTCAATCAAGTAAGGAATAGATGTACAGGTGATAGCCCGCAACATTTTTATTCAAAGCTTGGTGACGGGAAGAAGGTGTTTGCTTTATCAGTTAGCAGGGAAATCCTTCTTCTGAAAGCCACCACTAATCACTTGTCACATAATCACATCAAAACATTTTTAGAGAAGTGTCTTCCAAGGCATTGGAAAACAGGGTTTGGGCTCCTAATTAACTCAGGTGATGTTGAAGATTTTACTCCAGCCTAGGTAACTCCTATTCTAGATATGTTATTCCTAGTTTTGTACCTGGCATTATATTACTGACCTGCAATCTGAGCTTGACCTTAAGCCTGCCCTCTCAGTGGACATCTGTGGCTGGATGGTTGCCCCACAGTGGTTACAGTCACCCAAACAGCTTTGCTGTGCTCCACTGGGTGCTGTGGCACTGCTACCTCACTCCTGGGGTTGTGCCCTGCATCATGCAACTGCTGGAACCCAGCTATAAGCTCAGGGAGAGGACAAGGAATTGAGGTTAAATGTAGCTCCTGAACAATGAGTGGTCGAAGTCTGGGTGGACAGAGGCTCTGGAAGAGATGGTCATGGCAGCAAGAGCCTACTGGTGTACTCAGGGCCCTGATATTGCATTTTGAATCACAGAATGGTTTGGTTTAGAAGGGATATTTAGAGACCATGTAGTTCAACCTCCCTGCAATAAGTGATACCTTCAATGAGACCAGTTTGCACAAAACCCAATCCTACCTAGTCTCAAACACTGCCAAAGACAAGACACACAGCTTCTCTGAGCAAGCTGTTCCAGTGTCTCACCAGCCTTAATTTAAAGAATATCTTCCTCATATCCAACCTAATTCTACCATCTTTCAATTTAAAACTATTGCACCTTATCTCGTCACTACAGGCCGTGGTAAAAATCCTCTGTCTTTCTTAAAAGCTGCTTTATGTAGTGAAAGCTGCAATAATGTCTCTCCTTAGGCATTTTTCCCTGGAACTATTCCAATTCCCTCAGCATTTCTTTGCAGGAGAGGTGCCCCAGCCCTCTGACCCTTCTCGTGGCTCTCCTCTAGTCCTGCTCTATCAGCCCTTTCCTGTGCCGGGTGCCCAGCACTGTACACTGCAGGTGGGTGGTTCAGGAAAGTGAAGAGGAGCAGAATCAGCTCCCTGGGTGTGAGGGCCATGCTGCTTTTGATGCAGGATCTGTTTTACTTTCCAGGCCACAAGTGCACACTGCTGGTTCATATCCAATTATTCATCCACCAGTATCCCAAAACCCTTCTTTGCAGGACTGATCTCAGGCTAGTCATCACCCAGTCAGTACCAATGCTGGGATTGCTTTGATCCTCATGAGGTTCACATATGTTCATGTACTACACGCTCTCATACCAGCCCAGAAGCCGTCCATGAGGTAACCAAGGTCTAGAAAGCTCTTTTACCTCAACTTCCTCACTTGAAAGGTGAGGGAGAATGGAGCAAGGCTGGAGGCATCTCAGCTTCCTCTTCTGTAGGACAGAGCTTTGGTAAATGGGACATGTGTTCTTCAATTCCTGTTAATGCTATTTCTTTCTTAGCTCTGCAGATTAATCTAAAATTCTTGTGCTGTTGCATTTTATTTTCATAGTGCAAAATCATTCCCACTGTCTAAGATGTAGGAAACTAGACAATCCTGTGTCAGAATTCTAACAAGGCAGTTCAAAGGGAATAGTACCACTTCATTGCAATTTAGTCCTTTGACAGCAGTAAAGAACTAATATATTTAAGTTTTTCCATAACAATCCAATTATCTGTATCTGTTAGAGAAATTCACACAATCTTATCTATCTCTCTGTAATCTACACATGCAGAAGCTGCCCTGTATACAAAAGGTTGGCATGTCCTTAAAGAAATTGGTGCTGAAAATGAGCAGTAAAGGATAGAAAACTAAAATATAGCCAAAAGGCTAATTTTTTTGCTTCATTTTCTTGATGGCACGATGTAATATTAAGTCACTTGAGGTTTAGGATCTCTCAATCACTGTCTGTTAGCCAGCACTTCAAAGTCAGTGCTTTGCTTCAAGAATTCATTGCAATGTGTCTGTGTTTTCCTTCCATGTTAGAATGATGTGTATGGACAACCTCTGAAGGTTTATTCTCAGAAGGGAATAAGCCTTTTGAAGTGTTTCAATTGTCTAGAGTTTCTAGCACAGGCAAGCAGCAGTTAGAATTATTCTGTCTTTCATGCTGAGATTATTTTATGCATCTTGAAATTTCTTTTTTTTTCTACACTCTGGAATTTGATTTATTCTTTACAAGCCTTTGATTCCTACAAAGATTCAATACCTTGAAATTAAAAGATTAAAGTATTCAGCATCACAATGCTACATGATTAGCTTTAATTGGTTCTCAGTTTTTCCTGTTGAAAGAGCTTTCTGACATGCGCTTAGTAGCAGACACATGGCCCCTATTTTCCATGACTCCAGAGATTTGAACACTTTCAAAAATTACTCTGTAGACCAGGACTGGCCTAATTTATCTCAATTAAAGTCTTCATCTGGAAACAATAATGTAACTTGTATAAACTTTCAGTTTCTAAAATAGCAACGAAATTCTTTAGGCTTTTTAATTCAAATATACTATATGCTTTAATATACTAGTTGAAATGAATAAAAGATGTAAGTATGATTTATCACAAAATACATACTTCAATGCTGCTGAGACAATAACATAAAGAATTGGAAACTCTTTGCCTGATTTCATGTTAAATATGAATATTGAAAGTTTTGTAAGTTGTAATCATTTATACAGAATCACAATTGAAGGGGACCCCGAGAGATGACTGCCAAGTCCAACTTGGATGACTGCAATCCAACTCCCCTGCCAAGGCAACTTAGACCAGGTTGCAGAGGAACTTGTCCAGGTGGATTTTGAAATGGAGACCCCCAGCCTGACTGGGCAGCCAGTTCCAGTGCTCTGCCACCCTCAGCGTAAAGAAGTTTTTTCTCATGTTGAGATGAAACCTCTGGTGGTTTGATTTATGGTCAGTGCTCCTCTCCCTGTCACTGAAAATAGTCCGGCATCATCCTCTTGACATCACCGTTGAAGTGTTTACAGATGTTGATGAGATCCCCTCTCAGTCATCTCCAGAC
>PYHW01010644.1:3723585-3734780 GCA_013186435.1 Turdus rufiventris | reverse complement strand
AAAAAAATTAAAAAAAGCCCTAAGAAACCCCAAACCAAATTATGGGCCAAACAGGTCTTGCCAGACCTTATGCTTAGAGAATTTTAGAAACAGTTTGTGATGGCAACTGAAAAAAAAGAAAAAAGTATGGTTTTGGAAATGGGAGCAACACACTGATGCCAAGGATTTAAGAGCTGATCCTTTCCTGGAAATGAAATTAGATTTAGTGTCATTTATACATTAGCAATTGAGTGTATGATAACTGTCCATAACCTGGTGCACTGTAAGAAAAACCAGACTGAGAGATGGTCACACCTTTGCTGGCAGTAAAGGATAAGATGCTTTAGGCTGCACCAGGAAACAAGGGTATTATTCTTTATGCGTTTGAGTCCAACAGTTGTGCCCATTTACTATCTTCATACTTTAGAAAGAAATTGAGGATGCACTGCAGGGCCCAAAGGCTTTCTACTCTAATTCTCTTACTTCTTTCCACCCAATTGTTTATAGATTGTGTTTGTTCTTTTTTTTTTTTCCTTTCCTTGTTTTGTTTTTAAGTGGAAAAACCATCTGTTCTTTATTTATATGAAAAACAGTTTTAAAAGCATTGGCCTTCCTCCTGCTTTGAAGTCCCTGCAGATGCTGTGCGTGGATAGAATCCCATCAGCCAAACGTTGCTGGTGTGGCTGCACAACTTATGGAAAACCAACGTCGTGTTTGCCTTCCGAATTTGTCATGATCTTGCTTAGGTCTCTTGGTTTAGGATTTGCTTATTCTGTTCCATTGAGAGGGGCTAGGAATTGGGAAAGTCCTACTATCTTTGCAGCCTTTGGTTGTTAGAAGGGAATGTATTTCTTGAGGAATAACTTATGATTTAGCAGCAAGCAGCAAGCTTGATAGGGGACATACCATGGGTATTATGCAGGAGGACCAGACTCAGGTAATTTCTTCTGGGCTTAAAATTTGTTCTAATTTGAAAGAAAAGCCTTAATATGTGAGATGTTAAAACTATGGACCGAGAAATGAGAAGTTTGTGCATATGTTTACATGATGCTTTATGTAATTGTTATTTTTTTAATGTGAATCTCTTTCTATAACCACGTACATACAAACTCTGTGGAGTTTTTCAGGCTAAGACAATGCCTTTGTTCTTGCTTGAAGGGCCAGTGCTTAGTTTTCTGCATGAAATCTCTGTCTGCATAATGATTGATATAAAACCAAGAACCAAAAGAAAAAAAACAAAGCACAACTGATGATTTTCTGGGGGATTTTCCCTCCTGTGACAGAAAGATGTCAAATACTGTTTGTTTTATTTAAAAATAACTTTCTGAAAATATGAAACCCAGAAGAAAAACAGACAGAAAGCAAAGAAATCATTGGTTACTATATGAAGGAGATAGCTCAGAAGAGTGCAAACATGCTTTTTCTGTGTAATGGTTATAGTGAGTCATAATTGTTTCCAATTATTTACTGCTGAATAAATGACAGCTGAAAAAAGACTATATTTGTTTGCTCCTAAAAAAACACCTATGGGAGCTACGCATGAAAACGTTCCTTGAGGCAAAAGAATTTACACAACTTATTCTTACTTTAGCTATCACCATGCCAAAGATACTCAATTTTCAAGACTTAAATTAAGTTCTGATGTTATTCTACCAAAACAAAAGAAGAAAGACAAACACTTTGGAGTTTGCCTGTATTACATTATTCTTTAATATAAATGACATATAAGTTTTACAAATTAGAGAGATTGACCTTGGAGTATTAAGAGTCTGCAGAAGATTCTTTTCAGGTGATGTTTTTATTGAGTATACGTTTAGCTTTGAAGATTGACAGTAGGAATGTGCAGCCTACCTTTGATGTGCTTGCTACCTGCTGGTATGAGTTGACAAATTCCAATTTACTGAGGGTTCCAAATCGCTCTAAGTAGATAAATCTACAAAGGATGTCTCAACAATGTCCACAATTGCAGTTATTTCACTTCATCTATTTCTATACTTACGGTTTTGCTTCTATAGTCTAAATTCCACAAATTTGTCAGACTGAGGAGCCTGCACATCTCTACTTCACAATTAATTCCTTTTTTAAAAAACCAAAACCAGTAAAGGATGCTGACAAATGTACAATGCAGAACAAGTGAAAAGTGAAATGCTATATTTTTTTTCTTTAGATAAATACATGGATTGATAACGATTACTAAACCCTTATACCATACTCTGCAAGGCAGTACAGTCATAAGAACTGCTCTTTTGACTAAGGTGAGAAGGATTTGCACTAGAGAAATTTACTCATCGAGCTCCAGATATAGGTTACAAGTTTTTTACTGCAGACTACTCAATATTTTGTTCATTAGGATGATGTTAGGCTAATTCTGAATAGCATTGCTCTAGAAGAATGGCAAACCTTTAAGAACTATGTGTACAATACGAATTTATTTTATTTTTCCAAAAATAATGACATTAGCAACAACTTTATTTGCCTCTGCTAAATAGATACATTCAGAATTATCTTAGTTATAGTGGATATTTTTAAACCTCCAGGGCTTGAAATAAATTTAAAGGAGGTAAATCTTACCTTCTCAAGTCTCAAGATGATTTGAGAGTCTTTTTTCCCTCTGCTATTTTTCTCTGTGTGTGGCTATAAAAATAACCTCAATCACTCTTTTTTCTTTTTTTTTTTTTTAATATATCATAACTTGAAAAATATTTACTCCGAATTTCATATACAGTGGAATCTGAAAACCTGTAGCATTCAGCAAACTGAAAAATGCCACAGAAAGCATACTGGAAAAGAAGGCTGAAATAAGTCAGTTTAAAGCACAGTTGGCAATTCTTACTGATGGTATGCTCGCTCTTGTACATCTGCAATGTCTCATTTATTCTAAATCAATGGATCATCTCCACTTTATAGTGAAGTTCCTGGCATTTGGTGTTAATTGTTAGCAATGGTTTTTTGAACAGGCCTATGAGGACAGACACTTTAGCTGGAAAACGACCGAACCCCATCTCCAGACATCTATTTGTAATTTCCGATCTGTACTGCAGAGCGTTCGTGGATGCAGCGGAAAGCAGAGGGCTGGATTTCCCAGTACTGCACAGGGTTGCTGAAGAGGCTCACCCCAGAATAGCTGGCCTTTTTGGTGTTGTAGCCAAGAGGGCAAAAGTCGTTGATACCAATGGAAGCAATTTTGTTGTTGTGAAGATAGACCACCTGAAAGGCACACAAGTACTGAAGTGAGAAACTGAGATATCATGGCAAATAAGACAAGTTATTTCATATTAAATGCTTCCTATGTCTTTTGGCAACATTATACAAATATGTCTTCTTTCTAAACAAAGACTCTTGACTCTGTTTACTTTTTGAAATACATAGCATACACCCAATTGACATAATTTCTATAGAAGGTGCACAAACTGTGCAAGGCAAGCTAATAATGTTACTGTCAGCAGGTGGTATTGCAACCAAAAGAGGAGTCAAAGATGTAAAAAATTATTAACACAGCACTGTGGCTCAGGAGCATGCGCTGTACACAGAGAATGGATTTAATGCTAATTGGTATCTCTCCAGCTCTAATATTTTCATTCTCATGAGTGCAACTATACAGGACTCAGAGCCAAAGTAACCACTAATGATGATTTAAAGTAGTTGATGAATATTATTTTGATCCAGATTCACAATTTGTGGCATATTTTTTCAAGCTACATGCAGGGGGTAATTTACATTTGGAAGTCTTCATTCTTTAGGAGCTTTCTTTCCTGTAAAATCTTAGTCTGGCTGAAGACAGATTTAAACTGCTCCCAAGAGGCAACACTTCTAGATATCTAGCCAAAAGGACCTCAAAAATACTGGTGATGTGAATCGCCTATTTTGTCTATTTGCCCTCCTGATGGCACTGTTTTGTGAGATAACAAAGGAAAGGTTATTGGCAAAGGTTGCAAAATGTTACATAGTAGAAATTAGAAAAAAAAAAAAAAAGGAAGAAATGTTCTTAGAAATTCTTTTTTTAGTAAAGAGGAAACCAAAAAAGTACACAAATAATCCTATATTTGTTGTGGCCCCTTAGACACACAGAGACAACAAATATACGTCTCCAGATCTATACACTTTATTTACACCTCCATTTCCACTAAAAAATCAGCATAAGAATCTTCCTTTGTATTCAACATTGAATATTTCTTGATAATTCAAGCATTTATGAAACTTGAATCAAGTTATAGGTACCGCACACATTTCTGTTCAAGACTGAATAAACACACAAATACCATTAGGAATCTTTCAACTCTTGCTCCCTGGAACAACTTTACCTGAATATATTTGTGATCACCCAGTCCACTGGGTACTCTGACAAGTTCATTGTTGTTCAAGTGGAGCTCCCTCAGATGAGGTACATTGTTAAGAGAGCCATTCTCAACTGAAGAAATACTGTTAAAACTGAGACCCAGTCTGAAAAAGTTAAAACAAAAACAAAACAAAAAAGAGGAAACAAACAAAAAGAAAGTGTTAACTTGCACACATAACTATCTTCCTTGAGTTGATTACTTCTCTACACAGCTGTTGCAGAACAGACCAGGCTAATTTTCAGAATTATGTGTGAGCTAGGTAGACCTAACTTAAATTAAAAAATTAAATCAGCTTGACATGTGATGTGAACGATCATAATTCTCATTGTATCATTCAACTTGTGCTTATGATAATGCATACTTTGATGAGCTATCTGACTAGTTCTGGTTTAGATAGGTATTGTGGACCTCCATGGGCACCAGTTTTTCTTTAAAAGCTGAAAATTAATAAATGATACTTGTAACTTTAGGAGCACTGTCTGAAGCTTTCAATCAAGCTACATAACCCATGTTCTCAGAACTGTTAAGCTTAAAACTCCACCACCACTTGCTTCTAAGGTACGGAAGAGGTTAGGGCTGTTACATGCTGGGAACAGCTCAGCCAAACTTCATCATCCCTGTAGCAGGACACAGAAGGGAGATTTACGCATTTTTTCTAAATCCCAATCCAGAGTTTTCATTACTTTTCATCCTTTCTGATTTACACATCCACATACTAGGTTTATAGCACAATATAAGTTCAGTGAGGACAATCTGTTTCTACCTGTGTATTTCTGTGTTAATAGTATTTTGGTTTGCAGTTACTAAACTACAGAAATTTTTAAAGAGATTCCCATCCCGATTCCCATTCCCATTTACAATACTCTGTGTTGAAGTAAAGATATCAGTGACAGTACTTCAGGAGTTGTCATCATCAGGAGTATTTCAATTTTAGAAAATTATTTCTATGAAGGTTAAACTTAGCTCATCTATTTTGGTCTGTTTTTCCTTAAGCATTTTTTTTAATATGGAAGAGGAAAATGCTCTGAGTTTAATAGCTTAATCGATAAGAGAATTTAATATAGGTAATAAGCAACTTCATGTAAAAATAATTTGCTGTGGAGGAGTACTTTTAAAGAAAGCCTTCACAGTTATCTAATAACCTGTAATTCTTTGTGGCTTGTAGCAGTTTCAGAAGTCAGGGTCTGAAACAAGAATAAAACCACAGAACGGCAAATTCTTGTTTGATCTTTATGGTTGAGAGGTTTCCTAGTATTAATTAGTGTTACATATAAGGCAAATAATCTTATACTAATTTAAATATGGCAATGTTTTCGAACTATTAAATGAAAGGAAAGTTCAATGAGAATAACATGACACAGATGAATGACATGACATGACATGAAGTTACTTCACTCAGAAATCAATTCACAATATCCCAGCTCCTAGTTAGAATTTGATAATTAAGAATTTTCATCTAAAAATATTAGCATGAACTCTCTTTTGAATAGAGTATACCAAGATTTAGGAAAGCTTGGGGAATTGGATTCTACAGAGTAATTCAGTCTGAAGTTCTACAGAATGCCTTCAAAGGATTTCAGTGATGGGTACTCATAGTGAATGTCTTTGAAAGGATTGGGAAAAAAACCCTCCACATTTTGTCAGAGGGCCATAAATTCTTGTTTGACACATATGTAAATATGTGCTCACTATGTGTGCAGGTCTACAAGCAGATGTGTCAAACCTGGGAGACCAGTATGAAAAAAAGAAGTTCTGACTCTCACATTAGTTTGTTGAAGAAAAATAGTCCCTTTGCACAGACTTTTAGGGAAAGAATGAAATTATAGGAGTCTGTAGTAAAGTGGACCTAAATCCCAGGAGGAATTAAATTGTATGCAATTACATCTCTTCTAAATGTCTTACAAAAATCTCTCAGTCTCTTGGGGCTATGCTTGCAGATGAAGTCAATATTATTGTGTAAAACAGGGGGTGATTAAGGGTGTTTGGAAAGAATATAGCCTTCATCATCCTTCCCATAGGAAAAAAAGGGGAAGAATTTGAAAAACCACTCTTGCTTCATACATTGATATATTACTTCCTTTTTTTATTAGTGAATAACTAACATTTCCCCAGTGTTTCAGTAGATCTCATCTCAGTGTTCTAAATCATTGATCATCATAAGGGCATAATTAAAAACCTATCTCAAAATTGAAGAAATTCTCAAATACTTTTTCACGGTTTTTTCTCCAACATCCCTGCCAAACCATTTCCACTATGTTTGTAAAAGAAACTTCATGATGCTCAACACCAATATTACCATTGTGGGCTTAAAATCATAGAATCATTAATATGGGAAAAGACCTCTAAGACCATCAGGTCTAAATGTCAGTGTGACCCCACTATGTTCACCCCTAAACCATGTCTCCAGGTGCCACATCCACATGCTTTTTGAACACCTCCAGGGATGGTGATTCTACCACCTTCCTGGGCAGCTTATTGAAGTGCCTGGCTACCCTTTCAGTGAAGAAATTTTTCTTGATACCAAATTTAAAACTCCCTTTGTTTGGTTCAAATTCCACTGTATGCAGCCAGACCATTTCAGTAAGCTTTATTAGAATACAGACAATAGTAATATCAGATGTGTAATGTGAATGTCATCTTGGGGCTCATTCCTGCATGTAATCAGCAAAGTCTTTGTTGGGTTTGCTTCCATAAGATTATTGTTTTTTCACTGAAGCACTCTATGAAGGCTTTTGAAAGATTTAAGAATAATTTTACAAGCAAAACAAACAAACAAAAGGGACAAATATTGTACATCTACTAGAATCCAAGAAAACTCAAACGAGAATCATCAATAGACCAACAGCAAGTTCTTGCATGAAACATTTTATGGTTTAAAATTCCTTAACACAGAAAAATGACCTGTTTCTCAAAGTTTATCTGTGCTTCAGGGCAACTATTAGACTGTCAAGCCTGAGTCAGCATGAATGAGGTTGTCTGACCCTGTCCTAATATCTCTGAAAATTTAAATATATAAATAGAAGTTGGGGGGTTTTAGGCTATGCTGGAGCTCTTCCATAGCTCCCTCCTTTCCTCATCTGTCTGCTTTGTTTTGTGCAATGTGCTCCTTGTTCACCAATCTGCACTCTTCCTTACTTCTCACCTTTGCAAAGGAGCATCCCTGACTATGCTTAGGTTATCTGCTTAAGCACAGGGCAGAGAGTGGTTTAAAACTTGGAGCCTGCTCTGAGCAGCTCTGTATTTCCACATCATGGTCACCAGAATATCTTTTTGCTCCATACAGTACAGCCACATTAGAAGCAGCCCAAGTTTAGATATTTTTAGGAGTCCATTGGCACTTGCTGTTTAAAACTTTATGTCTTAAGGCAGACTTCCAACAATGTTGTCCATGTGATGCTGCCTGTGCTGTTTTCCAAATGTGAATGAGAAAAACAGAAAAACTGTGTCATCTTCAGGACAGCTAACATGTCCCACAACCCTTACCTCCAGTAATGTAAATTACTCTCTACTTGAGTAGTTATCATCTTGTTTTGGTTTTGGAAATTTTCTTCATAATTTCTCTGAAGAATGTTACCTTCTGTTCTAAGCCTCTGCAACAAACAATTACTCCTTCATATAGTCCTCTAATCCATAATTATAATATTTTATTTTTTTAATAAAATCTAGGACAGACTTTTTTTTTTTTTGAGTCTGTGATAAAATACTAACATAAAACGTAACATGAAATGTCTTAATTTATAACCTCTGGAAAGCTGTTCTAAGCTTTATATCTTGGAATTTTCAGATTCAAAGTAAATGTTAGGCTACTATATACTTCATGGCATTGGACTGCTGTCCAAGCTACTACAAACAGCAGTAAACAACTCCTGTTACTCAGTAATCTTTCTCTGATTTCTGTTTTCTACCCTCAGTATGACAAGGAGAATGATTAGGATGAAAATCCATTAATTAGATCCAGTAATCTGGTTAAAAGTCTATAATTCGTTTTTAAAACTATTTTCATAGTACATTTCTAAAGTATTGAATTATAAAATTTACTTGTAGTAAAGGCCCACTTTGCTCTGCTACATGTTTTTTGATGTGAATGAATTCACAAATCATTCGGTATAAGGGCTCTTTGGGAATTGTCCTTTTATTTTCCTACAGTTAGAGAAACTTCTTCAGCAACATAGTCACAGATTGGCAGAGTAAAGTCTCTCTGACAGTAACAATTTTTCAATTAAATTTTATTTTTTTTTTCTTAACCATGTTCCTGGACTCATTGCAGACTTGCCTTTCTTGGGAAACAAAGAACCACTGTTGAAAGAAGTTTTGGTTCCCATGTACTTTTTCCTCAGTTTCCAGGCAAACTGCATGATCTGTTTTCCAAGAAAATTGTATAAACCAAAGATGGATGTGCAATGAAAGAAACATGATATAAAAGTGTAATTGTCCTTGTTTGTTTGTTTGGGTTTTTGTTTTGTTGAGTCTGTTTTGTTTTGCTTTGTTTTGTTTGTAAATCAAATAAACAGTTGTCCTGAGCATATAGCACTCATAATTGAAAACAGATGAAAAGTTTTGTCAAGAAATAAAAGAGGTGTTTGTTCTCTTCAATCAGTACACAAATCCTTAGAAGCCTTTCCTGCTAAGCTATGATTATTTCAATGATTCTAAAACTCATGAAGCCTGGACTGGTGTTTTGTAATTGTGTGTATGGTGATTGCAATTTCAACAAGTACTTTATGTGAAAAGAAGAAATTAATTCTTACTTTGCCAAGTTGGTGAGTCCAGAGAGACTTTCAGCATCAATTTTGCTGATTTTGTTGCCATCAAGGTGAAGTTCAGTAAGGGATGGAGGAAGGCCTGAAAGAGAGAACACCATCAAATTACTTTTGATTAAACTGAATTATTATATTTTTAAAAAAATACTTGAACTATATCAAGGCACTTTTACAGTTGACAGAAGATTTTTTTTCTAAACAAGCCATGAACAATCCACTAAATCAAATAAAGAACTTTCACCATAAAGGAAACTGAAAACAGCTAGTTATAATTTATTTAGCATGAAATAAGACCAGGTTTCTAGAGTCATTGTTAAACAGTTAACTCTTGAAAAATACCTGAATTAAATTCTTCTCATTTATTCCTTCTAGCCTTCATGATTATGTAAATGGGACATATAAAGAACTCTTATTTTAGTCAGACTATCCAGATACATAAATGTGCAAACATGCGCATCTAGATATTTAAGAAGAAATTGCAGTAGAAAATGCAAATGAAAGTATGAGGCAAAATAATTTTAATGTTCTTTTAGTTAGGATGCATACTACTTTACAATTCTGTTCATCAGGAAAGAAAAAGAGGAAACATATTTTACCTATCTGAGGTCCCTCAAAAGAAAATCCAAAACAGGAAATATGGGAAGAAGAAAAAAAACAACCAGTGTTATCTTTCAGAAAGTTTTCAGCCATTTCAAAACTGTCTGTTGGCTGAATTATGAATAAATTGAATATAATTTCCTCTGAACTGGAACCATTCTTGTTTGTTTGTTTTGTTTTTAACAAATTAAAATGAAATAGTTCTTATTTTTTAGGAATTTTCAATTAAGTACTTTGAAAAATAGTAAAAGTTTCTGTTTTATTATAGGGACAATATTTTTGGCTTCAAACCCACAGACTTGTGGAAGGTTAATTTTATGCTTGCACAACTTCAGTTAATTCTTCATGAGTTTACAATAGTGTAATGTTAATCAGGCTCAATAATCACGCTTGGAGGCTGAAAATGTTCTTGCATTTTATGTTTCAGCTATGAGACAAGAAAAGCAAAATAACATAAAATGGCATTTTACAGTGCACCCCTCATGGAGCTCCTTGTAAACAAAAGCCAAAATCTTCCAAACTAAAAAAAGTCATCTGGTCTAAAAATAGGTGCTTTAAGTACAGACATAAAAAGCTTCCATAATTTTTTTTTTCCCCAACTGGGTCAAAGTTTTCACATTATACCTGTGCAAATCTCTGAAATACTGATTGAATTTCTTACCCTTTGGGATGCTTGTAATGTTGGTGTCTGCAATACGGATGTAGGAAAGCCTCTTCATCCCCTGGAAAGCTCCATTTTCAATGCCTGAGCTCTTGATGGGATTGGTGCCTAGTTCTGCCAACAAAACATGGTCGTGAGCTGTGCTGCAGTGTAGGGACCTTTGTTCTTCAGGTCAAAGCTAATTTAGAGGTACAATTTATTGGGCCATTTGTTGGCTTTCTACATATAATCACTGATCAGACTAAAAACAACATCTTGAACAAACACTCAGTTGTGTCTTTTATAATTTATCATGCTCATACCTAGGACAATCACTTGATTCAGTCCATTAAAGACAGCTTTCCTCAGCTTGGAGATCTCATTCTCATGAGCCCGTATCTCCTGGAGAGACTTCGGCATGTTTTCAGGGAGTTCCTTCAGGTTGTTCTTGGACAGGTAAAGTCTTTCCAGTTTCTTCAGAGGAGCAAAAGCTAATGGGCTTATTTTGCTGATTTTGTTGTTGACAAGGATCAATGCCTGTAGAGTAATAATCAAGGAGATCTCAGATGATCGCATGGAAAATTATTTGTGGTGCTGTTATTATATTCTCTAAAGGCACTATTAGTGTCTTTTGAGGTCTTGATATTAGATTTGGTGAGCTGAAGAAAATTCAATGCAGTACTGAAAAAAAAGATTATAAACTTCTGAAACAGTGAAAGATAAGTCCTATAGAATAAATACAAGTGTTACTTCATTGCTGCAACACAGTTTCTGATCGAATCCATAATTTATATTCAAGAATAATTACAATAATTCCATTTGAAATCTCTGAAGGTCAACACAGTCACAAAAAATTGCATCATTTTGTTTGGGTTTTTTTTT
>PYHW01010644.1:3684780-3723535 GCA_013186435.1 Turdus rufiventris | reverse complement strand
TTGTCCTTTTTTTTTCTTTTTTTTTTTTTCCTCTCTTTTTGAGATATATGCTATCTTTTTGGTAAGCAGAACTTTGTTTGGAAGGGGAACAATCTGAAGCATTATGCTCCAAGTCCTGCAGTTGGGAATCGGGGACCATACTTACTTTGTCTTCCCCGTTGGTGCCTAATCCAGTTCTCACAACTGTGATATCTGGACTCAGGGTAACTCTAAGGAGAACATCTCTCTATGCAGCCAGGGGAGAAAGGCCTCCATGAAAGAACTGTTATCTGTAATAGGAGTTCTCTGCATGCCTCTGAAATTTTGTATTACTTCTAAATTTCATAGATTAATTAACCATGACACAAAAAGAGAGAAGGTCTCATTACTGTCAGGACATAACACAGTAATGGAGAGTATTTCATATCTAATAGATACTTGAATGACTCTTATAATTCCATCAGTTTGCTATCTACATATCAGATTTACAGTGCTGCATGTTTGTGCACTGGATTAGGTAGAATGGAGATATAAATATTGATATAATATCTACTTATATTTGTTACTAAGGCATACTTTTTCACCACCTCCATTATGCTAGTTTCAGAAACAGAAGACAATAGTTGTTGCAAACACTACAGTGAACATTCAGAGCATTTTCATACACTTTCAATATTTTCAGAGTTACACTTTAGTCTGTTTCTTGGTGGAAAAGGGGGTGTCTGACTTATTCCATAATCAGATAACATTAAAACAATGAGAAAACTATCAGCGTCTGTGACAGTACCTTTCTATCATGGAAACTTGAAAGAGAAGTGGGTAGATTAAAACGGTGATGTGTTTTTCCCCTGATGGAATCCTTCGCAGATCACCCTGAGCAAGCCAGCAGTGTGTACTGTGCACGGTTTCATCAAGAGCATACAAAGATGAACATATCTGCTTTTAATTTTGTATGCTAGCTAGAAATAATTCATATGCAAGAAGAGGTAGAAGAGGTCACCCACAGTTCAGCAGAGTATTTCCTTGACAGTAAGCCTATCCCAAAATAAATATGAGGGTCAGTGGAAGCCATGGCCCCAATTCTCTTTTATTTGGGCCTGTACTATAAAATCTGACATGAGAACACATGGATATACATTGGGAGTGTTTTTCTGATTCATGATTACCAGATTTGTCATATAGATGTAGATTCTGCACATGGTGAAATTCAGCCACCTGTAAAGGATTGGGACATGGCAAACAATCCAGTTATTTAAAAGTGGTACAGCTGGAATTATGCTGATTAGTCTCTTATATTTCTTATATTTCAACAGTTGAATGTGTTACTGCTAATTTCATAGTTCTTTATTTTTGTTAATTTTTCCGTGTATTTATTTTCTTAGATGTCTAAGCCAGCATTCAACAAGTTTCGGGTCATGTTATGAGTATTTGAAATTTTCATCCTGCATCTTGCTTTGTACTGCTTAATCATTTGTTTCAGCTAAAAGTCTGCCTTTTTTTTTTTTTTTTAATTTCTTTTAATTTTTTCACTTTTAAATAAAAAATTCTGGGCAATGTTAATCACAGATAATGTTTTAGTGTGAAATATTTTTTGATGGAAATAGGTAGGCATACATTCAGTTAGGCACTGTAAATATTCTCTGAGTAGTTGATTGTTTTATCTCTTCAGAGAGGAACTGATACCCCTGACCAAAACCAGAAGTTATTTAGGTGCCTAGGATTATTCTGTTATACTCTTCAAATGCTTTCTCCTGGATATGCTAATGTTATCTTGGGGAAAGACACAGAATTGTTGTTTTAGTCAAACATTCAAGGAGTCCCTCGCTCAGAAATGATGGTGCTCTATCAAAGGCATGTACAAAAACAGTAAGTTCACAGTGGGAACATGTATTTGGTGGTATAAAGTGGGAAAGCCAGAGTTTACTACTTTTTCTGTACCAGAATATTATTTCCCACTTAGACCCCACTCTGCAAGTCCCTGCTCCCAGTATTTTAAACCTGCATTATTTTTCCATTGCTGTGCAGCTGTAAAGAACAAAAAATAAACCCACACTACAGTTTGTAAGGGATGTTTCACTGTCTCCCAGAGCAACAACAAATGATGAGTATAACACACCAGTATAGCACCTGGCAAGCCATAGCCCTGGATTCCTTTCCCACTTCACAATACCTCTATTATATCCCATACTTAAAGAATTAAGTTATTAACCTTGCAGCAATGCTGTTTACTTTCCTCAGAATGTGTCCCGTATGGTTTGCATGTAACAAAAGCTAAACCAAACCAAAATAAAATAAAATTAAAAACTCGGGGGATTTAGAGGTCAGTGAAAACAGGAACTAGGGGACAAAAACCTAGGGAAAACATCTGCAGGCAGAATTACAGAGGAATGGATCTTAGGCAAAAACAGGTCACATGGACCAGCTATCCAGAATAAAGCCCAGATGGCATGATGGGACAGTGTTAAAGGACATTTGAAATTTTTGTACAGGGCAAGAAGTACTTGGAGAGAAAAATAAGGGCCATCCTGAAAGTGCTCAGAGTGCTGGAGCCCTTGGTCACAGACGCCAGTTGCAAAGCTGCTGGTATTCAATGATTTGGCAGCAATGACAAACTAGAAAAAAAGTGACAGGAACTGATTTGAAAATCTACCTTCCTCCACATTTAGTTGAGGAAAAAGGATATTTCATTTAAAATGAATATGCTCCCTAAGCCCTAACTTCCTCCTGCCCCCAAGAAATAGGAGCACATCACAAATTCACAATACAAAAGCCTGAGCACACAAATGTACGGTACATGACCTAGTACAGGTGCAAAAATACGTCCTCAAGAAAAAAAAAAAAAAAGCAAGCAGTCAAGAAAAAAAAAGAGGCAAAAATATATAGGTATTAATCCATCAAGTTTTTAGGCTTAGTAGTTTCATAGTATCTTCTCATGGAGATGAGAAAATTCAACTTCCATCTTCATTTTCCAGAGATAAAGATTTTTTCCTTTGTCATAATATAGCACATAAAGTACACAGTAAACATTGACTCAGTTATAATACTGCACCATCTTATCCCGACCATCAGTTTAAGTGGCATTCAGAGAGGGGGAAAAAAATTAAGCTTTGCTCCAAATATGACTTTCTGGTTTAGTGATACACCTCTGGTATTTCTGTAGTCAGAAGAAAAAATAAAAATCACTGTATGACAGGAATAGATGCTGGCTATGTTGAAGTCAGCGGGAGTCTGGCCATTTAGCTCCCTCTGACCCGATTTCTACCTCAAATATTTATTCCCAACACAAAAAGGAGGATTCACAATTTAGGAAAAATTTGGAGCCCTTGTTGGCAGACTTTTGTTGAAGTACACCCTGACAAACTTCAGAGGCAGCGTGTAGCAATCAGGTTGGAATTAGCATAGGGTTGCTCTTCTTGTAGTTACTAAAACTTCCAATTTTTACCTTGTCTAGAGGTGGGGACCAAGGGAATTAATTTTTCTGGTGCAATTTCATTGTATGACACTCTCAGGAGACTGCTCTGAGAGGTTTCAATCCCCATTCATCTCAATTTAGTATAGTTTGAAGTGAGAGCCTTGCCAAAACCAGAATTAAAATGGAAAACTACCAGTAAACTTTCATCAGCCCTATTACACAGTGATACACCTGCTTAGCCAGCTGGGGATGGTACTCTTATCTAACATCAATTCTTTACTGATGCATGCATCCTTCAGGGTTTAAACTAAAAAGTCAATCTCTGACCCAATGGAATTTCTTTAATTTCCTGAGTTATGTATTACATTATTACCTGTTTTTTATTACAGTTCTGCTAGGCACAGTTATATCCTAAGAACTTTAACCCCAGGAGCCAGGAATCGTAATAAAAACAATAATAAAATTCATCCCTTTTGTTTACCTTACATTTTCAGTCAAGTCATACTTATAACTTGGACATAAGAGTCAAGGTTTTCTTCCAAATTATTAAGGATGTATGTACATTTATGGAAAAAATAAAAAACCAAACAACCCGAGAACAAAATCAAACAAACAAACAAACCCAAAAACCAGAACTTGACATTCTTCTCTAATCATCTAAACCTAGGATCAAGAGGACATAGCTAAGAAAAGCAAGGAAAAAGGGATGACATGGAGGCAATAGGTTATTGGCAGAAGAGATGAATATATATATATATATATATATATATAGAGAGAGAGAGAGAGAGAGAGAGAGAGAGAGAGAGAGAGAGAGAGAAGAGAAGAGATGAATAAGTTGTGAAGGAAGGAGATGACAAAAAGGAAGGAGGTGTTTGCACTGTCAGCACAAACAAAAGAAGCATGCAGAAAGCAGTCTGATCACATACACAGGACCTTGTTGAATAATCTCACAAAGCAAAGGACCCTGCTGCAGACCTAGTTTGCCTGGCCTTTGAGCTCTCACTGTACCTCTCATATAACATGACCTGCACAGATGATGAGGAAACAGGTGGTTCTGCATTTTCCTTTTTTCTTTCAACCCTGTCCTCGTCTACTATGACAAGAAATTTTGGTCATTCCTTAAATTCATTACAATTGATCTGATTTTTTTTGTGGCTATATTCTATAAAAATTTCCTTTTGCTTCATTAGTCTAGTATGCTGACTCCCTCCAGAATTTTAAGGATCTCAAAATATTTTGTCCAGTATTTTTCCTCACATGGAAAAATCCTTACCCATTGTGCAAAATAGTAAAAAAAATGTTTTTTGTGCATGTGGTCTGCTTTATACTTGTTGCAGTGGAAAATCTCATTGCTTCTTAAGCACAATGCAAAGAGTGTGAGGAAATGAAAATTCTCGAAGGGAGTGATGTATTTCAGAAAGATTAACCTTTTGTTCCCCCCTCTGAATATTTCTTAGAAACCTAAAGTTTTACCTCAGTCCTGGCACTGATGATACCAGGAACTGGGTTCAGAGGTAGAACTTGGACAGAATCTGTTTTTTCTGTGTCTGTTTTTTCCCAGTATGATGGCAAGAACTGATTCTTCATTTTAAGAGAGTAAGTGTTTACGTAACTTCTTTTTATGCCTGGGAAAAGGGAACTGAAGCTGTAAAATGAGTCCTCAGAAAACTGGATTACCTAATTAATACTTTTTGATCTCTCAGGGGTTTTCTGTATCTCTGAAAGATCTTCTTAGACTTTTCTTCAGGTTTGTTTTGTCTGGTTTCAGTGTTTTGAGGGTTTTTTGTTTGTTGTTTTGTTTTCTTTTCTTTTGTTTTTTTTTTTTTTAAAAAAGGATGACACGAAATTTTCTAATGCCATACAGTATTTTCCTACTTCCTATTACTGCACAGAGAGTCTCAGTTTCTCTGCCTGCACATTAGAGTTAATAATCCTCTAGCGTGGATATGGTCATAACTTTAATTCCAAGTTTAAACCTTTTATCTCTTAGGTCTTCTCCTTCAGTTTAAGCAGTTTAGCATTGTTGTATGTACAGCCATGATTTTGAACAGTTCTGCTAGCTTCAATTAAATAATGTTCCATTTGATTTCAGGCCAATAGCGTATTCATCTTCTTTCACTGTACCAATTGAAAAATTCTTGCTGGAAAAGCATTCTGTTGTTTGTGCTGCTCCTACTGTGATCTAACACAGAGCAGTTTCTCTCACCTCTTTTTCCAGGTGCCAGGCATTCTGCTGGTTTGCTTTGGCTTTGCCACACAGCCTGCAACCCCATGTGCTGTTTGTGTAGGCTCCTCCTTTACTCTGCATGAGAGCTTACTCATGTAGTATTTTGGATTCTTGATTGTGTCCAAGGGGTCAAAGTACTGAACCCCATCCAAAAATGTCAGTCTGCCTGGAAAATTCTGACAGTTTCATAGAAACAGAGACTTTTTTCCTGGCTTTTCCAAAAGCTTTCCTGTCTGACTTTTTTGCCACAGGTCTAAGTCATAAGTAAGTTTTTTACATAATAAAAAGACAGTTTCTGAAAACATGAAACTCAGTCATCAGCTCTTAAAAGAGTCTTCAAGTTTTCCCCTATTCCCCTAGTCCTGGTCTGAAAAACAAAATTAAAACCACACAAACAAACAATCTTCCATTTTCAAATAGAGGGAAGTCTCACTGTGCTTTTATAGCACAATATTAATAGTTTGGCCACTGTTTTCCTAAATCATTTAAAACCATAAAAATATTGATTGCACTATAACTGTTGACTCTGATATTTCTTGGCAGAAATCTATTATTTGCAGGTAAATACTCCTTTAGTTGCATCCTCTTCTAAGGGCTTGCCTTATTTCCACAGCTGCAAATTTCCACTGCTCTTGGGAAATGAACTTAGGAAAATTTTCAATACAAAGAGTATTTTTGTAGGTTTTAATTTCCCTTTCATCTCCAGTGCTGTGTACTCCAGTGATGTGTTGTATAAGCAGCTGCATTTGTACTGAAAGAGAAGCCATGAGCAAGTTATAGGTAAATACTTTATCTCTCACTACTTATTCTGGGTTTTAGTACCAGCTGAACCTTAGGTTCAACCCAACTTGTAATGAAAATCTCTTTTAAAACTGATACTTGTGGTTGGTGACATCTATAAGTATTAAGAAAGCATTTTAATTGTTTATTCAAAAGAAACAAACTGTATTAACTGCTTATTTTTTCAAGACCTGTGAAAATTGAGGTTTAAAGAATTTTTCCCTTAAGTGATCATTTCATGCAAAAGGTTAACTCTAGTTTCTTCTTTTTGATTTTTGGAACAATAATACCGTTATTTTTTGAAATCTTATTTTAATAGAGTACAAGAAAGTTTAATAATGTCTAAGAAATTTTTGAACATCACACTGTAAAGTGTGGTGTTAACACAAGCCATGTTTCTCAGGAAATAAGATTTAAAAGTACATTCATTTTATATATGTATCTCACACACTCATGCATCTTTAAAATAAATGTCATAATAGAGCTCCATCAACAACAATATTTTTGAGTTTTACTTTCTAAAAACAATATTCCCTCTGAAAAATATTTAATTGAACAGTTGGGGAATGGGAATAATTCCCAGATATTACACAGGAATACTCCTGCTGAGAGCAAAGATGGTGCCTAGTTACATAAATATACTGTATGACTAAATTATTATTTTGGGGAAAAGATCATAGAATCATGGAATGGTTTGGGTTGGAAGGAGACCTTGGGAGAATCATTATTCGCTCTTGAGTAAATCCATTAAAATTGCAGTTTTGAAGGCCATTTGTTAAAATTTATGCTAATATATTATTTCCAGTGATCCCTAAGCATGTACTGTGTACTTTTGTGAGTAAGCCAAACAAATAATTTCTTCCCTGAGGAGTTACTTATTTAATTCACAATTATATTGTTTCTGTTGTAAAAAAAAAGAAAGAGAAAAAACAAAAAACAGAGCAAAGCAAAATAAAGGAAAACCCCTTAGAGTTAACTGCACTGAGATAGAATAGCTCATGACAGCATCACTCACAGCAGGATGTGAGACCTGAACCTAGTGCCAGTTGGGTAGAAGTCACTGGGAGCAGTGATGTTCATCTGCAATTCCATGTTCTGACTCATTTAAGGCAGAGCCGTTTTCCCAAAAGATTGATATCACTGATAAGAATTTTGTCTCTTTTAGCACCTCGTAGATCATCTTTACTGAAAACACAGGACTTCTTTCCAAGGTGGAAGGAAACCAATACAAATGGGCAGAAATTACAGTGTCAAATCTGTCCTGTAGCCAGAGAAGGGAATTGAAAAAAAAATCTGAGGAACAAGTTATCTCATTCTTAAACCTAGACTACTGAAATGTGATGTAGAATAACGTGTTTTGTTGACTTTAGAGGTTATCTATGAAACTAGATCAGCTACAGACACCTATGCTAAAATTAGATTACATGAACCTCATCATGATTCACTCATGCAGATCCCTTTACTATGAGCAGTCTGGCATTCATATTTTAAAAAAAAATATCTTCTTGATGCTGTGCTGTAACAAATATTTAAGAGGGACTTAGGAAGAAATTAAAAGAGGCAAAATTTTATAGGTTTTTTTTCCAAGTATGAGTGGTTGAAACTCATATTTGAAACTGTGATTCTTTGGGTGATGACACTGGCACCAGTAATAGATAAAACATGGGAGTTGGCTTCTTACTTGTGAAAGGAATAGAATAGGATAGGATAGGATAGGATAGGATAGGATAGNATAGGATAGAATAGAATAGAATAGAATAGAATAGAATAGAATAGAATAGAATAGAATAGAATAGAATAGGCTGTAAAGAAAAGCCAAATAAGTTGCTGCTTATAATAATAAAGGATCAAATGGGGGAATATACAGAATAAAGGCTAGGAAATGAAAACTTCCAGGCACATGCCTGAATCAGGATGTTGCTTTCAGAGACAGAGGATAGCCTTTTTCTGCTCTGTAAAGAAAAAAAAAATCAACAAAATTTAGGTAAAAGTATGGGGTATGCATTTTAAAATGTTGATGAAAATTATAGACGGGGAGAAGGAACTCAGAGCAAAAAATTTAGAAACAGAGGAAGGTAGCTGTCTGATGGAAACTTGGAAAAGAAGAGGTGAACCAGAAAAAAAAATAGTCTCAGAAACCAGGAAGGAAAATATTTCAGCAAAGAGGAAACCAGACAAAATGTTAGAGGAGACTGGCAGGTAAAGAGGGATGAGGAGCTTTGCTAGGGGAAAGTTATTGAAAAAACACAATTTCATAGTAGTGTAAGGGGCAGAAGAGTAATTTGGAAAGATTCTTGAATGAAAATTAGTACAGAATATCTGCTGAGAAACGTGGCACATAAAAATCTCTGTGAGCTCAGACATAGGAGGGGAAGAAGTACACTAAGAAATGAGTGAGGTGGCAGGGTTGAGATGGAAATAACCAAGTAACTGTGCCAAAGAGACTGAGAAGATAAATAAATAAGTGAGAGAAGTTATGATGGAGATCAGGGGACTGAATGGACAGGAGACAGGTCTTCAAAGCTGAAAAGAGCTGAGAAAGTTCTGTAGTTTGAAAAGAAAGCTTGCAGGAGAGAAATGGGAATAAAAATGGACATAAATAGGCTGGGCTGGTGGAGGAGTTTCACAAAACATTTAATCAGTTTTCCTTAAAAAATGCAGTACCAGGCCAAAAACACATTTTCTCCCCATTTTTGTTGGTAAATACCAGTTCATTTATAAACTTACATGAAGATTCTTCAGGTTCTTGAAATCTCCTTCTTTAATTTCAGTGATTTTGTTGTTCTGTAAGTCCAACAGGGTTGTGTCTGAGGGCAGGTCTCTTGGCACCTTTTCCAGACCTAGTGACAGTGAAAAGAACAATTAACTTTGAAAGAAACTTTAAATAAGGAGCTGTGCCTTTCTTAGTAGCATTTTTCTTTCAGTAAACATCATTTCTAGAACTAATTTCCTGAAGCAGCTTATGAAGACTTCTTTGAAAGTGTTTCTGTCTCCAGCCAGTCAAAGAGAGTTTTATTTTGCTAAGTTGAACCAACATTTATTCATTCACATTTCCATTATGCCTTTTCTGAGAAAATATCTGAGGTATAGCTTGAAGCAAAGGATTTAGTTTGGGGAAAATAGTTTCTAAAATGTTTTATTCCACTGAATTGTGTGAATAAAAAAATCCTTTTGGAAATAGATATGGTATTTATTATTTTCACTGGGTGTTAGCTTTTGTGGACAGAGAAACTTTCCTGCTTTTAAAAGGTATTAGGTTTTTTGAAAGAAGTATGACAGTTAATTATAATAATTTCCAGAAAAAATACAGTTTGTTTGACAGTAACTGAGTAAATTGCAGTAAAGTCCACCTTAAAAAAACCCCAAACTACCAATCCACCTCCCCCCTTTTCTTTGAACTGAAACTATGTCCAAGTTTTCTGGAGAACAAATCTCTTGGTTTCTCTACAACCGCCAAAAGAACATCAGACAGTTTAAATTAAAGACTCTCTTTGGGACTATTTTCTGAATAGCTGATATGTAAGTCTGATGAAGTCATGGAAATGAAATTATTTAGTGTTAAATAACACTTGCTTTACCCAGCTTTCCTTTCATACTGTGACTTGGAATAAAACAAATCTTTTATAGTCATTCTGATCTACCACAAAATTAAAATGTTCTTTCCTAACTAGTCTTTTTTTTTTTTTTTTTTTTTTTAAATGTGAAATGCTAAATGAATAGTTGGTAGGGAAAAAATTTTAGACACTAATAAAGTCTCTGTATGGGCATGTATCAGAAGTGGACATTTCTGAGTAATATTGTCTTTTTACCAGTAAGGGTTTTAACTAGCATTCCTGAAGCAATATTTAAACTCTTCTGGGAAAGATCTCTGCAAGCATTTCCAGTGTCTCCCAAGAACAATGGTGAACTGAATGACATTTTTCTCAGAGGAAAGATACACACCTATAAAAATTATCTTTTTAGACCTATATATTAATCCAAATCATGGCATTGCAGAGATATGCTTCCCAGAGATAAGATGCTTTGCCCACCATGAATGTGGAGATTTCATCCCTGCAGATATTCCAAAGTTGTCACAGCCCCAGGAAATCCCCCAGGCAGGGGAGTGGCCTAGATGGTCTCAAGAGCTGATGTCCAAATTCAACAATTCTGTGATTCTGTGATAGTTACTGCTCATCAAAAATGTGTTTTCACTCACAGAAATGTAGATTTCTCTGTCAAAATCATATGTATAGCAAAACTTCTTCTCTTTCAATCCTTTCTTAGAATATATGTGTGCATATGTAAAGTATGTTTAAACAAAAAAAAAATTAAAATATTTTCATCATATTTTTATTAAAACTTAGTGCAATAAAAATTAACCTGAGTTTTAATTACACCAGAATTTAAAAGTTTTAAAAAGCAGAATCACGGGGCCTGGGATGAATTAGTAAAAGTTTCACAAACTGACAACAGCCAAAAATCACATCTCATCCTGTTTACCTTACTGATATTCAGTGCACAAATATTTGATACAGATTAAGATTCTTCATGTTACTAAAATAACTTTTCCTCATTTAGGCATGGACATTGCTCTTGAACAGTTGCAAAACCTTCATTACTTCCAGAAGTAGTACTGGAGTTCCAAATATATAAGAATGTGATATTGTATACTTTGTGTGTTGGTTGTCTTTGGATGGTTTCTGTCTTCAGTGAACAGGATTGATGTCAGCAACTAATATCCTTTCCCAAAAAACACTGCTTTTTCAAGACCATAATTTTGTAATAACTTCCTACAGTCTAGCAACTTCTATAGCATTCTTCACATATTAAAAAAACAAACAAACAAACAAAAAAAAAAAAAAAAAAAACCAAACCTAAGGGTTTAATTCCTTATGTTCAAAGTGGCATTAGTGTGTTCTGGTGTCAGCACTTCTATATTAATAGGCTGGTGCCTCTAGTAAGTGTTATGGCAGACAATAGGGTGCAAAAGCTGTACAGCCATGCTTTATGTGATGCCCTTTGAACACACTTTGTAAGAGCGCTTGGGGAACACGTGGCTTGCCACGGAAGGGATAACTTGCCAGAGTCTGCTACACAACTTCTAGCTGCAATTTTCAGTTTCTAAAAGCTTGTTATCCATGAATATGGTAGAACTGATTATTTCTCAGAGCAATAAAGTTAGGATTTCAATGTTTCATATTATAAATATAAGACAAATTTAATAATCAGAAATCCATTTCTGAAAATGATTTATAACATCATTTTCCTGTCTTGTACTAGAAACTAGAAGGATGTACAATACAATAATTAGCTCTGCATGCAGAGCATAATTGCCATCACTTGAAGAGTTGAACTTTTTTTATTACCTATCCCATGTATATTGTAGTTTATTTCCTGAAGCTGCTTTTAAAAATTTCAACACCAACTGTGGACATTACATTTCTTTTTTTTTTCTTTTTCTTGACTTGTGTGGGTTTTGAAGGGCAAAGTGTAGATAAGTACAGCTGCTGAGACCTTGCATTATCAGTGAAAGCAATTTAATACATCTCCAGCTGAACCTACATCATCTAAAGCTCTGCAGTGGAGGGAGAGTTTATAAAGGGTGAATCTGACTTGCAAAATCAACATTTAAACAATTCAGGACTAAACTGCATTTGAGGTGTAGACCAGATCCACATCTACCTTGGCTGGTGCTTGAACTTGCAGTTCCAGGTCTCTGCATAAGTTAATGAGCCTCCAGAGACACAAGTGGGAGGTGCACTGGTGGACTGCAAACTAATCCCTGTGCTGAAGGCTCCCAGACTGGACAGAAAGCTTCAAACTTTTCTGGTCAACAGCAGCCAGTTCAGATGAATGGGGGAGTTTGAACTGATGTGACAGCGTGACAGAGTTTAAATCAAATGGAGAAAATTGCAACCCCACTAGAAGCTCAAATGGCTCCTGGGATAGAATTATCATGTCCCAGAAAGATTTTTTTTGGTTCTTCTGTCTGGAATACAAAAGTTTAGAGGCGAATTGTGGGCTGTCCTTACAATTAATTTCTGAGAAACTCAAGTGATGCCCAAGTACTCCTGAAGCTGTGTTGTACAGTGTGGCCACACACCCACCTACAAATGACTTCTGGTGAAATTAATGTAATGCCAACCAAAAGGAAAAATGGTGTCAGAAAATACCAATTGGGTCTCCTCTCAATCATTTTAAGAACAGTATACACAGACATTCCAGCACTTGGCAGTGACTTCTTTATACATTAAAACTTACTTCTTGAAAAAACATATGAAAATCTCTCATACCAGTCTGAGTTTTTATGTGAATAATCAGTGCTACACAGTTTGGTATGCAACTCCCTGGAAGTATTTCAGGTTTCTAGTTCCTAAGATTAACTTATAACTGATTAAAAATTTAGATTCTTCTGCTTTTCCCACTGTATATTAAATTGAAAATACTTTTTTTTGTTGTTGTTGAATAAAGCTAAATCAGTTATTATTAAAGTTGAAAAATAAATTTAAAAAAAATCAGTTTATTCACAAATAAGAAATGGTATAGCTCCACCCTTCCAAAATTCTTGTTTACAATGAGATTAAGAGTTTAAAGAATTTGGAAATAAAAGATGTAATTAACCAGTTAAATGCATTATAATCAAAATACTCTTTTGATTTGCATTAAAATATTTCTTTGGGAGATATCATTACTTCTTTAGAATCTTAATAGCCATCAGTTCCTGTAACTCAGCTCAGATCTCTAATGTATCTTATGAATTTTTACAAGCAGAAATTTCCTACTGTTCTACAGTATCAACTTGAAGCAAACAAGTATTCCCACCAGTACACATTTATGTGTGTAAAAATGTATGCACATTGAAACACAGGAAGAACAGAATAAGCCAGAGAACTTCAAAGTGGCAAAAAAAAAAAAAAAGAGTGTATTTTCTTTTCTTAGGATGAGTTTTTATCATTCATGATAGAAGTTTTCCTAACTTTTTGTACACTTCCTTGTTACACAACAGATTTTTGAGATAACATGCCCATCAAAATGTATTCAGTAAAAGCCAGAATAACTGGATTGCTAACCAACAAGGGAAAGGCTCATCCACAGTCACCTTTGGTGGGGAGCTGTTACATGAACCAGGAATCCCTGCTTAGTGGGAGGTTGGAGAAGGTAACTGCAGAAACCAAGCTTGTCTCATCCTTGGGAGTGTAGCCTTTTATTCTAATTTCTTAAGCAAATGGCGGTGTCTGGCTGTGTAGCTGTGATTCCCTCACCTCCTGGAGAGGACAGAAGGCTGGTGGGTCTGGAGATTTTATGAGACCAGAAATTAGGCAGAAAAAGGCCAAGACTGGTATAATCCATCCCTTATCTGGTCCCTGAGAGGAGATCAGAGGCCAGTCATCTCCTGTGGAGCACTGCACCAGACCAAACCAGCACATGCTGCTCTTTAGCCAGCCAAAAAGGTGTGGGAGATGTAGCAAGAATTTGGGAATAGTGTGACGACGTTATGGGTTTTGGTGTAGGCAGAGGGCTTTGTTATTTCTGAGCAGGAATAACCCTCTCAGCTGCAGGAGTTGTGATCAAGTGGCCGTGGAATTGTTTAATCCACAAAGGAGGAGGGAGAATTTGGAACCCTCGTGGCTATGCAGAGGTTTCAGTCCACTGCTCCAGCTTCTCGGTAGAGAGAGCCACAAGTTAGCCTGCATCTTGGCAGGGAGCCACTTTTCTGCTGAAGCCATACGACTGTGCAGAAAAGGAATGCAAGATTTATGGGGCCAGGGAGGGAGACTAAGCAAGTAGAAGTCTGAGTCTGCAGCCCAGAGATGAGGACGCTTTCCTGAGAATTGCATCTTTCCCACACTGAGACCACAAAGTCTAAATAACAAATATGTGAACAGTGATAGTGATGAACAATTTTTTAAATATTGTGGTTTGATTTTTTTTTTTTTTTTTTGGTGCGTTTGGGGTATTTTGGGAGATCTTTCCTCCACCTATCCATTTTACAAGCAGCAGGGATGGAGCTTATTCCTCTGAACAAACCTTTGCTTTCCCAGCTGGAGAGCATGAGCTAAAAAGGCAGAGACATCTGAACGCTGTAGCTCGGATACACGTGTTATTACATTGCAACACTTACGATTATTATCACAGGGGCCATAAAACGGGGCTCGCTTCAAGACTCTTTCAGTTTTTGCAAACAGCTGCTGCCAGCTGAGGAATTTGGATGGAGCCCCGTGTAATTCCCAGCCGTGACCATCAGTGGCTGCAGCCTGTCCAGCAGCTGCCTGGGCTGTCCTGCTCCAAGCCCAGCTCTGTTCTGATCCCTCTGACGGGCAGCAATCCTCCCCAGGGGAATGACCTTAGCAATGCCCTCGCTGGACTCTGGGGCAAACCGGGCTAAAGGCAAGTTTACAGGGTCAGATACTTAGTCACGGAAAAACAGCCGGATCCAAGGACTGCTTCCTGGAAGGGTGGCAAGGAACTGCTTTGAATGCTTCGACTTAGAAAAGTTTACTGATACTTTCCCAGGCTATGTGCTACAGTATTTACTGGAAATTTGTTCTCAATTGTGTGGGATTTGCAAATAAGAGTAATTTCATTATTTGCATCCATGAAATGAGAAACAATTGTCTTTTTCTACAGACAAGTATTGGTGGCCTCCTTCTCTCTCCCACTTTCAAGCTAAAAATTTGCTCTCTACTTTCTCCACTCTTGTATTAAATCAGCAGTAATATTTTTTCTTCTAACAGATATAAAAAACCATTGTGGAATGCATAAGATTCTTAAAATACATATTCTTGAAGGTGATTCACAACCATTTTTTTAGACCATTTTCCTGTTCAGCAGTCTGAAAGTCTCATAAGATCCATTTTGGGCTTATTTTTATCACAGATCATTGTTTTTGTGTATGTCTGACCCTTCCCATAGGAAAGAACAAGAAAACAAACACCATTCCCTGCTGAGGTGGCCCCTCACAAGGGTAGGCCCAATGACCTATTGCTACACTGGGGTTTTTTTTCCCCCAAACATTTATAACATTTCTTCCCAGAACAGAGTGAGCAACACAGAAAAATAGAAACAAATTCACACGCATCGCGATCAAACGCGAAGTTCTCCATTGTGATGTGCTAATAATTATAAAAGTCCTAGCAAAGGTATAAAAGTGAATGCAAGGCTTTATCTGCTCTTTTCCGCCTCCACCCACTCGGAGTAGTGAACACATATTTCACAGCATAACGGATATTGCAAGCCACAGCTGTTATGAATTACTTTTCAGAGCTAGTCACATTTTTGGTACAGATAGAGTCATTCTCCTGGCTCCAAAAGTTAATACCTAAGAGTAATGATATATTTTTGAAGCTAAAAACTCAAGTAAGCTCCAATTCTGACTTTTAATTGCAGTTATCTCAAATGTATATGCCTTCTGAAGAACAGCAGCATTTTAGATAGACAGAAAAATATTCTGAAAAAATCTTTAGACTTCAGAGATTAAGACATTAAGTGAAACAAAAATCATGTATTATGAGTTTTCTAGTTAACTCCTAGAATAATCAGCTTTACATTTCCCAGTGCCATGGTTGCAGACAAAAAACATCCCATCAGAGAGCAGCAAGTGACCCGTGTGATTCATGTAATCTGCCAGCACCATGTGCAGAATGGCTTTACTCAAAGTGGATGCAATGCAGATGTACTATCTATGAGTGCTCATGCAGTAAGGTGAAGCATTTATTGCTTCAGTAGTCACAAGAGAGCATTTCAGTGGCTCAGGGAAGTGAGCATTATCTAACAAATTATGTTTTGAATGACCCTTTGGAGTAATGTAATTTGATGTTTACCTCTGCTGCAGTTTAAGTTAGCAACAGGCAACAGATGACAATTTGAGGATAGTTCCCTCAATTTTTAGTCTGGGATTTACCAGAATTGGCTCTAACATAATGTCATAAAGAATCATTTGGGGGAGGTCTTCTCTGGTTTCAAGTAAACTTACCCCTTCCTGTTCTGACCACATGGTCATTACACAGCCCTAGTTTATAACCTGAGGGCAGATATGTTCCTGGTTATTTCAGGTACTTCTAAACATAACACAGCCATTTTTCATAAATGTTTTAGAATTGTTGTCCACCTACTCTCACACAAACATAAAATGGAAGAAGCTGCTGTGGTCATGTCTGTGACAGTGAATAACAACTAAACAAAATTTGGAAGAGAATTTCCTGGTTGAATCAGGAAATATTCAGACCTGCAAGTTCCCTCTTTCTACTACATGATGTTATATATACCCTTGTAACTTCTTTTATTTTGTCAGACATTTAGTGAGAGAATTTCCCCCGGTCTTCTGTAACTCTAACAGTCATCTCTAGCCCAGAAGATGTAAACTCTCTGTCACAGAGTGAAAGAATAAACAAGAGAAAGTAATTTTTTTCCCCTAATCCTGAAAACATTAAGATTTAAATTCAATTCTTTGCCTTTGCTCTATATATCTTAGGTAAAGATACCCAGCAATGAGTTTGACTATTGCACCACTATGGACACTTTTCTTTCTTATCTCCCTAAAATATGAATTCATTGAGAAACTCTTTAGTATCTGGAGCAGTAGAAGGCAAAACATGCACTCTAGAAATAGAAACTGAAATCATTCTAGGCTTTTACATTTTAGGTGCTAGAGGAGATGCAAGCAGAAACTGTTTCTGGGATGCATTATTGAACATTTCTGTTGTGCTAATGTTGTACTACAGGGCCAGACTGTAGCCCCATTTACACTTGTACATGTTTTAAAAGCTGTGACACTTCTCTAAATAATTTGTCCATTTGGGATTTTTCGCCAGTAAGTCCTTAAAGTTGCCATCAGGTGGGCAGAAGTGGTTTCTTGATTTCACTGCTATTCAGTTTCTTATTAAAATAAAAACTGTGAGCATCCTCTCCTTAACAGGTTTTTTAAAAAATATAAATACTCCAAGTAAGTCCTAGGTAACAAAACACAAGAATGGCATGGGATGCTCTCCTTGATGCCCCCATGAAGGCATGGTCCTTGGTTTTGAAACCCCTGTGTGTCTGTGTTTATTTTTTCCACCTCTGTCTTTGCAGAGAAGCCCATCAGCAAGTTCTACTCTTTTTTTCAGCCTGGAGGAGACTGAGGGGAGACCTCATTGTAATTTAAAACTTCCTCATGAAGGGAACAGGAGGGGCTGACACTGATCTCTTCTCTTTGATAACAGTGACAGGACTGAGGGAATGGCCTGAAGTGGTGTCAGGGGAGTATAATGTTGGATTATTATAAAAAAAGCTCTTCACACAGAAGGTGATTGGACACTGGAGCAGGCTCCCCAGGGAAGTGGTCACAGCACCAAGCCTGACAGAGTTCAAGAATAACTTGGCAACTCTCTCAGGCACAGGGTGTGAATCTTGGAGCTGTTCTGTGTAGGGCCAGGAGCTGGACATTGATGATTCTGACGAGTCCTTTCCAACTCAGAATATTCTGTGATTCTGTGATTATCTTCCTGCTTTGCTTTCATAGTGTAAAGGACAACAGTGCTCTGTGTGAGCATATTAAATACAATACAGCCAAAGAGACATATAATTTCAGCATTTGTCAGTTTTTTTTTTTTTTGTCAGGGAAGATATGGAAAACAGGATGAATACATTTTTTAAAATGGCAATATGTTTTAAAGAATACAGGTTTTGATTTGAACTTTAGGAAAAGACTAAAGTATATTCTGAAAAACACTTCATTTTCCTGTAAAACGATTATTTTCTTTTGGTCCACTTCCTTTTAATCAAAGAGTCAGGGTATGTGTAAAGCAAAATATAGACCTCTGAGTCCAAATTTGATAAGGCTAGGGCACTCCAATCTGGGTTTGAAACTGGTGTTTTGAAAATCAACTTAAAACTAGATTTACAAAATACCATGATAACTGGACTGTGTGAACAGTTTTTCTGGAGATCTGGGTGGTAATACCAGAAGTTTCTTGCTGTTATCATTGGTGACTTCACACAGGACCCGAATTCCTAGATCTCCTCCCTGCTGCTATGAGTTCTCAGTGAACACTGGGAAGGAGCTTTTATCTCTTCCTTGGCTGGGAACCCTCCGCAATTAAATACCAGAGGCTTTCTGTTGTGAAAACATAGGTATTTTAAAAATATTTATATGTCTTACCAAGTAACACTCTCTACAAAGGTATTAAGAACATAATACACATACCAGTCACACCTGTTAGTCCATAACACCAGGTCGTGCAAGGAGTGATTATTTAGCATATTTTAAACATTGTAATCACCTATAATCACTTATAATTGACTCACATTCTACTAGCTGTCTATTAGCTATTTATTGGTGCATTGGGAGATTTTAGAAATGAACCGTTGTGACAGAACAAGGCAGAAAACAGCCACTTCTTGTATCACTTAGACTTGGCAGCCTGGGCTTCCATTCCTGCCACTAGGCTTTCATAAAGGGCATTTCCAAGTCCAAAGCAAGCAAACAAATTCTAAAAACTAAGACAGAAAAAGAAAACATACAAAGCTGATCACTGTTGCCTTGGAGTATGCAGTAAATAAGGAAGGGACATACTTAGAGTGGATTAATTTTCATCTAGGATTATGTTTATCAGCTGAAACTGGAACACCAGTAATTCAGGTGGAGGTGCAAGAATGGCTGTCTTTTACTGTCATACTGGCAAAAGATAACGGCTTTTTGTTAATATAAAGTAGTCTACATACAGGCCAATTTTTTTTCTTGAAAAGTTTTAAGAGTGTTTTCTAATTATTGGGGTGTTGATTTAATAATTTTTTCAGAATGCACTGAGCCCGGGGCTTTAATTCATGTTTTTAACTTCCAGGGCATCCCCAAAATTCTATTGAAGCAGAATATATACAAAAAATTTAATAATCTATGCCAAATTTATCACAAAGCAAAGATGGCAACTTGGTTTATTTTTCCTTGCCTTAATTTTAACACACATAACTTCATTAATCTGAAAATAAGTTGTATAACTTCCAGGGGTCATTGCCCTGTCCTGGCAGTTTGGTTCTCCAAGAATGATACATCCTTTCCATCACTGACATCCACCTTAGACAGAATGAACCCCTGCAGGGGCAGCCTAACTCACCCCATGCTTGTGAAGGAGAGCAGACCACTCTTAGATTCTGAACATGCTGTGATAATTCATATAGATCCTCCAGTCTGACCTCCAACATGTTAAGAGTATTCCAATTCACACAGTCAGCATGTGGAATGTCCAGTGACTTGTGCTTGCTGACAGCATAAGTTATGTTGGGCTAAAGAATGTCATTTTAAGGCCAGGGTCTTGTGATGTAGATGCTATTCTCAGTATAAGTGACAGAATACGTTCCCAGATTTCATGGCTCCTTTTTTAATGATAGTAATTTCGCTAAATTATCCAGTACCATGAAGCCAGGGGATTTCATGAGAGTATCAGCTTCTATTAAGCATAGACGAAGACTTTAATCCTAATTGCAAGAAGAAAAAATGAAAAAAAAACAAAACAAACTTGTCCTAAAGGCTCATCAGTGACAATGCAAATACACAATTTTTCTTTAATTTAAAAATTGTATTTGTTAATGTCTGGCCATTTAAGGATACATGCTTCCTTTTATTGTATGTTTAATAACCTATAAGATTTTGAGCTGAACATTTAGCTTTAAAGATTATGTTTCAAACCTAGGTATATTGCAAAGGAGATAATTTCCTTTACAGTGAAAAATGAGGTTCTCACATGGAGTACAAATTAGAAAATAGGTGTTCAGATATTTCTGGAAAGATTTCATACAGTGAGATAAATTATATTTTGCCAACAAATAAATCGCCATGTTACAATGGCTCAAGTGTTGAAGAGCCATCAGTTTATATATTGAGACACTCTATTTGTTCAGATAAAACTGCCTCATGTTACCATATCCCAGTAATAATACTTTACATATCTGTGAATTTTTCATCTCCTGATGTCAAAGTGCTTTCCAAACACACCCTCCAACATCCATGCTGAGCTCTAACATACTCTTCTTTGCATAAGCTGGAGAGATGCCGCATTTCTGAGCTGTGAGCAAAATCTGAATTTTAGCTGTATTACTTGGACTTTGCTGACATCTGTCTCTTGCACACCTTTTGTAAACCAAAAAACCTCAACGAATCCTTCCAGCAAGAGAGATGGAGAGACCCCCCACTACATCCTGTAAAGGTCTCCCAGAAGGGCAATCTCCTTGCATCCTGGACACTGACACTGCTCATTTAGAAGGGGCTGCCAGACTTATCTGAAGGTCAAATAAAGCTCTGACCACCACCTCTGAGCGCTTATGAAGCATTCTGCATCTGCTGCAGGGATGAGTAATTACACATGCATCCTCCTGCCTACCAGGGCACTCTGGGATGAACTTTACTTGAGACTCCCTTTGGGAGGATGAGACTTTAAATGGAACTCTTAATCCTTGCTAGGGTTTTTGAGAGGCATGTTTGCCTGGCCAGCTGACTGCACATCTTCCCTGTACATATTACTTTAAAACAGGAAAAGTGGCCTCTGAGCAGCTACATCAGTTATTCCCAACCTGTACTGTCCTCTAATAAGGAAGATGTTTGTGATTTTTTATGGAAAGCCTGGATATAGCATAGCAAAGCCTCCTACTGAAGTATGATCAAAAAGTGAACCCTTTTAACAACAGGAGACAGATTCAGAAAAGGCAGCACTTTTATAAAGATAGCACAGTGGCTTTCCTTGATGAGATCCTTGAGCCTGTTTACACAGGTAATGCATCTCATGAAATGTAGGCACATGAGGTTCTGCTTTTGATCCATTAGTAACCAAAACTTAGAGAGAATTCTTTTTCAGGATGTGAAAAGGCACAATTCTCCTTCTTGACAACTCAGCTCTTGGCTGGAAGGCAAAATAAATTAATTTGTAGGTGTGTGCTTAGGAAGATGTGACTGAAGTTTAAGACTATAGGAATGCAAAAATTCAGCTGACGAGTGCAATTGGACCGCTGGGCATTTTTTTTTCACTGTTTTTATTGAACTTGGATTTTATTTTTTTTGTTATTCCCATCCAGTGCTCATGAGAAAAGGGGCAAACCTGACCTCTGGACTCTGGATCCAATAGTTCTTCTGTGGTTTATTCACATAATCCTGTGTTAGATGGTTGTTTTTTTCCTTATGAAGTAAGAATCTACAAGTAGCAAATGCCCATTTAGGCACAAAAGAAACAGGCTGAGGAAGAGGAGACCTCTCCATGTGTTGCCCATGTTAGGGTCCTCCAGCTGGCTTGCTCTGGCATGTCCCCAGGGCTCATGGCTTTAACACTCCTTCCATGCTAGAGAGTGAGTAGGGGCAAGGATCCTGATTCAGGCTTCAACTTTCCTTTGTGAGAATTTATTTAGGAAGGTCTTAATATGTTCTTGTGAGGAGCCATGTTTCCCAAAACTTTTCTTCAACTAGTACCCATGGGATTAGATGACTACATTTGATGATTTTGGAGGACAGATGTAGCTAATTTGGTTGGGTTGGAAATGCCCAGAGCTGAAGGGAGAGGCAGGCCAGGAGCACAGGTTAGACTGTCATTGCTAGTTTCATGCCTTCTGTGTGCCCATTGCCCTCCTGACCCCTGAAACACCAGCACCCTTCATCCCACAGCTCAGGAGCCAGGTCACCTCCACAGTTTGCACCAAAAGGCCAGCAGCTACCTTTTCTCAGGTCAGTAGATAAGTATGGCTTTTCCCAGGTCTGTCACACAGAATTTGGAAGAGAAGAGGGCAGGTTTTCCTGGGAGCAGGTGACACTCAGCTCTCCTGTCCCTGCTTGCAGGGCAGCCAGCAGTCCTGTGTTTCATGAGCCTCCCATCTCAGCCATGTCCCATCAGGGGCTGTCCCGTGCAACAAAGATGGGTGAAACTCAAGGCCAAGGCTGGCACTGCTTGATAATTGCTTCCTTGAGCTCTGCCAGGGAAATATTACTTATTCCTCTTTCAGGGTTGCATATTTTGAGCCCAGGGAAATCTCTTTTCCTTTGTACCCAAGGGCTGGATGTCACCAGCCCAGCTGATCCAAAAGCACAATCTTTTCATTGCCTGATATGCAGCATAGGGGTTTAAAGAAAGTTCAAAATGCATCTCTTTTTTTTCACCCCACTTGAAATTATCTGGGAAAGACTGACCTGGGACCTTAATTGCTGTATTCCTGAGTCTCCTTGTCAGTATGGGACTCTACTAACCCAGAATATCTCATGCAATGGACTGTAAACCACATGTGTGTGAAGGAGCAGTGCATGACCAGAGGAGCAAGCACAGGAGCAAAGGGTCCCTGTGTGAATGTCTCTACTTTTTTACCAAGTGAAAGCTCATTACATTCTGCAGAATTGAAGTAGAATGAGAACACGTTCTCAAAATAACTTAAATTCCATCAGCATTACTAAGTGTAACAACGATAAAACCTAAGACTTTCATGGTATGTGGGGCAACCTCCTCCCCACTCCCCACTCTAGGTTTGCTCTTTCTGGCACCTAAATGGTAAAAAAAAGAAAATAGTTTTCAAGAGGGACAGTACTGTGGAAGCTTTATGAATGCATGGCTAGGCTAGCCCACAGTTTTGTGCAGCTTGGCTTGCATTGTTCACTGGGCCTTTGCCAAACATATCTGTTGCGTAATTATGTGGCTCACTTTAATGAATTCACAGAAGTTTCTAGGGGTGTAGCTAAAGTTTCCCCTCCTTTCTGTAATTATACAACCCCTACCACAATGAGACACAGATCCTAATTGGTGGATTTGTGCCATGACTTAAAGGAATTATCAAAGCCAATGTTATAACATAAGCAAATGGAAACACCAGCTATATATTTAAAGAGCTGGGAGAAGACTTAAAGAGAAAGAAGCTCTATAGAATCATTAGAAGCTATTTGTCTGTTTCCTTGTGAGCAAAACCAACTCTAATTGATTTTCTGCACTGTACAGCAACTAAGATTGAATAATATTGGTTTAAACTAAGAGCAGTCTCACTGAACTCAACTTCATTAGCTGAGATTTCTGGAAAAGTCAAATACAGTGATGGCAGACATGGCTTCATATCCTGCTACTCTGACTGTGCACACAAGCCCTTCCCTCACATGAGGGAGTAAGGAAGGTTTGTGAGAAATGTTCTCATGGTTTCAGTTTATATAGTGCCTAAGAAAGATATTTAATAAGGAACTCCATCATGTATTCATTATTTTGGAGTGTTTCCAAGCTCTTCACTCCAAAGAGCTGGTTCCAGGATATATGATTCAGCTGGTCATTTCATGCTCATGTATTCCTATGGAAATGAGATTACTTCTGTGTTAAGGTACTAGGCAGTACGATTAAAGGTGTTGGACCTTGGACCACGCAATTTAGAACCTTTAAAAAGTTTCCATCCCCACATCTGACCTCACTGCCTTTACGTAATGCTCATCTGAAGGAATAGTTTTGAAAAGTTATTTTCGCTGCAAGAGAAATCTGTGGCATTTCAAAGAACAAATGAAACATACACGTTCAAAATATACATTTTAAAAACCCAACAAATGAAATATTCTTTGTGGTTCTAACAAGTGCCCATCTTTCCAGGGCTCTGTGGCCCACTTTGTATGGTAAATTAGTCAATGCTCTGGGCTTACCCAGGTCGGAGCACTGCACCACGCGGAGGTGGCACTGGCAGCGGAAGGGGCACACCGGCCCGAAGCCGGACGTGACGGAATCGTCCGTGGAAGCCACGTCCGCTGAGCCCTCGTCCTCCAGCATGAAGTCAAAGAGGCCCTGCTGGTGGAACGGCTTGGCCAAGCATGCTGGCAGCAGCAGGACAAGGAGCAGAGCCAGCCTCTTCATGGCTTAGTTCATCGACTCCCAGCAGAACCTAGGGTTCAGAGCAGCGGGTTAACAACAAAAGTAGCGTTTGCCATATCTCCACAGTTCCTCCTGAACTGTCCAGCACATCCACCAATTGCATAACTGTTCCTTTCAATTAAAGAAAACTGAATTGTAAAAATAGGACAGTTATGTGATAGGAGTCTGGTAACTTGTCAATAGGCCCTTTTCTTTTTTTGCAGAGCAGTTTGAAGGCAACTGTAAACACATCTGTTTGCATAATTAGAGTAATATTTATTAGAAACAGGCAGCCCTGTCAACTTTGTTATGCAAAAGAGTCAAAGCATAAGCTACATTTTCCATGGGCCTGTTTTCTGCCAACATAACAGTCTATTTGATTTCATTAGCATTTATTTCATAGCAATGGGTTTGACCCCTGGGGACAAACCTGAGGTTCCCAAACTCACTGTAACTCAGTATTTCATGTATTGAGAAATATTCTTAAGTGTCAGCTTGCTGTGTGTTTGAAATTATAGCCTACTAAAACTGACTGAGAAAGGGTAGGATTTAGTGACAGGGTGGAAAGTGTGGGAAAGGTCTTTAGTTGTTTAAATGCATTATTCTTCTTTCTTACTTTAAACAGCACAATAAAATAGAATACAATGTTGTGTTATATTTAATATTCTTGGTTTTCTTTCTAAATTTTGACATCCACCCTGAGAATCCTCTGCTTTGCACTGCATAGGCTTTGAATTGATGATTCCAGTGTTGTGTGCACACTTTCTAATAAGACTTCAGGGCTTTATTCTGCAGACTTTCAGAGTCAGGAACAACTTTACACAAGTATGCATTGCCATAGATATTAACCAGAAAAGCTGCTTAAAAACATGCTCTCAGATCTTAGGCCTAGATGCATTTCAAAACACTCTATGTTGTGCTACCTGTCTTGTGCACTAAGGAGAAATTACACAACTATTTGCAGGTTTTGAATCAAGGCTGTAAAGACCAGCTAATTTTCTGAAAATTATCTTCTTGTACTGTGTATTTTATATCATGAAGTGCCTACTTTACTAGTTTTAATTGATTTTAAAAATGCACAAAAAATAAAGAAAAAAACCCAAAGAAATCTGCCTTCAAATTGTCAAGTGACCCAAAGCCAAACTTGTCATTTATATAGCAACTTTTTCTTAAAATGGATGGCACAGTCCTAAATATAGTTGCTGCTCTGTAATGAAAGGAAAAATTGCTTCTTCAGGTCAATATCTTAAAAACGCCTTCCCTTTATGCTAGTTGGTGTTATTTCTTTTTCTAGAAGTTATCTAACAGTTTAGGGTGTGGTAGAGCATTTTTCAGCTCCATATTGATTATTAGATGAAAAAAATGGAAGAAGCAGAAGAGGAGGACATATGGAACCTACCAGGTAGATGGCAAAAATGAACAGATGGTATCAGGTGAGAGTAGTTTACTGGTGCCTGCCTTCCTAACATAATACAACCAGATACTCTAGAAGGAATGGTTAGTGTTAAGAAAAAAGCTAAATATATAAAAAAGTGATGAAACTGGATTTAGATACAATTTATATTGTGCCTGAGTTAATTTACCTTCATGAATTTATATCCTACAGGTGCCAATTATACAATTCCCTAGAAACCTTTAGGTCTGTTTCTTGAGAAGATGATTAGGTTACCTAATAAAATATGCTGGTGTCTTAAAATCATAGCCTACATTCCTGTGATCTACCTGACAGGAAGACATGTATCTAGCATCTTCAGATATCCCAAAGACTTCAAAGTGAAATCCCTTGGAGTAAAACACTGTTTATGTTGTCTCTTTAAGTCATGTTTGTTTTCTCAGTTGGACATGAAAGTACTTCTGTTCCTGGAACAGCACCTTACTTCCTGCATGCACTGGGGGGGATCACAGACCCCATCAGAGAGTTTTTAGTATTTCCTGTCAGCCAGGACTGTGTAAACTCATGACATGCAGCAGGGACAGGCTGTGTCCCCATGTGGGTCATCCTCCTGTGCTTCCTCCTGCCCTGGCTCCCCACTGACACTGGAGCTGTGTCCCTTTCCCTACAACACCCCTGCCAGGGCAGGCAGAGTGCACAGGGACACGCCAGGATGCCACAGCAAAGTGCTCTCAATGCATGGTAGTGAGCTGTTAACAGCGTGTAATATAAAACATGATTTTTGAAAGAGAGATCATCATGTGCAAGTTATTGTAAAATAACAAGACAATTTATTAATAAACTCAGATGAGAAGAAAAATTTGCTAAATCATCACCATTCATCACAGCAAGCTGCTTTGTGAAAATGACCAATAAAACGTTACTCCAGTACAAATTATTTTTCAGAACATATATAACTAACAATAAACATTGGGAATGCTGCACACTAATCCTTGAATGGTAGTGGCAGTCAGGACCTCTTAAAGACCTTCCACAGCCTTTTTTATGTATTAATATATTTTTAAAATATTTTTAAATATTTAAAACTTCTTTATTCCCTCTGAGGGTCAATGCTGAAGTACCACCCATCCCAAGAATGCACAATCAGGATCTTATCCTGCAGTTTAATTACTACCATTCAGAAAAGAAAAAAAAAATAGCAAAGGCACTTTGGAAGTACCTTAACACCTTGCTTCTTATTAATATTGATGGCTTTATTTATCTCAGTTAAACCCTGTAGCAGGCCTTTCTTTTGGTCCCTGTTTTGTAGAAACTGTAATGAAATCAGAAAGAGCTGGCTATAAAGGAAAACTGTGGGACAACAAAGGATATCAAGTATATAATCTGAGGATACAGCAGAGAAAACAGCAGACACAAGCTACGTGTTAATCAGGAGATAGGAACAGATATCTTCAGTCATATGTATCCATTCTGCAGACACATGGATCTGTTCCTATTGTTTGCATGTGTAATTGAACATAAACAAAGGAAAAGATATACACAAAACTGTACTTCCAAGAAATGTTTACACTTCACTTACAAAGAAAAAAAAAAGGGAGAGAGGACAAAAAAAATCTGAATTCTGTGACACAATATTTATGTCTGCAGGACATAACTGTTTAAAATTCCTTTAATTATGTGTTTACAATGAAGAAGAGTTTTCCACAAACAGAGGAAACTATACCATAGGTTTGGCCACATTTTGTTTTAAAATGCCACTGAAAATATGCTTCATCAGTTCACGTCACCACTGTATTGGTGGTCTTCTTGTCAGTTTACCTTAATATTAAGGTTAAATTATTAGTTCACCTACTGTCAGAAATCTCTCAAAATTCCACAAAGACAAGCTAAACAATATTTCCCAGTTTCAAAAAAAATCCCCTCCATTTTATGTTTTGCCCATTTTGTGCAATAAAGTCTATATATGCAAACACAGTAGTTGCTTTAGAGAATAAAACTCGGTTAACAGGAGTTTCAACTGAATTTTCTTTTCTACTATTTCATTCATAAGAACCTTCTTTAAACATGATTCCCTTGTTTGTACCCTGTAACACAGCACTTTCTAACATTACAAAGACATACACAGAGCTTGTTTAACTTACTACTAGGCATTTTTTTCCCTAAAATTGAAATTATATTCATCAGTGTCTGAAATACATATGAAGAAACACGAGAAAGAAATCACAGAGTGCAGTTTAAAGCAGAAATGTAAGCACACATGCATTTTTTACACTCTCTATATCACCGATCCGAAACACTGGATTGCAGAGAATATACTGCTGCAAAAGTTTACAGCAAAGAAAAAGAAAGGACTATAGCAGTGCTTATACAAATCAAAACAAGAGACAGAACAGTCAAATAAACAGTAGGAAATCTGCACAGTCTTTGAGAATGTATTCTCATGTTTCCAAGAAACAAAAGTGCTGCACAGAAAACTTAACATTATTAAACATTTAGTACGATTTTTAACTTGCTTGTCTTAAAATTCAGATAGTTCTTGCCACAGACTTGCCGAAGTTTTATTAGTGCAGCATAGTTCAGAAGAATTACTAAAAACCGTACCTTTTAATCCAGGGATTTGCAACAGGAGCTCTCAAAGCTGAGATGTAATTAAACTAAATATTCAACCCAGGCAGAAGGCTTTGCAGGTGTGGAAAGGAGGAGGGGGTAAATTCAGCTCAGTGACTGTCACTTGGTGGAAAACCCTCCTGCTTCTATTCCATAGCACAGTTAAAAAATGTTTCTCTCAATGAACACAATCCAGGCTGACACCCACATTAGATCATATGGTAATGATATGTCTCCTGTATCGTAGCCAGAAACTTTATCAGCTCTTTTGCTTTCTTTTCCTCCTTTTCCGTTTTCATTTGCTTTATTTCTCTTTCATCTGTTTACAATCCCAAACTACTTGTACATTATAAGACAGATTCTTAGCTGTAATTCATCCTACTTACTTTATTTATGTCCCTACAACATATACCTAGGAAAGTTTTCTTAGTTTTAACTGTGGGGGTTTTATGACTCAATGAAAAAAATGTTTAGCTCTCCCTTTTGTTTATAGTATTTGGAAATCAAGGAAATGATAAGAAATTAATCCTTGAGTTAGGGAAAGTAGAGATTAATATCAGAAGAAAAGGGTCAGCTTTAGTAAAACTATTTAAGCAGATTTCAACCTGCCTTTACTTATGCTATAAACATTGTCAAGCCAAGTAGTATATAGTTTAATATATTATCATCTTGTCTAATAATAGATTTTGTATGTATTTTTTCAAATGATAGCAGGGTTTTGATGTATATGAAAATCATGTTTTCATTAGTAAAAGGGTTCTAACATTTGTGGTTAGAGCTGCTTTATATAAACTCTGGTTTTTTTGGTTTTGTTTTTTTTGTTTTTTTTTTTTTCTTCACTGCCTTCTCACCAGGACAGCAAAACAGAGGGGAAATTAGCTTTAACTGTTCGGGTTTTGTGTTGGTGGTTTTTTGTGGTTTTAAATTTTTTTTTAGTTTTTTGGAGGATTGGAATTTTTTTGTTTCTTGTTGGTTTTTTTTTGGTTTTTTTTGGTTTTTTTTGTTTTTTTTTTTGGTGTTAGCTAGAGTTTTTTTTTAGAGGACATTTTTTTAAAACATGGAAGGAAAAATGTATCTGACTTATTGTTTAGATTTATATTTTATTTTAGTAATTTCTGGTCTTATGCAAATGTCAGTGGAGACTAAAATGTAGTTTCTTTATTTCTCTACAATTTTGAAAGTCTAGTGAACTGAAATGAGAGCAAATACAATAATTATTATTTATTTAGTAATTCATACACATTGTGAACATGTGCAGTTTCACTGTTGTTAACTGTCCTATCTAAATACTGAAGGCTTGTGTCTCTGTGTTTTGACTTGTATCCTTTTTATTTCTGCCCCTAGGCAAAGACCAGGTGCAAATCTGAAATGAAAGCCTGTAAAATGATGCTTAAAAGAAGTCAGAATTTTTAGAAACACAATACACTCTTGAAATTTTAGCTGTCCTCCTCATTTAAATTCAAAAAAGAGCCTTTATAATAGATCTTGAAATTGTTCTCCTTTGGTGGAAGAAAGCATGGTAGAACAATTGTCTGTTAGTTTTGGTCTCTGTAGAACAAAGGTGTAATCAGACATCTTACATTACAGATTCCCCATATAGCTCACTCTAAAAGTTAAGGATCAGTTATTCACCCCTAGTCCTTAAGCTAACTTCTTTTCCCTGCCTCTACACTGGATTCAGGACTGCTAATGGTTTTTGTTGTGACATTTTCCTATATATGATTAGTGGTGTTCCAAGCTTTCATGCTTGCAACAAAGCCTTATCTTTGTCCAGAAGTGTCGCCATGAGGCTTGCTGAAATCTTGGCTGCATCTTAGTAATGTCAGTTATTTGAACCTTGGTCACCAGCTGCATCTGGTGTTTAAAAACATTTCAAAGCAAGATTTTGATGAGGAACAGGTCAGGGTAAACTTGTTGTCGGTTTGCTTCACAAAACCCATTCATATCCTTTCCCAGCAAAAGCCTTAGTACATTTGTTCTGATGTCTATTATGGGGTTGAAAGGTGTTGTAATTTAATGCCTCAGTAATTTCTTTGGAGGCAGAGGGGGGATGAACTGCTATCTCTCCTTCTCCTTGTCTCAGGCATTAAGGAGGTTCAAACCAAAATATGTAGATAAAGGTGGGAACAGGTAGAGTACAGGGTGCCTGCTGGATGAACTGGGGGCTCAGGTTTCTTTCATGAAAGAAAGCATTCCAAGAAGCTCAGAGGGGAAAAGAAGTTACCAGCTTTAGGAATTATGAAAACAGATATGCTACCAGTTGACAGCCAGAGGTAGAATGGGTATGTGTTAGGAGTCCAGCCCTTCCTGTAGTGGAAAGTGCAGTTAGGCAGAACAGAGCAACTGGATGGGAGAGGACATGTGACATTGTATACTGATGTGATACCCTATTAATTGTTTAGAATAAAGGAATCACAGAATCATAGTGGTTGAAGACCTCTGAGACTAACCTTTGACTGACCACCACCTTGTCAATTAGACCATGGCTCTTAGGGCCACATCCAGTCTCCTCTTGACCACCTCCAGGGATAGTGACTCCACCACGTCCCCAGGCAGCCTGTTCCAAAGCTTAATCACCCTTTCCATCAACAAATTCCTCCTGATGTCCAACCTGACCCTGCCCTGGTGCAGCTTGAGGCTATTTGCTCTTATCCCATCGTTGGTTGCCTGGGAGAGGAGGCCGACCCCCACCTGGCTACAGCCTCTTTTAGGTGGTTGTAGGGAGTGATAAGGGCAGACCTGAGCCTCCTTTTCTCCAGGATAAACACCCCCAGCTCCCTCAGCTGCTCCTCTTAGGACTTACTCTCTAGACCCCCACCAGCTTCATTGCTCATCTTTGGACACACAGTATTTGGGTGCTTTCATGGGAATGCAGATCCTTGCTGATACAAGTATTCTTTTCATTCCACTCTTTGCCCCCTGCTGTGCCACTCAGAAGATAAACAACTTAAAAAAAACCCAAAAAAACCCAAACAATATTAAGTCATTATGTAATTTTATGGCCCTTGACCATACACAGGGCCCAGCATTAATCAGCTATCCTTCTCAGTCTGACCTACTTTGACTACTGCTTAGTCAATGCAAAAAATCGTTATTAGAACAGTCTTGGTTTCTATGTGATTTTATTACTCCAGTTTAACAAACTTTTAGGGCTACATGCTGCTTCAACTACTGGCTCCCAGAAAGTTACAGGCATGTTAATGTTGTTTATATAACAATATTTTTATTAAATTTTGATGGATAGCATCTGCTTCATTTGCTCTTAGGTTATTTTGTGGACCTTTCAAGGGGCAGTGGTGGGAACGAAGGCAGGAAACCTGCCTAATGGTGAATGCTCTGCCTGGGTCCAGCGGAAGTCTCTGCAGGAAGGAGATGAACAGTGCCCTGTAAGGAGAAAGCATTTCCTGGGAAAATTGCTCCTTGGAGCACGGGGCTGAGCTGGGAGAGAGGCATGTCCAGCAGGCACCCAGTGCTGCCAGAACAGGTTGAAGACTCCTCAGAGGAGCTGACATAATCTGTCCCTGGGTGTGGAAAGAAAGGCTTTTTTTAGGGAGTCTGGGGGAAAATGGGTAACATTCAGTGCAATCCAAAAAGCTACTGGAATGAAACCAAAGCAGGAGGACTGGATCTCTTCTGCAGGAAAATGGTGTCCCGTGTTCCAGGGATGCAGATTCTTACTAATTCCAGGTTTTCACTAGAGAGGAAGGCAGTTTCTTGGGTTGCCTTCTAACAAATCCCAGCTTTGATGATCAAAGACTGGTTAGCATTGTTGTGGTTCTTGTGGTAAAGAAGGACAGGCAAGTCTGCCTCCAAGTCCTCATTAAACAGCCACTTAAGTGCCAGCCCCCACCAGGTAAGTGTCAATCCCCATCAGGAAGGAATGAAAACAGATCTCCTGCTTGGCTGTCTCATGGGAATCCTGTTCACTCCTTGGTATCTCACACCTGGGCTTTTATGAACAACTTCATAGCATTTCATCTTCCACATTCACTAGGTGCTACAGTATGACTCTTCTTTCTACACTAGGCATAATAATTTCTTCCAATTAAGTGGAGTAAACTGTTCTTCACAGTTAGCAGTGCAGTTCCTTTACTAAAAGTGTGAGTAAATATGCACCCCCACTTAGTAAATATTGATCCAGGCAAATATTGACCCAGGCACAGCCTAAAAAGGTAGTTAAAGAGAAGAAATGTAATTCCTGGATATTCTGAGCATGAAAGTTTCTTTCAGTGCTCTGTGACCTCAGAAATTATCAGCCTGAACTCCTTCACTTTTCTACAGATCAAAAGGGCTAATGTATCACATTTTGGATGTATGCTACCAGTAGCATTTAATTTATGCTCCCATGAAAAGCAATGCTTGTACAACATTTGAACAAAACGCATTCAAACTTCAAATGACAGAGCTCTCTCTTTGTAGGAGTAGTCTCTTCTGTCACTGTCTGTCTTCCCATCTCTCCCTTTCCCACTCTGCAAGAGCATGTACTGTTACCTCTGATGGTCATTTCTCTCTTCTGAAGGGCGTCTGTGGAATCTACAGGTCACTCTAGGAAACAATTTCAAATTTTCTTCAGCTGAAGTATCTGACGTGATCATATCCTTCCCCTTGGTCTCTTTTCTTTGAAAAGGCCTATCTGTTCCTGTACTCAACACTGGCTTTGTTTCTAATGGCTTTTCTATTTTCTCCTGAATCAAATAATGTTGTCCAGGTCTATCTAGCAGCTGTAGAAATTAACCACATATTGATGAAGCCTTACTGCTCACTATGATTCCAAGTGCTCTGAACTTGACTTCTACCCTTGAGGAGGAAACATTTCCTTCCTAATCCTCATGTGTTTGTAGTGTAGATGTGCATTTTGAAATTGATGTCACCTCTCTCCCTCAAAAATCCAGGAAATAGGTAAAACTAGATTTTGTATGAGTCCTACCAGATCCTGGCCATGCCACAAGCAAAGAATGATAGAAAAGTAAAAGCAGTTGTGGACCAAAGATACCAGAATTTCACTTTGACTCTATGTCTTCACCTTTAATTCAAGAAACTGAAGAAAAAGTAGGCAAAAACGTTTGTTCTCAGACACATTGATAGACAGAATATTCGTACTCAGGTGTTCCATTTGCTGTGCTTCAGTTACAGTCAGCATTAAATTTTGTTCCTGCCTGGTTTCTAGGCGAGTATCAGCAGCCTCCTGAACTCCAGAAAATCTCCTGTATGAAGAGTGTGCTGATATCAGCAAGGGTTCCAGGAATCCACAAATCCCCTTGAAAGACACCTTCCCAGAAAAGAGTGTTACTTTGGGAGTGTGGGCTGGGGAAAAGAGAAAGTGATGACTGAAGAGGAGAGAGGACTAGTTTAGGTAAGAGAAGACTCTTTCCAGTGAGCAGCTTTTCCATCAGATTTTGACCTTTCTCTATATTTTGCAGTATCTTGAGTTGCAGTCCAACTATTTCCAAGATTCAGATGAAAAATCCAAACCTTAATTCTCCTTTTCGTGGCCCTTAGATCATGCTCTGGACCAGCTTCGTCATCCCAGCTGAATTACACAATGCCCTAGGAAAGGATGACAGTAATTCATGCAAATGCTGTAACTGTATTCCTTGCATGTACTCTTTTAGTCATGGGTTATGAACCAGCATTCGAAATGAGGCACATCCTGTGCAGCTCTGAACAGCCTATTCCCAGATTATGAAAAACATGTGAATACAAGGGTCGGCTTGGATTTCCAATTTAGTCATCGCGGAGAGTAAACTTGTTTGGGGGGGAGCTAGTGACTGTTTTACTGAGGAAAGGGCAGAAAAAGGAGTGGAATAGAAAAAAAGACATTTACATCAGGTTTTGTGTCCTTTTTCTCTGATTAAAGTGCTCATTTTTGGAAATCTGTTGAGGAAAAAATTTGAACTTCAGCTAAATATACAAAATGGTGACTGAAGATACAAGCAATGTCATCACAAAATCCCATAATCCATACCAATTTTGTGTGGACTGTGCTTCATTATAGAGGATAAAAGGGTGAAATGGAAGTTTATAAAAGAATGCAGTGGAAGATTTCAAATTGATTTTCACAATATAATGGCTAAAAAATAAAAGTTTGGATATTTTGGGAAGACCCTCTAAAATATCCATTGTATTTCCTTAAGCAATTGAACAGTCATTCACTTTAATTTTCCTTAAATACATATGAGATTTTCTTTGACTATTATTTAAAGCATATATATATTTTACTTTTATTCTTGTAAATAAGCTCTTCAAAGGATTGTGCTGACTAAGAATTTGTGCTGATGTTCCTCAACAGAAATTTTCCATAGCCAATCTGGATAAAACATAGTGACGTTTGCTAAATGAAACAGAGTTTAATTCTACATGGAAAAACTTTAAATGTGATGGTAATTCCTTCAGTCCTGAATTACAGTGGAATGTTAATTGGTAATCAGAAAAAAAAAAAATGCAGGCTGACCTTTTTCTAGACTTTTATCTACATTACTCATTATTTTATTTCCTTCTTTACAATTTTTTTCTCAGTTACCTTCGGGAATATTGTGTTCCAAAAAGCCTGCCTACATTTTAGTTTAGAGGATAGCACACATCCATTGTGTTCTAGCTGAATAGAAGTTAAACTACTCCTATTATCAATACTCTTGTTTTGCATTTATTTGTCTCACTTTTGGTTTTTTGGTTGGTTTGTTTTTTAGATCTGCATATGTAATAGATTAATTTATGAGCATGCTGGGACACAGCTCCAGAAGACACAAATCATATCATCTTATTGAAATTGCAACATCCTGTGTTTTACGACATCTCAGAATTTACATTCAGATTCAGAACAAACATTTCAGATCTTCTTGACTCATCTTACCTATCAAAATACATGAGGAACCCAAAACCTCAGAGGTCTAAGATTTGTAAAAGTGACTAACAGTTTTTCAAAATACCTCTGATAGATTTGATTTTCAAAGAAACTTTCAAAGAGCAGTTTCTGAAAATCAAGTGTTGCATTGAGGATGGACACAGAAGACAGCTAGGCATCCACACTATCTAACAGCTTTTGAAAGGATCTGTGTATTGTACCAGTTAGAAACTACCTACTAAATTTAAGGATCAACATACTGTGCTTTAATTGTAAAAATCACATAGGTTATTTCAAAATGAATGTATCAGATTTTTATTGCAAGACGGAGAGTTTACCTCTGAAGCAGCCACGTATGCCTGGAAGGAAAAATCTATTCAGAGACTGTTCTTCACTTATAAAACCAAACCCACTCCAAACTGGATCTTGAGACTTGCATGAGTTAGAAGAGTTTTATCTCATAATGTTGTTCACTGTGCTCCTGCACACTGTATAATTTGAATCAGCTTCACAAGACGAATAGTCTATCTTTCAATCACAATTAGAAAATCTATCTCTCTGAGGAGTTCACGCTGTATCTAACCCACTCACAGCCCGCAAAGCCATCCATTCTGGTGTCAACTGAAAATGAGAAAGAGATGACAAAAGAAAAAATGGAATTAAGTCAGAAAAAATAAACAATTATTATACAAATTATTAGACATGAGAAAAAGAGGTTTTAAAAATACATTCAAGAAAGTACCAGCAATTTGTAACCTCTGTGGAACCTTTTAGGCCTCACAAAATCCTTATTTTTGTGGCTTTGTTTTGTTTGGTTGGTTTTCTTCCCCACAAGTTTCACTATAGGTTAGGTCATATTTTAGCCTGAAGGACACTTGATATTTAGTGTGAAATACCTAAATAATACTCACCATCTATTTGTCAAGGGCATATCCAGGATGGAAACATATATAGTTTTGAATTACTCCATTTTTTTACCCCTCCCTTCCTGTCTCCCAAAGAGGTTGCATTCCTCCAGCTTCAACAGAATACACATCTGCATTATGGACTGCAGCAGGCTGGCAGGGACAAGCTAGAGTTACTTAGGTTTAGGATTAATACGTCTTTATTTTGTTTTGTGGCTTTGAAGGGCTAAACCTGAAGCCACTGGGATCTCCACTTTGTTATAATTGTTCCCAGGACACACAGGGGATAGCATTGCCAGGCTGAGAGGTTCAAGGACCTGATTTGTCTGTTGAGCTCAGGTATTCACCTACAATGACAACAAAACATTGCTCTGTGTGTGGATCCCAATTTCACCCCTTGTCACCACAGTACACAGCCTCATTTCTGAATATATTCTGACTCCCACCCACAAATGTTGCTGGTTAGCCATTTTATATGAATTTAATACAGAATTGTGGAGCTGGCACCATCTACTGAATTTCTCCCTTTTTTTTTTTTCTGCAAGTCTCCCCATGGCCTCTCCATTTTTGTGTTAATTTAAACAGTTTGGTGCTATTTTCCAAATCAAGCAGCTTCTCTGTATGGTTTCTTTTTCAAACAGTGAGCTCGTAATTTATTACAGCATGTTTCAGATTGAAGGAGAACAATATTAATGATGCCAAAAAAGTATGAAATGTAATTGTCAAATACACTGGAGACAGCAAAATGGGTTTTGTAGTTCTTAAAAGTATTTGAATCTTGAAAGAAAGTTCAGCCTGTTTTAGATTACAATGTTTCTATGGGTTTTTTAAAAGGTATATCTCAGTATATTTTATTTCCAGAAACCAAAGCCATAATCTGACATCTTTTTGTAATAAAAGATCAGTGGCTGTAGATGATAAAAATTACATTGTTGTACATTAGGTTAGAACCTTTTAAAAATAATACTAGATATCCTTCATCAATGAAAATGAGAGTCAAATTACAGCTTTGTACAATATTTAGCAGTCTGAGACTTCCTGGGCCTATTCTGAAAAATATGAATTTTACCTTTCAAATACTCTAGTTTTTAACTAAGGCATAAGGGTATATTTTCATCTTGTCTGGTTAAGATGTGATATGCATTTTAGGGATTTGCCAGTCTGTAAACTAAATGAGAAGGAATTGTGTTTTGGTGGTGAGGGTAGATAAGCCTTGTGTTGGGTGCTAAGTGAGACTACAAAAAAAATTGTGCTGACCCTATGATTCCAGTGACTATGAACTCTTGACTTAGGGCAGCTGGCAATTTTATAGTAAATTAGTACAAAATGTGACTTAATTAAATATGGCATTTGTAGACATTCAGAGTACTTTACCCTCTTTTCCCCCCAGCTTAATTTTGTTTCTATAAAGCTGGTGAACAGAAGTGACTGATGTGACATGTGCAAAGGTTTTACCAAAGTCTGACCTACAGTGTGTCCTTTGCCCAGACTTCACAGACTTAAGTGTGAGAGTTTGATTTTGGTTTAGATCTTCTGCTTACTGAAATTTGGATTTTTGTGTTAGCTTTTTAGAAATCCAAGACCCATAAACTCTTGATTACATAAGATACAGAAAACTGTGCATCCCCTTCTTCTTTCCATCTCTTTGCTCTTGGAGAACAATATATTCTATATAGGCAGAAACTGGAAAAAATAATATTTTCTAACACCATGAAAAATGGTTTTACATTAACATGTATTTTGTTTTGGAAACTGTAGAATTAAACTATTTTATCAGAATATAATTTTTTTGTCTTTATAATTATCCATCTCTTTGATGGAAAAAAGACCAAAAATCATCAGAGAGGAAATATGATTTTCCAAATTGTATGTTAAAAAGTTAAAAAAATATTTAATATAATCAAAATTGAGGTTGTATAGTATTTTTAAAATAACCAACACAATCAAATGGAAAATCAATGAAAAATCACATTCTTACTGCAGGCCACTGTTCTACATTCTGTTCCTTGTAAAAATTTTCTAATGTAAAAATTCTCTGGACACAATTTCATTCAATACTTGGTTCTGCTGGATTCGGAGTAGTTCTTGTACAAGTACATTTATTTTATCCCTGTTTAACTCAGTTACTCAACTCTACTGATGGTTAGCAAAGCTGTCCCAATATCAAACATATAGCCAGGCAACTTTAAAATTGCAACTCAACAGGACTGTAGAATCATAAAGACAGCACAGTGTTTTCTGGCATTGAAGAGACTCTTTGCAATCCAAATATTTACTTGTGAAAGCCCTTCTTGGAGGGTGGATATGGAAAAAGCAAAGTAGTTGTATTCATTATATTTAGTAGTAAATGTCAATAAATGTAAGGCAGTCCAGTAAGCAAAAATTTTGAAAAGTTTATGCTTTACTCATAGTGCTATAAGTAATGAGTGGTACCTGGGAATAAACATCTCTTTTCAGACAACTGCATCATGGAGATAATTGTATGGGAATAAATTTAAACATTCAGTAATTTCACGATTATAAGCTGCACCATTTTGACTAAAATTTTGGTCCGAACCCAAAGTGCGGCTTATATATGGCCAAAGAACGAAAAGTTGCTGTTTTAGTTTGGAGGACAGGTGTCTGCTGAGAAAGGCAGGAACTTCTCTTTGAAATGGAGAATGTGAACCCCCTCCCTCCAAATTATTATAATTTTGAAATCAAGGGGCTTTCAAGCAAAGATATTGGAATTAGGAATAACAGTTCTTTACTAGGGAAATTAAAATTGAAATACAGTGCTACAAAGAAACAAACTCCAAATCCTGACAAAGTCA
>PYHW01010644.1:3664314-3679383 GCA_013186435.1 Turdus rufiventris | reverse complement strand
CTCTGGATGGCATCCCATCCTTCAGGTGTGTCAAAGGCACCACTCAGCTTGGTGTCATCAGCAAATCTGCTGAGGGTGCACTCAATCTGCTTGTCTATATCAGTAATGAAGATACTGAATAACACTGGTCCCAGTACAGATCCCTGAAGGACATCACTTGTCACTAATGTTCATCTCTCTGAACCACTGACCACTACCGTCTGGATGCAGCCATCCATCCACTTTCTTATCCATCTAAGAGGCCACTCATAAAATCCATTGGTCTCCCACTTAGAGGGAGGGAGGCTGAGGTGGATGATGTCAAAAGCTTTTCAGAAATCCAGATAAATTACATCCTCATCCTCTCACTTGTCCACTGATGGAGTCACTCCATCACAGAATATCACTCAGTTGGTCAGACAGGAGTTGCCCTTGGTGAAGCTGTGCTGGCTGTCTTCAATCACTTTCTGGAAGCTGAGCAAACTACAAATGAATATTGCCTCTTTTAAGACTAACATTATTCCTTATTTCAGGTAAGGTGAAGCATTTATAGTAGTTGATGTAGAGAAACTGTTCCTGGTACTGTGCTAAGTTCCAAATGAGTATAGTGATCAGAGGTTCAAATTCTTCCTTATCTAGAAAGGAGTAAAGATAATAGTACTATCCAAACACAAGAGGCTTAGTTTGGGCCTCAAAAGGAAACTGAAGATGCATTCCTGTTGGAAAAAAACAACCAAACTTATTAAAAATACATTTGTCACAGCAAAACTGCCTCTTTCAGAGTAAGGCCAAGGGCATTTTTGAGCTTATAGGAGGAATGGAATGCCAGCAGCAGTGAGACCCACTCTACAAGCCCCCTTTTTGTTTCCTTCTCTGATATTTCAGATTTCACGTCTAATTCCACAACAGAAAAACAACATAATATTTTGTTTTAAAATAATATTTTGTTTAAAAGCTTTCTGAACTGAGGACAAAATGGTAGCTTTAATTATGAATATTCTGCTTGGTTTTTTGGTTTAAAATACTTCCTGCTGTAATATAAAGACATTTTGTGCCTCAATAACATGAGTGCTATATTCATTGTTTTGAATGACTTAGATGTCAGAGGATTATCTGAGCATCTGGAATTTGAAGAGCACATATGAAAACATTCTCTAAGGAATAACATAATATCTTTAGGCAAAAAGATAATTTAAAATGAAACTTTCAGCTAATTCCTGCATATTAGTAGTAGTTAGATCTCAAGACAGTCAGTAGATGTGAAGGCAGAAAGTCCAACAAAAACAGCAGAATAGGCACAAGTTCTTTGTAAACCCAGTATTATCCAAAGCCAAAGGAAAAGTATACTGCTCTCACTACTTATGCAGCATTTCAACTCTTAAAAAAGCAAAATAGTACTGTGGTTTAAATGCCACACTATCATCAAACAGCTGGGTTGCTCCAGTTTTTTATACTGGAGATAGAGGGAAGTATCTGCTGCTGTTTTTAGGAATTCCCTCTTTTTTGCTGTTTGCCCATGTACAGTTGCTAAACTGCAAGTTCTCCAAAGGAATGAGGTTTTAGATAGAAAACCACTGGAAAATAAAGTCATGGTTAATATATCATGAAAATACAAAAAAAACCAAAAAAACCAAAAAAACCAACACCACCACAAAAACAAAAGCTCAAACTTGGTGTAAAGGCAAAAAATGGTAAATTAAGAATTTCTATTCAATTGGTCTCAAGCTAGCAGCATTTATTCTTCTCAAGCCTGGATTTGAACTCACTATACCATAAACCTTGTTCTAAGAAGGGAAAATTGTGATAGAAGGGATCATATCACTGACACACAAACAGACTGTTGACCCTCCAACCAATCCAGGAGTCTGTTACTGTGACATGAAGAGGAGGAGGAAGAAGAGTAGAAGGGCTAAGATGAAGTAGCTGCCATGTGGCAGAGTCATCCTCCAGGGGTGTGAAGAAATTACAAGAGGTGTTAGTGGAGAAGTGGTCCTCTAAAGGCAGCAGAAGCCCTCTGCTGCAATATGCTGTACTGACCTATACTCAAAAATTATATTAAATGTAGAGACAAGAATTTCCAAGATGCTAAGCTCTTACTGCTACCAGTTGTCTTCACAAGGCTTGTGGATTCTACATGGTGAAGTGAGACATTGTACCATACTAAGAAAAAAGTAGCTATGTTTAAAAAATTCTCTCTAGAAATGCTGCCTACTTTCACACATGCCAGTATGGAAATAGTTATGAGGGGTGTGCTTCAAGAAGATTTGCCACATAAAGAATGTTGCATTTCAGTGCCAGAGGTCTTTATTCTGTCTTTAAAATCCAATGAAAATGTTTCCTAACAGTGGTGCAGAGGAGCGTACAGGAACTAGGAAAAACAGAGGCGACAAAATGAGGAAAAGATTCCTAAACAGAGCCACAAGTACACAATATTGTACTTCTTGAATTTGTAATTAAATTAAAACATTTTATACTACCAAGCACCATTTTCCTGTCCTGTCAGCTAGAAGTGCCATTCTTGCTAAGTGGATTGTAGGAGTGGGGTGTCAGTTTGCTGAGCAATATTCAGTCTTCTTGCATTTACTAACTTGTTTGATTACTTTCTTAGTATGTTCTATCAAAACCAATTCTCTAAAATCACCAGTTTTAGCTTCAAATATAACTTTAAAATTCAAATGTTTGAAAAAAATTCCCAGTCTACTTGCCCTGCCTTTCGATCAGAAGGGGAATTTTGAAATATAATTCCAAGAATCCAAATATGAACTTTTATATAAGGATTAAGTAAATAAAACATGAGAACACGCATTGTTGTTGCTATAACTAATAAAATACTAGAATTTCTCTCTCTCTTTCTTTTTTTTTTTTTTTGGCTCTTTGAAGCATTCTGCCATTCATAAGGACAGTAGCCACATATATCTGAACAGATTTGGGCAAAGCTGCATGCTGTAAACTGCATAATTTCTACAGTGCTCTTCCATCCTAAACTAATTATTCCAATTTGTCTTATTTCTGAGTACATTTTTACCTTGGTTTCATTTTTTTCTATTTGTGTAACTGTGTGACTACAGAGACACAAGTAACAGGCACAATGCTTACACCGTTGAATCACTTTTAAATTATCACATTTTTTAATGTACTACAAACTACCTTTTCAAGCAGCACAGTAGAGGAAAGAAAACCATTTCAATTCACCTTCTAATCTCAATACTAATGTATTAAGTCAACGTGATAATATCACTGATTCTTGGGTTGCTCCTGCACAGGGCCAGGAGAATGATCCTGATGGGTCCCTTCCAACCCACATATTCCATGACTGCAGGATTCTCTCAAATACAGCAGGCACCACAACATGCTGCTGCAGCAGTGGAGCTCTGTGCTGCTTTTCCCATGTAACTTGGCTACAGAGGCACTGTGTGACCTACGTGGCGGCCAATGAGCCCTATAAAACCCAATAGCATTGCCTGGTGAATATTACCCTCCCCTGAAAACTGAGAAGTTCACTAGAGTGTTCTGTAGGAGTGAAGTCATCACTAAACCCAGGTTTCCATGGTTAAAAAATATTTACAGTTCATTTGCCTATATTCAAATATATATATATATATGTAAAAATTTCTTCCAACCAGTAAGAGATTCTGAACTAATTTATAACTTTTTGTACTAACTCCCAAAAACTGCAAAACCACATCTATTAAGAGAAGAGAAATGGTGGAAAGTGAAGTTCCACATTAAGAAATATATTAGGAAAATAATATTTTCTATTATTTCATCACATCTAACTTCTCTAGCCATCCAATAAGACATCTAAGGGGATACTGGAACTGAAAAAAATTAAAAGATTGTTTTCTTTTTAATTGATTCCTATGTGTTAACAATGGAGAATGGCAATACATTAACACCAATCTAGGAGGCAGCCCGGGAAGAACCACAGCTGCAGCTTTCTGCTAAAAGCATCTACTCTAAACAGACAAGATAGACTCTTGGATGGTTTGAAAACACAAACATTACCCCTGGAGTGGCAGCAGATCTCAGACTGCTGATAGTGTCAGAGAGAGTGGCGATACTTGGGAGGAAAACACTAAAAGCAAAGATAAGAAGAAAGGGGACATTGAAAGGAACAGGGGGATAATGTAACAGTGTTAGAGGAGAGGCAGCTGTGTCTCAGAGGGAGGTGAGTTATTGGTAGGTATAGGTCCAATTTGAGTCATTCTAGGTTAGAAAGACTCAAATCCTCACGAAATGCTCCTTAGGAACTGCCCTTGTCGTCGAAGTGTCTGGCTAGTCTCTGAATTTCACCCCGGAGGATGGGTAGGAAAGGAAGAAGATGACCTGACCTTTGGGTTTCCCAAAACTCTCTTTTGCATGATTCCAGGGTCTGAATGATACTTGGGAATTCAAGAGTTAACAGCGGGGGCTTATCATACCCCTTCTCCTCCAGGACAGCTGCCCATGCCATCTGGTAGAAATGTGGTTTATACCTCACACAAAGTCTCTCTCTCACCACACAGTTACTACAAGGCCTGTTTATTCCACTTTTGTAGCATATTCCCTCCTTTGCATTTTTCTGCTCCCACCCATCATTTATTCATAACAGATGACATTGTTGCAGGACAAATGTATGGTGAAGGTGTTTTCAGCCTTTGTAAAAGCACTAAAACATGTGCAGAAAGTCCATTATTAGCCTGGGTTTGTAAAAAGCCCTCCCTCCCTCTTTTATTGTTTCCTTTTGGTATCCTTCCATATAGCAAAGTCTACATACACATAACACAAATATTTAGGACCCCAAGCTTTCAAATGCAATCCATGCCTGTTCATTTTCTTTACAGAGAGTAAGGCTGTGATTAGACATGAAATAACTGTAGGTAATAAATCTGCTCCCAAGGACTGAGTAATCTTATTACAAGGGGGAAATGATGGTTTACTCATCGACATGTGGAGTGCCTTAAAAGTGCTGTAATAGCCAAACTAATGCAGAGAGGCAGGGAAAGTCTGCTTAAAGAAAAGAAGGAACCTCTGGTGATGTTTTACATATGTAGAGACTTAATGTTGGAAAGAAGAATAATGTATCTTACGTCCACCCTCAAAAATAAGCTAATTATAAAAATACTTGGGATGTGAGGCTTGCATAAGTGCTTCCCATTAATACAGCAGGTTTGTTTGATGTTCTTAATAGAGGCAAGAACATACACTGTATGTTGTAGAAAGGAGAGAGAAATCCACTTGGAAGTGCATCCTCTTTCTGCTTGGAAAACTTCATGGTGAGGTGTTAGTCTGGTGTGACATGAAATGCAAAATTTGCTTCCAAAAGGGTGTTCTGTTGAGCTAGCTGAGGGTGTGCTAGTGTAATTCTTTGGGACAAAAATCAGGCCCTAAGCTGTCCTTTGTGCTTTTTGCTGTTTTTTTTTTTTTTTTTTTTTTTTTTTTTTTTTTTTTTTTTTTATGACTGTCTGTGGAGGAGTGTTTGCTTTCAGGAGTCAGAGGTGACATTCATTCATCAACAGTTCAGGAACTAAAATGAAGTTTTTTATTGGAAAATAAAACACCATAAACATTTCTCTCAGGGCTAAATTAAATGTTGGCTTTATACCTGTCAGCCTACATCTTTCATTCAGTAATCACAAAGATGTTCTGAGAGCTGCTACTTTATAAGCCTTGAATATTAGAATTGTTCTTCATTCTGGCCAAATGGAAGAAACCATTGAGCTCCTTCCCAGAAAAGGATGACTGGCACCCTCAAAGCCAGAGCTCCAGATGTGTTCAATGCCTCGGCAGAGGTTCAGTAACATTGGGAAACCATTTCCACAAACTGATGAGAGTACAGTGCTGGGTGGTTTTTGGGTTTAAATTGGCTACTTTGTCAGAATGAGAAAGAAATTTAATTTTTTTTTTTGCAAAAATCGGTCTAATTTTATGAAATTTCAAGACAAATATGAAACCTTTGTTCCTCTGTAGCAAAGAGCAAAATTCTGAACTACTCTCAGTACAGAAAGATATCACCCTCGTGTTTGATGCAAATACATATTAAAAGATAAAAATAATATAGCAGTGGTTAGGCAAGTACCAAAGAAAAATAATGATCAGAAAAATGAGTTGATGATTTCAGAAAATTAAGATTAAATTAAAAATTGACCAAGGAAGTATTTTAATAGTTTCCCATTAAAAGAAGCATCAGGGACACTTAAAATCAGGGAAGTAGGCAAGACAATGTCACCACTGTGACAGTTCTGGAGCTTGTCAATAAGTTCCAGAGGAAGCAGAAAAAAGTAACTCAAGGGAGAGAAGGTAAACTTCTAAGTTTCATCTCATGATGTAGACTATTAACTGGTTGAGCTAATACTGCCCTGAGGATTCTTACAGCACCCTGATGAATACAAAAATAGTTCAGAAATTTGGAAGGTGTTTTATTTAGTGGTTTTTTAAGAGCATGTTGAACCACTACAGAGTACAGAAGGATATGCTGGCAATCACAAGTATGAACTCTCTTGTTTGGGAAATAGAAAAATATGCTATAAATGAATATCTGAGAAGCCCTGGTGCTTAAATGCTTGAGCTTGTCTAGGCAATAAATAAATAAATAGATAAATAAATAGATAAATAAATAAATGTTGCTACTCTGTTCCAAGCTGGTGAGTAGAATCTCTCACAATGTTTCCAGTACTTTATGCCTATGGCTTGGTCACAGACCACAAGTAAAATTTTCCATGTTTGGTAGAAGGGATTTGGAAATTAGATTTGGAAATTCCGAAGCATTTTGGAATTTCCACTTATGCACAAAAATTGGAAAATGCAGTCATCATTACCACAGGAGGGAAAAAAAAAAGAAGTTTCAAGAAACTTCTACCAAACTCTTGCACCACAAAACTGTTTGAGACATTGAATCATTTTGTTTTCACACCACGTGTGTCTCCCATGGCACTCCTTAACTCATTATGTGACTACAAGAGCACAGTACCATCCATAACAGGACAAACCTGAGGTCTTCAATCCAGATAGGATCTAGAACATTCAAGAAAATAAAGTGTCAGGGTCTGTTCCACAGCGGTCCCACAGAAAGTGAAGTCATGGTGGAATGATCAAAGTGGAGTCTGTGTGGGGAGCGGAGGGCAGCATGTGAGAAAGATGGGACAGCTTCAGTGATGGGAACAGGAGCAGGGAAGGTCTTTGCTTTGGCACCAGAGCTACTGTTGGGAGCTTTGGTCAGACTTCTCTGAGAACCAGGGGAGGGGGAGAGAGACCATTCTCCTTCCTCTTGCTTCTCCCCATCTGGCTGGCTGTACCCAGCTCCCATGGACAGCACAGAGGAAGCAATGGCCTGTGTGAGCACCACAGGACTGCAAGGGTCCTTGCTCTTGGCACACCTACAGCCAGCTTCACCCATCTCATGTACCATGGCAGCTGAGCTGCTGTGCTGCTGGCACTCCCTCTGATGACCCTCCTGGCTGCTCTGAGCACCATGGCCCCAAGGCTTCCTCCCTTACTTTTCTCAGTGTCCTTAGTGGGACATCTTCCAGCACCAGCAGCTTTAGGGGCTGTCCCTGCACTGCTTTCTTGAGACACCATCACGGGAGCAGAGGGTTGGAAGGTGGCAAGAGGGCAGATGTTCAGCTCATCCCTGTGTTTGGGGGCAGCTTCAAGCACACCTACGCCATAAAGATGTCTGTGAATTTGAATGAACATATCTTAGGTGTTTAAAGGGATTCTGCAATTTCTCTAAGTAACCATACACATTGTCCGTTAATGACTGATCTAAATCTGTCTTGATGCAAAATAAGCCAGTTTCTGCACGTCCTATTCCCTGTGATCCAGGAACATAATCAGTCACTGCTTTCCATGTAGCTGTCTTGGCATACCTGTTATCATTTGCTTTTTCAGCTTCTTATTTCCAGACTAAACAAACCCAATTCTCTCAGCTTTTCCACGTAAGTCTTGTTTTCTGACTGACTGTTTAATAGAAGACCACAGACCAGCTTACAGACTTAACTTTGAAATCCAGGACTAAGCCTCTATTATCTACATACTAAAAATAACAAGGTAATATAAAACATTGCAAGACAAGTGACAGAAATTTCAGAAGGGAGTTTCATATCTTGATAGCATCTAAAAAGCTCTTATGTGCAAAGGGATTTAATGCTCTGAATAGTTTCAAACAAGTAAGTGGTGAATGTACCAGGGAACTTTGGAACCACCATGTTTACTACTGTGAAAAATAATCTCTCCTCCCAGATTCATTTCCCTCTCTAGAACTCTCCAGACAATTTCAGTTGCATGAAGTAAGGGAAACTTATGTCTGAAAGCAGAAAACCGAAAAGATTCATGATCTCATAGGTTCCTATTCAATCTGTCCCAATGTTTCACATATTACAGCAAGTCTCTTGCTTGGCATTTACAGGCGATACTTCACAATTTGTGGCACTATTGCACTTGTTGCTTCACCAAGGGTGGTGTTTGTCATTGATGCTGCAACTACTGTCAGCAGTTAGTAGTACTGGCATTGTAGAGCATTTACTGTTTCATAGTTCCAACCAGGATGTGTAATTTTACCCATTTGAGATCACCTTTCACCCATTTTTTTTGGTCTTGCTCTTGCCTAGAAACCATGAGCAGTAAATGGCAAGTGTGCCCATTTTGGGGGGAGTAGTTTCTCCCAGGTTGTAAGGACCTTCCACCACGGAGTCTGGGTGCTAATCTGATGCTTCTCTCTCTAAGGCAACATGGATACTATTGGAAGTCCTAATTACTTCTAACTCCTTCCAGTATACCTTTTACTGTGACAAGGAATTAAGGTAATAGGGAAATGCCTACATTTTTTACTTTCTACTAATGTTTTTGAGATAAATCACAAATATGTAGATAGTAGTATAGTGGAGAATAAATAGTAGCTGTACCAAATGAAAAGGCTTGGAAGAGGAGAGTAATTTGGGGCTGCCACATTTCCTTCAGTGCTGATGTACAGGTGTCTGTGCTAAGTGAGGTACTCAAGATGTTCATTTTGCACTATTGGTTTTTGCAGAGTAAATCTGTTTATTTCAGGACAGGGTTAGTGAGCCCAGTTGCTCACCTAGGAAGCAGATACAAAGAGGGTCCAGAGCTTTTCAGATCCATGTATGTGTATTGCACTATGTAGCTGCTTAGAAACATACCTGAGACATTTGGATGTATGGCAGCCTGGATGGAGCTTCTGACTGAGAGCAACCACATCTCATCTGCCAGCACTATCAAACAGCTGTTTACCTGATAGAAAATCTGTACAACCCAAACAAACGCTTCCAGAAAAAATTAATTTTTGAAAAACTGATATTGTAGGAAAAATAAAAATATACGGTCTCTCTCCTTCTTCATCTTTTCTTCCCTCCCAACAAGTTACCTGCAATTTGTCTAGATTTTTCAGGTTTTTTTCCTCCATCTCCCCCTCTCCTTCCTTTGCTCCAGCTCTCCTTGAACAAGTAACTCTGCTGAAGCCAGCTAGTATATAGCAGGAGATTGTTATTTTCAGCATCTTCTGTTGCAGAAGGTGCTAGAAATAACACAGATTTTGGAGTTTTCCTGGATTGTGGAGCTGTCATTCAAGCAGGTCATGTCTAGGATATCACTGCACCTTTTTCAGACAGTTTTCTTTTTTGCTTGGTTTATCTGATCCATGGTCCTACAAGGACTTTCTCTGCTCACAATATATCATCAACCAGCATTTTTCCAGTTGTCCATGCCTTACCTCCTTTTCTAATTATTAAATCCATACGATCTTTCTCTCTTTGTTTCTTACCTAACCCAGTTTCTGACAAAACTGGATACAAGAGGAGGGCACTGTTGACCCTTGACCAGTTTCTGTAACCCAGAACACATCTAGGAAGGAAGAGCAGAGTGATGTCTGGTCCCAGCCACATCTGACATTCCCCTACCGCGCTCGCCTTCTTCCTTGCTCCTCTGGCTGCCCTGAATTCCAGACCCCTCCTTTACCCTTTAGCTGCTCCCTGACTTTTAATTCCTTTTATTATTCTCTGTCTCTGTGCAGTTCCTCCTTCTTTCCCAAAGCTGCTGCTGGATTTTCATCCAACACTTCCCATCCAGCACGCACATCTTGCTCTTTCTTTTCCCAACCAGCTTCTAGTTAGCTGGAAGACTCTGATTACATCTCTTCCATGCACATATACCCCCTTCAGCAGAGCTGCTTTTTAGTGAAACGCCTGCAGAGGTTTCTCAAATTTCAGTCAAGAGCAAGGTTCAGATTTACATTGCTTGGGTGTGACATGGAATCAGCAAGCAAAGTATGTTCCCTTGAGCAATTAAGTTCATATAACCCTTGGCTCGTGGGCAGATACTTGCTGGGAAATTCTGCCTGCCAGTGCTCGCTTTGATTCATCTGGTGCCTTACAGCTAAGCATAACTCTGCAAAGACTAATCTCTTTCCCTTTTTTCTTTTTTTTTTTCCCTTGCCTTTTTTCTATTTCTTTTTTAATATTTTTTAATTTTTAAAAATGGCTTTCCTGGTCTTTTTTTTTCATGGAAGCAGCAGCTTTGCAGTGAGGATATAGGAGATCCTGGGATAGAAGTGAAGCCAGGCTTTGCTTCATGGGCAAAACATGAAGACACACAAAGACACAGCAACAGGTTTCATGGTGCTTTTATTCAGAAAGTTGTATCTTAAGATACTTTTACTTATTGAACCAGGTCTGGACCACAAAGCCAATCTTGCATCATGAGAAATTCTAGACAAGACCAGAAAGAGTTTATGGCCTTACATTAAAAGAAACCCAACTTGCAAACGTAAGGAGTTCTCCACCTTAGTTACAGCAAAACTGGCAATGTACTATAATAAAGCACTTGAGGGCTCTGGCAGTCACAAAGCAGAAACATAAATGCAGTCCTGCTCTTCTAACATAAGCACTATAAAAACAGTTCTACTGTAATGGGTAAAAGAGCTGTTAGATGAGAGAATCTTTGATTAAGAAATCTTAGACCACATCAGACTGCCCTATTGTCTCATAACAACTACTTTCAGAAAATTCACAACATGGACTAGTTATGCCAAGTAGAATACTTTAGTGTGATCAGCCACTATCACTGCCTTCCCTTTGTGATTGGGACTGGGAAGACTGGCTTCAAGAGAGTCCTCTCTCCTTCTTAATGACTCACAGATGACTTTGCTGGCATTTCCTGCAGTTCCTCCCAGAAGTTTATGAAGTGTTTAGGGTTCAATTATTGCTGAATCAGTGCATCTTCATTCAACAGGAAAAGTAGAAATGCACTTCCATTATCGTCTTGCACTGAGTTAATTAAAAACAACTCTTCAGCTGGTTGCAGCCTGTTTGCCAATTGTATTTTGTCACATTTTGCAGTGATATCTGAAAGCAGTGATTCTGCTTATGTGTTTGTACACATATATGTATATATGTATTCTGAGGCCTCATTCCCTCGTGCCCTTTAATTTACCTGGCCATTCATATGGACAACATATCCAGCCATCTTTCCACAGCAGATGTGATCTCATTTATAAAAGAGCCAGGAAAACCTTGCTGCAAAAAGCAGGTCCTGATATTCTTATTTCATGGTTGTGACACCTCAGCTACTTTCAGAAAGCCACCTACAGTATTGTCCTCAATTGGGACTGACTGGTTTAAAATATTCTCGAATACTTCCTATTAAATGGCAATCCAGAAATAAAATCAAAAAAATAAAACTTTCACCACGTATCTTTTCCAGGGCTGCACTCTGAAGTTTTTTCAGAAATATCAAGCTTCCATAGTGTTGTGGTAGCTTTTCTCAGAGGTCCTGCCTAAGAATCAAAACCCCTTGTGAAGTTTCCTCATTGCCTTCTCTCTGGTTTCCTTGATTGTTGTTGGATATTTGAAAATGACTGCTGAAACTCTAATTACAACTTCATTACAACATTAAAGACTTCTGCAGTTAAATTGCTCACATAGCATAGGTTTGGTTTTGTTTTTAATATGAAAACAACAAATATTCCACAGCCAATTATACGTACCTTGAATAAAGTTCAGAGCAGAGAAAGACCCTGATCACTGATGCTATTTAACTCCCTTTAAGCAGCCAAATCACAGAACTACAGATGCAGATAAAGAAAGGCTACCAGTTATCCAGAAAAATGTTGAAAACAAATGCTTGGTCAGACCATCAGTCTAGTATCTGTCCATAGTTCATGCCATAAAGGCTTCTGCATGTTGTTTCTCCAGAGTGCTGGTTTTACACAGGGGACAGTGGTAAAGATTACTTAAAATGCAGACCCTCCCTTCAAAGACAATCCCACTGATTTTTGTTCTGAGAGGTGTTCATTAGCCCCTGTTTGACAGTGGGGAAAATCTTCTACCATCCAAGCTCATATGATGAAAGGTATGAAGAGCATTAAGGGAGTGGTTTCAAGAATGAAACTGCAAAAGATCAAAAGGACACCATTTGGATTTGTCTTTAGTTGGGGCTTGACTTGGATTCTGTTAACAAAGAACCTCTTTGATCTAGAATCTTTTATAACTGCACAGAATAAATGCAAGGAAGAAAATATTCTTTTTAATTATTTTTCTCTGTTCCTCTCCCCTACCCCAGGAAAGTGAACAATCCAGCTTGTGATGTAGTTCTGGAAGTGAAGATGTGTACTGTAGTTGTACCGTAGTTCCAAGTTCCTTTTTTTAACCTATATTTCTAGCAACCAGCCACAAAAGTTATAAAAAGTCAAAAAAACCCTAGTTTTGGGCTCATGCTAAAATGAAAGACTGATTCTCTAGAAATCCTCAAGGCAAAGCAAAATGTGCCAAGTGTAATTTTGCATCCTTGCTGATTGTCCTCTTTCTCCAGTGCACTCATTCATTTGCTCTATCACATGTTCCAAATTGTCAGACCAGTATAAATAACATTTATAAAAATGCTTCTGACCTGTGACTGTCAATGACTGTTTGGGTTTCTCTGGAAGCTTCCATACTTTTTTCTTCTCTGTTCCAAAAGACATTGCCTATTTCTATTCTTAAAAAGGAACTGAAGTGTTATTCCTCTAATTGCAAAGATTATTACTGTGTCATTCATACTTCATTTTTTTGCTTATGCAGAACTACTTGGAATGTAGACTGTCTCTAATTTTTTTTTGTCAAGGGTGGCCAGTAAATCTAAATAGGAGCCACCTGATTTTCCAGGGATTTGAGCAACACAAACTTGTATTTGAGGCTTTGAACAGAATAGGGCTGAGGCAGATCCTCTGCTCCACCCACTTTATAAGTATGATTTATTAGTAATTTTTTTCCAGTACAGCTTCCACTGCAGATCAGAAGGTATCCTGTTTTAGTTTAGAAATTTAATCCGTATCCTTTAGGTTCAGTGAGACAGAAGACAGCTTGCTCTAAAAACAGAGTAACAGATTCATTATGCTTCCATCAGGGCCTCAAAGTCATTATACTTTAAATTACATAAAGGGGAAAAAGAACCACAGCTTTTAAAGTAAAGCCATATTGGCTTTCTTTTCATATTAGGAAAGAGCTGGATACAAAATTCACAGAGGAACTTGCATTTTTTTACATTTGGAAGCCGCAAAGAGGTTCTACAAAAGGTTCTATGAAGGTTCTACAAAACCTCTTACAGTCTTCTGTCCAAATTTTACTTCTTATTTACTCCTGTGCAGTCATTTCCCTGATAGCTGTCACCCTTCCAGAGTGTGATTTTTTCAGGATTAAAGCTATTGACCTGAAGACTCTCCTGAAGTGGGTCTTCTGAGTGATGATTCTTGGCATCATGTAATCTCCCATTCAGAGGCAAAGTAGCTCATAAGCAAAGGAAGAAGAAAATGTTATGTTTTAAGGTGTAACAGAGAAATAAATAGCACGTAGTTTCACTGTGTCTACTTCAGTGTTTGGACCAGCTGCTGCCACTGTAGGAGCACAATGCTCAGGGCAGGTAATAAAATGAAAGGGCACATGGGAGAGCAACCATTCAGGAACTTCCATTTTTAAAGCCATGGCTGAGAGTGAGGAGCCTTGACAAATACTTGTTTCTAATCCACTACATTTTGATCTGGGCACTGGTCAATTGCAGTAGTCAATTTTGTTCTTACTCTGGTTCTGACAGCCACAGACTCCATCTGCAAAGGCCAAACAGGAACTGTGATGTAACCAATAAAGTCTGAGTCTTCATTCTTTCCATGCTGTTTATATAGTGGACTTTTGAATAAATTCAATTTAAAACAAAGCTCCATGGATTGATCTTGGCAGTTAATCACAGGATGTGAGCAAGAAGGAAGCTTCTACTTCATATTTCTTTAGTTGCTGACTCCTATTTTCTAACAACTGTTCGTCTACTACTGGCACTGCCAATGTTACGAAGAAAATGCACTGCACAAATCTGGGGGAAAATGGGCTTCTTTTCCTCACCACGATATTGAGAGACTCACTGTACATAAGAGGAAACCTGAAGTCTCTCCAAATTTACAAGGAGCTCTGCAAAACAATTTACAGTGATAATAACCCATGGAATTCTTTCTGGTAGCAGATCCTATGAAGGACTCTGAACAAAGAGAAAGGAAACATAAAGAATTTGGGGCAAGTTTTACTCAGTCATATTTGAGTTTAGACTTGCAGATTTTTGTGCTTTTCCAAATAGAGTTTGATGGCATCACTAATGTGTAGCATAACAGGAGACAGAGACCAGCTGTGCTTTGAGAGTTAATCTCATAAACTGCTTCCAGAGAAGGTCACATTCAGAACCCTGAGGGCTTCCAATCTGTTCAGACTTGAAAGGTATGTCAAGGAGGAATTGACTTTAAACCATCCAATTTTAGCATGCAGTTGGGCCCCAGCACTGTGAATCCCCCAAGCACACAGCAAAACACCAGAGGTCTCAAATTTCACCTCTCCAGGAGGATATATGTAATAACCAGAGATACACAGCACTCAGTGATTTATTTGACACAGTACCTCCTGTGACCTTTAAGATAAAAAGGTGCATTTCCTCCACAACAGTAGTATTGCTTGCAGTGCAACACTGAGTACAGCATTTAGGGCTCTGATTTGTTAACTCCCACACTCTGTGTGTGTTTTAAGGTAGAATGTCCCTAAAACTGCCAGATAAAAGTTCACCTAGCTTCCATATACTTGTTAAAAA
>PYHW01010644.1:3646787-3664264 GCA_013186435.1 Turdus rufiventris | reverse complement strand
AGGGAAGGGAAGGGAAGGGAAGGGAAGGGAAGGGAAGGGAAGGGAAGGGAAGGGAAATTGGAAGTTCATTAGAATATTATAACTGTATTGTAGAAGACCAGCTGTCAATCCAAGATCTAGAATAATTTTACTGAATAAAGACATATGTAGAAATTCAAGGAGGTTTCACCCCCTTTTTACTTGCTTTTGCTTAGAATTTTAGTGATGGTGACTTAGTAACCAAGGTAAAATATCCAGAAACTTCAGTAAAGGTCATTCTTTCTAAGGTTGTGATGTGCTGCTTATTAACAGCCAATCCTTCTCATTTAAAGAAGAGGGAAACTATTAGTAAAAAGATACTTCTCTATGAATCAAAACGAAACACCATTTCACAAGGACTAAGAAAAATCTGTCTTCCATCGCACTGGAACATGACTGGGGAACTCTCCCAGCAAAAAACCCACTGTTCTGAATGAGATTTCATTCATTCTTGTATTAATTCCTTTTTAATACCTGAGTTTCCCCAAAACAGAACAAGAAACTTCATGAAAATTTTGTCATATGCATCATTGCTTTTAACAAAGCCCGAGAGACCTTGTCTACAAGTTACACAATTACCAGTTACATTGCTAAAGGGAAAGGACTTTATTTCATCTAACTTCCTTTATCTATAACTGAAGCATCCAAAGTAATCATATTGTGTGCAAGCTTTCCAGTGCATGGAGACGATTAAGCTGTTACAGGAAATTATTCACCCTACATCATCATCAGACCTATAGTAAGATGATTCAATGACCATGTCACTGTGCAATTTCTTTCCACAGGTCACAGAAGAAGCCAAGATGGATAGCTAGGGTTGGATATCTAAGACCCATAAACCATGTCCCTAAAGTGCTGGAAAACCTTTAAAATCTGTCTTTTCCACCATCTTGGCATCCCATCCATCATGGCAGTTTTAAACTGTGAGGAAAAGTCACTGTTTTAACGCCAATACCTTGCAGCCAGGTCCCCTTCCCATTCACATGTTTTTTTTTCCACATGCTGTAGCCATTCAGTGATAAGAACCAGGCCTTCCTTACAAAAGGAAGGCAGTAATTACACCACTCATCTGTCAAGGATTTCCATCATTTACATATCTATAGCTAGGGTATGTATTGTATCTAGGTAAGGATGTCATCTGCGGTTAGTATTTTTACTTAGGGGATAGTATGAAGCTGCTGCTTCAGAAACATTTTTCAGTGAAGTTAATTTATACTTGTCTATCTTCAGAAAGTGAAAGTCCATGGCATGTTTCTTCTTACAACTTTCCAGGATATGAGAATACCACATTGAAACCCTATTTCATGCCTGTGCTTTATGGTACTCACTGTAACGAAGACAGATTCATCTGCCAAGTACTCTCCCAGAATCCTGAAACCTGCTTTGGTATTGGTCTTTGCTTTGTCTTAAGGCATTTGAAGATAAAGTCCCATTAAGACACTGGGACTTTGACTTTTCCTCTGTTTCCATGAAAATAACATATTTAAAATGTTGCCAGTTGGTCAACTTACTTTCTGTATGTCAAAATTTGCAACCTCAGAAACATAACTGAGTGGAACTGCATTTCTTGAGGTTTATAATGGCCCTAAGACTTCATATGTTTTATTCTTATGCTAAAGAACAATAGGAGAAATCAGTACATCCCAAAATAGTAATTTTCTGTAGAGCTGAGGCTGTCACCTCTCATTTGACAAACACAAGTTCAAGGATCACTTGGGACTAGCCCTGGGACTAGCACAAAGCTCTTTCACTGTTATGTGTGCTCTAACATCCGGCAACTGGGTGTGTGTGGGAGATCTCTCTTCTTTTCTCTTTCACACTTAATTAGCAATTCCATCCTGAACATAAAAAGTCTTTCTTAAATTCTGTTTAAATAGTGCATACTTGTGGAAAGACTCAGTGACAGCAAACAGATATTTTCTGACCAGAAAAAAATACCTTGTTTTCCAAAGAGGTTTTCTGACAGCTATATTAGGGCAAGGAAAGTTACTGCCACTTTTCAAATTGGCTAGGTGTGCTATTAGGACTAATAATTTGATATATGGGTTCACACTCTAACAGGTCCCCTCAGGCTCTCCTTGCAAAATTCCATTTGGGATCCCTAAAAGTAGGATTTGAAATGATCATCATAGTTTTAAAGAATTGCCATGTTTCATGATATTAATCTAAACTTGTAACACTTCATGATCTCTGGGAAGCTTCAGTTCTCAAGTTTCATATAGAAGTTCTCTTGAGGCATGATCTAAGAATTGTATCCTATTTCTTAAGGTAAGTTTTGGACATGTTGAAGAAAAATAGCAACATAAATTATCACTGAAGGTAACTATGAAAACAAAAACCCCAGAAGGTAGCATGGATTTTACACCTACATTTATAATTTTTTTTTCTTGTTGTTGAAGTATATTATGGGGTTTTTTTACCACAAATATTGGCAATTCCAGGGGCAGGGGGAGGGGAGAGGGATTTAGCTGACTTTAAACAAAGGTCTTTGGGTACATTTTGTTAGTAATAGAGACCACAGAGCATTTCACAATATTTAGGAAATCTAGACAAGGAAGTTCGAAAGTTTGAGGCAGATTTCATCCAGTCTTCTTTGCTATTTTTCTTATTCAATGACAACTTTCTTCACTCTTTGACTTCTCCTGTCATAAGTCCTTGTGTTTTTATTCCTATCTGTGTCTAATCCAATAGTAGATGGGATGCCAAGGGTAAGAAGGAGCAGCTATATATTTGTACTTGTCTATATCTTACTAGACTCAGAAATGTCTGAGAGTTCATTAACAACTATTCTGACCCAGGTCCTAACAGCTTGCTGGTGATACTAGTAATTTTTGTTTAAGGTTACATGAAAGTACTTCTTCAATATAATTCTGTATCTACTTTTGTCATGGAAATTCCAAAAACATTGCTGTCATTGCACTACATGACTCTGCCCATACAGTGCTGGTTTGAGTTTCCTGTAAGAAGACCAGATTAATAAATCATAAATCCAGCAAATTGTTTTTTTGTTTCTCCTGTAATTATCGTTCTAGCCCACTGTATGTCTACTATTTTCTTTTCCTGGACACTTGTCTGACATTGTGATAAATACAGAACAGCATTTAAATTATGAAGGAATTAAATAATGAATACTTTCTCATTATCTTGGTGTCATAAACTTCACAATAGGTCTGAGAAGGTTGCATTGGGCAGATGAAAAAGATTTTGGTGGAACAGCATTCATTGTAATTTGCTATTGCTTTACACAGTGCTATAAAATACATATTATAAAGTATTTTATAATACTTTGGGGTTGGGACAAGCACATGTGATATTTAACCACAATCTACACAGCTGGTGTAGAAACTAGAGCTATTTTGTGCAATTAGAAAGTTCATAGTTTTATAATACACTGCTTAGATTCTTGGGATCAAAAGGTAGAGAAAAATACAAGGACAAAATAACACGATTACTAATTTTAAATAAACAGATAAAACAAGCACAAACAACACTTCTTTTTCACTGCATTAAGCAGTTCAGTGTTTGTCCAGATGCATTGAATTGAGGTTCCTTATTGACTCCTGTCAAACTGTTATCAAAGCACTTTCCTGCTGTGACCATTTTCTTTTCCTTCTCCCCAAGCTAAAATAGAGATCTGTGGTATCTGCACTCTGTTGGTCTGCAGCAAGATCAAACTGGAGAGATTAGCTGCCAGGCACTAAAAGCAGCAGCAGTGCAGCAGCTGGGACAAAGGTGCTATCCCTCTCAGCTTTGAAAATATGTATTCAGACCTAATGGTTTTTGGCACCAGAAATTCTTGCTTGAGCTGCCTAGAAAGCTCCCGAAGGCCAGGATGGTCAAACTCCCTGAAGAAATGGAAGCAAAATACAGAAGAGAGGAGTAGTATTGCCATTGATTGGCTCTTGGACCATACTGTTCACCTCCAATAGGTTTTCAAAGTGGAAGGAGAGAAAAAAAACTAAAATAAATGTGTTATTTTACTCAGTAAAATTTACATATAAGAACTTTTTTCCCCCCAGGTTTTTAACATTGCTTTATTATGTGTTTTCTGGCACCTTATGTCAGGAGTTCCTGCAAAACGCTTTACCTTATCCATAGCAAGACAACAGGAAAAAAAGCAGCCACAGGCATGGGGTCGCCTTTCATCAGTTTTGAGGCTTTCCCCAGTGCCAAGATCCTGACTGTCTAATTCCATTAATGAAAAGTTAAAGAATCACACTAGGGACATAATTCTGACAGTGAAATTAATTGGACGAAGAAAATTATAAACCTGTGCATAAGAAAAAAAAATAAATAAAGGGAAAAAAAACCCCAAAACAACCAGGCTTCTTCCACCATACTCAAGAGTATCCAATGGAAAAAAAGAGCAAAGGTTGTCTCAGCAAGGATAAGGGGTCCAAGTGTACTGAGTTGGGCTTTAGGTTGTTGAGCAGGAAAGTTTTTAACATGGCACTTTGCAGGAAAAACACCAAGTAAAGGAATAATATGAGACAGAGAAAGAGAAGGATGACACAGGAAATATGCTCCTGCAGTCTCACACAAGGCAACAGTCCAGCATTCACCAGAGAGCCCTGTGCAAAGTGCTGCTATGAGCACTCACAGCTTTGGGGAGACACTCTATGTGTCACCCATGCCCCTACACACATCTCTGACCCCACAGCCCGTTTGTGGTGCAGCTGGGATGCCCCACACACTGGCCTGAAGGAAGCACTGGGCTGCTCTGTGCCTGGGCTGGGAGCTGACTGGGGCTTCCATGGCCAGAGCTGCTCCCTGCAATCCCCTCTGCTGAACAGACAGAACTGAGACACTCAGTAACCCCACTCCTGAACTCGTCAGCACAGTTTATATAACCATGGGCCATCAGCTCTTTCGCTTCCATTTACGTGGCATAGCAGCAATCTGGCTTTGATGGAGAAAAATGTGAAGGAATGTGTTCCCTGGGGAGTAATGCAATACACAGACAATGTAAGAAGGAGGCTGTGCTGCTAAATGATACACATTTCTATCCAGAACATTTTCATTAGTTTCATTTGGAACAAAATTAAAGTTTCCACTCTCATTTGCTGAAGGTTAATCCAGATTTGCATGAGATATGTCCAGATACAGATGTAATCTCTTTAATGAATGCTCTGCCCATTCATTTCTTCAACTTTTCTTTTTTTCTCCTGAACTGAAGATACTACAGACATATGGAAAAGAATGAAAAAAAAAAAAAGCAATCAGAAAAACTTCAGACTAAGAGATAAAATTCCTTTCGGTTACAAAGTCAGTACAGGACTGGCTAATGTTTAGACATTAAAAAGGAAATTAAAATTATAATTAAAATTATAATTAAAAATTACTGTATGACAACATTATTTTAAATTCCTGTTTTTCAACATTTTTTCAATCTTCTAATGAAGAATTCTATTTTTTCTCTTAAAATACTGTCTTTTAGGTCTTAAAATGGAAATAAATTATTTGGTACAATCCCATTTCATAGTGTAGCAGCTGACATGCAGCTTGTATTGTTATTGTCTGTAACTCAGGAAATCCACTTTTGAGTGCTTTTAAAATTTCTAATTCCATATCACTCTTTTTTTTTAATTCTGATTTTGCTACTTTTTTTCCATCATTCCTCTTTTGCACCGCATTATTCTCATGCTCATTCTCTTAAAACAGTATGTGTCAGGCAACACCTCAACTGAATTATCACTGACAAAAAACAGATGTTTAAAAGCCACCTATCACCTGCATACATTTGTCCCCCTCCTTAAATGCCTGTAAGATTCCTGAGACTTCAGTACAGCTGATTATTCTTTCTCAGACTTCCTGATTCAGAGACTGAAATATTTAGGTCTTCAATAATTTTCTTAAACCCTCTTTATTTCCATCAGACATCCTATGTCTCATGACATACATTCCATTTTTCTGACTTAATCTGATGGCATTTCCAATTTCTGGAATATTATTCTTTGCATCACAACATTTTCAATGTTTTCTTTAGCCGTTCTGGATTTGGTGTTCCTCATTCATAATATAATACTTAATATGCCAGCAGCATTTATCTCTCCCCAGTCAAACGGAGCTCAGGAATAAACTAGCAGGGTCACTCCAGAATTTAGCACCTCTGCTGCTAAGTATAGATCAGCATAAGAGAAAGGAAAAATATTTCAAGGGAAGTCTGACTAACACTAGAAAATAATAGATTCTAGACCTTTGACAAATCACCAATGTGCATGCTATTTGCAAGTAATCTGAAAAAGCACAATAAATTACTTTTGAATTTATTGCCTATAATTCAGAAAATGTGTAGAGAACAAAACTCCTCAGAGATATCATAGTTCCCACAGCAATATTGATTGGTGCTTCTGTTTAGGTTTTGCAACCCACAAGCTCAGGTTGTATCTACTGTTATTAAAGACATAACTGAGGTGTCAGCTGATAAGGGCGATCAGCCAGCCAGACCACTGAGTGTCTGTGACTGACTTTTCCCCCCTGAAATCAATGGTATCTTTGCCATTAACTGCAGGAGACAGAGAAAGTAATGACTTACTTTGAAATTAAATGCCAGGTACAGATGAGAATAACACTGATTTCTACAGTTGTTTCTTGTCATCTACAAACTGGGTGTGGAGGGCAAGCAGGGAATATCATGTGGGCTCTACCCCTTACCAAACACTCATGTCCTGTTCTGCAGTAAACCAAAGAACTTATTGACACTGCTAAAAGAACACTTTGCTATTTCCACCTTATTTTTTTACACAGATTCTCAGTTTTCTCCCCACTCCTATATTGCTAGCTTCCAAAGGAAGGAATATAAGACAGTTAATGAACTGGTGATATTCTTCTGTGCCACAAATATCCCAAAATCCCAACTGGTCTCCATTTCTTCTACACATATTTTACCTCTCATTCCATGGCTTCTGCATCTATGAGCTAAATCTATGAGCTTCATGTCATTATGAATCAGAACACAAGCTGGCTGTAATACTTTAAACCCAATGTTTGAATATCACACTGTAGAGGAATAGTCTTAAATTATCTGCCTTCATACATATCTTTTTTCTTCAGTGTTCCACTTTAAAAATGGCTGATCAAAAGATTTCATCCGGAATTTTCACATTATATGTACATAATGTCTAGGTGGATTAGTTCTTTAAAATAAAAAAAACCAGAAAATCTGAGAGAAGGATCCTTTATTCCATTTACTCACTGGGAACACAAAATGGCCCTAGCATTCTTGCATTGCAGACAAAAATGTGGACAAAATGTGCTTATTGTGAAACTTTCCATCAATTTTAAATAAATGTCAGGTTGTATTATGACCAACAATTTATGTTCCCATTACTTCACAGCTTCCCTGTGTTAACTTGACAGACGACATTAAAAAAGCCAACCTATTTGTCAACATTAACGGTTTGCCTTATCTGTTCTTTCTCCCATTTGGATTTCTTCTCTTTTTGGAAAATGATCAACTTCTGACTCAGAAGTTTCCCCAGATTTTCAGATAATTGACCTTAGGGTTTAATCATAACTGAAAGCATAAGCAGGTGGGAAGAATCTACAATTTTGTTTACAAGGACATATTTCCGGAAACCTCGCTTGAACTTGGTGGAAACATAGCTTTAATTTTCCTTCCATAAATGACAGATTAAGTGAGGTTGCCAAAAAATGCTCCGCTTCAAGCATTTGGCTGCATGCTCTAGTAGCCAGTGAGAGGCCTGTTAAGGTTATGACAGTAATGTGAGTTTGTGTGACAGATTTTGCCTTTGAATCTACATCATAAACCCAAGGAGCTGGAACCACAAGGAGGTCATCCTCAAACAGTCCCTTGCACCATTTGATGGTGTGAGGGCCTGGAGATGGTCTCCCTGCTTGTCAGCAGAAATCTCATAATAAAAAAAAAACAAGAATGGCTGATATGAAAACAACAGTAATTCAGACATAAGTGCACCATCCAAAATTCAGCATAGGCATAGCCTTTGGTCTAAGACCAGGAAAGAAGACAATGTAAGAGTTTGTATCACTTCATAAAGGAAGTTATTATAGTCCTTGCTAGATGTTTTGTCTTTATTGTTTCCACCAGAAACACATATGAGAGAATAATTTTCATTTAATTCAGTATGATAAGCAGACTTTCCAAGTTGAAGGTAATGGATGCTTAGAACTCACTGGAAAGGTGACTATGGCTGAGTTAGAAGAAAAAAGTACATTACACTTAGAAAGTACAGAGGGCCTATCAAAAGAGTTGAGGGTAAACTTTGGGTAGTCAAAAGGTTTTAGATGTTTGCATCAAGACTGGAAGTAATCCAGCTGTTCTTTGTGCATCTACTTAAAACTCAAAAATACACAAGATTTGGGAAAATAAAAAAAGTTAAATAAAAAGTTCAGTCACTGCAATATCTGCATAAATTATTATTTTAAATAGTTTGAAGTATTTTCATGTATTGGTGTATTTTTATATGTTATGTCTCCCCTACAAAATATTTCTCCCAGGACTATTTACAGAATATCAGATAAAAACGTCATAAAAATAACTGAAATATGTTCCAAACAGTGGTAGAGATGCCAAAGCAGAACAGATTTCTTCCAACACACTTATATTATGATTACTTAAATATCACTGGCTAGTCACTAGTGCTGTGAGACATTCCTGTGTGGATCAGTGGGATTGTTGTTGAATCAGAAGCATCCCAAAAGAGCCCAAAAAGTGTTTTGAGCAACAAAAAATAACTGAAAACATCAGTAAACAAAAATTAGAGAAAACAAAACTTAAAAAAAAATCCCCACCTTTAGAATGTTGCACATATCTTTTATTCCTAACTAGAATAAAAGCCTGCACCCTTGCAGACCAAAATATTTGGCTTTGTAGGTGTTTTCCATTTGCCCAAAGAACTGCCAGAGGAATGGGTAAGACAACCTGAATTATCACTTCATTAGACCAACTGGGATCAAAGAATCCTTTTGTGGTTTTCTGAGACGTGAAAAAGAGGTACCTATGAAAACTAACTCCTAACTTTCCACTATTTTTACAGTTGCTTTTTCTTGTTTTCATTTCTCAAATATGTGCAACTATGTAGGCGATGAAAATAAAATAACTTTAGTATTTTTGCAATCAGAAAAAAAAATCTATATTTTCCTGTTTTCAAAGTACTTTAAAAGGTAGAGGAAAATACTGAGCATGAGAATTTTATAATTTTGTTGCTGCTATTGTTGCTGTCACTATTATGGTTTGCCAGACAGTGAGGTAGGTCTGTGTCATTTTCATGAAATAAAACCTCAGGACTAGCAAAAAGACTTTTAAACTTGGAAGATAGATTATTTTCAATATAAAAATGAATTTTTCCTTAAAAAACATCAGAAGAGAGAAGACAGAAATAGAAGAACATAAATTCTTTCTCTTTATGCATCTACTCTTTCCTTTCACATCAAGCCTTTTGCTCCAGACCTCAGCATCAGCAACAAAGGAACCACCCGTGCTACAGTAAATTTTACTGTCTTTTTGAATCCTTTGTAAAGTCTAAGGAAAAGCCTAAGGATGTCCTGATCCCTCTTTGAGTTTCTGCTTCCATAAATGCTGTCATTTAATATTTTTTTCTGACATTTTTTCTGTCCTTTTATACAGTTTTTTTACTAATTTCTGAGTGATCTTTCTGTTTTGTCCTAGCCTTTTAATTCATAAAATACACGAGAAAGAAGCACTGAAATAGCTGCACATCCTATAGTCCCTTTTTAGGGGACACAGCAAATAATTTAGACCCCTGTGCAAAGGAACTCTGTACCAACATGGTTACCCAGACACAGCCTATCTGGTAGGAGAAACTAGATGGAAGGGCAGAGATGCTGAAAAATTAAATTAATGCTTTTCAGTCCATAAGTGCCTCATATTATGCTTAAGCAAAAATAATTCTAGAGAGGCCTACATCTCTTTTAAAGAATGTTGAAAGCTGGAATATCATAGTTGCTGCAGAAAAAAAATGAAATTTACCTTGTTCATTATTTTCTTTTTAGTTTTTTTGGTTTTTTTTTTTTTTTTTTTTTACCTGTACTGGGCAGAAGAGTACTGAGCACTAAAGAGGAGCTGGGATAGGCTCTGCAGAATTGCCTCTGCACCTCAGCAGGAAAAATGAGCACAACTACTCAGGGAACATTGTCAGAAAGGCTTCTCCCCCTTTCAGTTGTTGCTTAATAACTTCTTCCCCTAAGGAAGGACAATGACTAGAAGAAATGTATGAATTTACAAGTTTATCTTGAAATAAGGTAAAATAAGATTACTTCTTTTGGAACTATAAACTGCAAGCATGTAAGATTGCTCTCTATATATATGTATATATGCTGAGATATCTAATACACATGTTGTTTGGTTGAAAGACTTGCCCAGGATTCTGCCAGATGATCATGAAGTCCTGAACTGCTCTTTTTTGAAATTTACATTTTAAATTTATCTTTTATAATGAAGCAAAATTATTTCAGTGCACCTTGAACAGTGGAAGCATCACTGTTGCCTCCTTTATCCACTGGGAAAATACCAAGGAGCATATAGAGCTCTACATAAGCATTTTGCTATTTTATCTTGTCTATGTTTGAACCTACTCAAAAGTCAGGTACTTTCTCCCCACATTGTCCTTTGGAGATTAAAAATTTATACCCACAGACTCAAAGTATAATTTATCCTCAAGTTTCTCTCTTTTGCCTATTTTTAACCTTGCATCAGCCATCTCACCAGTAATATACACACCATCTCTAACTATTTGGAAACCAGAAGAGTTTTTATAATTAGTACAGGTAAAAACCTCACAGGAGATGAGTACTTCTCACCACTCCTGCTCTCCTCTTGGATACATTTGCTCCCTGTGCACATTATGGCTTGGTTTATTAGGCTGTAGATATGGGACTGAAGTAGTTTTCTCTCTCTTTGGCATGGATTTACTTTATATCAGCAACTAGACATTAATTGCATTAGACAACTGCAGACCCACTCTGGATGGTGGAATTGGGTGTATAAAGCCATAGTTCAAGCCTTTAGTCTGTCTGATTAGGCAAGCCTGTCTTACCACATACCTGCCAAATACTATAATGACCTCCACCCCACAACCACAAGCAATTTTAGGATAAATCTCTCTCTCTCCCTGTTTCTCTGTTTCACATTACTTTTATTAGAAATAACACCCAATTAAAAAGCATGGCAATATATTCTTTTTTTTCAAATACAAATCCACTTCCCAGAATATTTTACCAATGAAACGATAATAGTATTACTATTGTTGTCAATAATTATAACAATAATAACAACGATTTTTAAAAACTGAAAATAACAAAATCAACCACTGTCAAAATAGGCTAAGAGTTTTTCAATTGCCATTAATGGTAAGAAAGTGAAGGCTTATTTTTAACTGAAGCTTTTACTGAAGCAAGCAATTCTTTTTATTTTCAACCAAGATGGGAGTGTCTGGAATGCTACTTTTTATTTTTAAAATAAGTCATCATTTTCACCATCAGCACTCAGATAGGAGCCACACTGATTGCAATGCTAGTGGTTGAAAGGTCTGTGCATTTTTGTGGCTTGTTGAATAAATATCAGTAATTCAATTTTGGTGTTCTCAAATTTGTGGAATGTGATACTTGGAAGAGTATAAAAATGGAAAATCATTCCACTCTAAGAAACAAATGCTTTCAATCCTACAACACTGGATTGAAGAAGGGTTTTTTAGTGTGCTTTGTTTTTTCACATAGGAGGACAAGAACAATTAAAGTCTACGCAACACCTAACAGTAGATAAAAGTGTACTCGCTGATCAAAAGACTTTGTTTCCTTCAGATATGCTAATCATACTTTGGTCATCAATACTCTGTGCTGCTGTCCAAGAGTAGCATTCAGTCCTGATATTGTAAAATGTTTTCTGAGAGTGATTCAAGTGAAGCAAGCTTACAAAGTTTTAATTTGATTTTAATTTTTGTCAGGCAAAGGACAAGGTGGTTTCCAGCCTGACAGTCTTGGATATCTCTCTGTGCTCAGTGTCTCCAGTTCATACCGAAAAAATCCAGTCCCAGGAATTAACTCAATACTACAGTATTTATTTATTTATTTTCTGTGTGAACTCCCCATAGACAAACAAAAGATTTTTTAAAAAATAAAATAAAATACAATTAACANAAAAAAAAAAAAAAAGCAAAAGCATCAACATTCAGCCAAAACTGAGTACACAGTTTATGCTGTGGACTCTCTGTGGACTCTTCTTTATTTTCTGTTACTAGGTTCATGTCACATGGAATCACCTCTGCGGCTCTACCTATTGCCAAATGGGACACATTCACAAGGAAGCCACATTCGAAGTAAACAACATCTGGGAGCTTTGCATATAGTAACTGCTCTGGTCACAGGCAGAGTTTCTTCTCTTGGATGATAGCTGTCATGTAAGTGCCAAGAGTGCCTGTAGCTGGAAAACTGTTATATTTACAAAAAATAGGGTGACTAACATTCTGTTTGGTACTGCTTGAAGGATCCAGGACCCTTGAGACCCTATAAACACTAAACACTACTATTTCTGGAATACTATCCATAGCATTTGTCTCTTTAATTACATGTCACTGTTAGAAGTGTTATTTATGAGGTTTTTATTTGGCCTAAACCGAATAAAACTGATGGTCCAAAGGAAAATGGAAAAAGACTGAATGGATCTTCTATAGTACCTGGATCTGGTAGAGGAACCTAGAGCACTGCCTGCAGTTCTGATGCCCACAAGGAAAGAAGGATGTGAACTCTTGGAGCAATTCCAGAGGAGGGCCACGAAGGTGATCAGAGGGCTGGAGCACCTCCCCTGTGATGACCTGAGCTTTTAAATTGCATCTAACACCATTTCTTTCATCCTTAGATACAACTGTGAGGTGTAAATATGATGTTGCGAAGACTTAAAAAGATAAAGGTCTTAAACTGCCTTTTTTTTTTTTTCCAATAAATAAATAAATTATATGCAGAGGAAAGGTCCTCCATACAGCAAACCAAGTCAATGGCTTTCTATTTCATACAAGAATTGACAATAAAATAAGCATCTGCCTATTATACACTCCAGCTAGAGGCTACTGGCAAATAAACAAACTCAGAAAGTAGTAAGATCAATTATTAAAAAAACCCCAAATATTCAGATGGTGTGTTGATTTCTATATTTAAATAATTCCAAATAAAATTAAATAAAAGCCTGGTTTTGTGTGTGGTAGAGCTGAAAGGTTTTTGGAAGGATTTTTCTGTAGGAAACATAGAGAAGCAACCTAGCCAAATGCATGGTACATGTAATGATGATCTTATGCAGAATTTCTATGCAAAACTTCCCTCCCAGGTTCTTAGAGGAAGAATATTAACCTGGCAGAAGATAAATCTGGCAGATGGTCAATCACTAACAGGGAGATGTGTGAGTAGAGAAAATTATGGGTGGAGAAAGACAAGATGGGAGAAGTCAGGGGTAGGGAGGGATTGTGTAGTTTATGACTGTTAAACAAACTGGATTCCAGAATGAGGGCATGACAGCATGGATGGATGCTATACAGGACTGACTTATTGATTATTGGACCAAACACCAGAGGAGGGAAAAAATTCATCACAAAACCATTTCTGGAATTACAATATGTTTTTGTTTAATTGCTGTCTTCTTTCTCAGTTTTGTAATTTGTTCTCCTTCCTTATCTCTAAAATAGACAGTGACAATCAATGTTCTCAAAGTATGACCAAGATTTTAAGCTTAAACCTGGGAGTGGGTCTGGTATGTACCTAAACAAATTTCCTGAATTAATCTTGATGAAAAGATTATATTACAGGGGCATGGGGAGGGAGAAAGGGAGGAACATCCATTCATAACTGGAAACTGTGACAGGGAATAATTTCTTTCCAAAAACCATCTTCAAAATTAGCACACACATTCAAATTTCAGTCATTAACACATATATTCATAAACAAACCAGGTATCCCTGAGATGTCCAGCACCCTCAGCCCTCCAGACAAACAAACAAAATGTGCAGAAATTTGTGCAGAAATTTATGCAGAGGTTACACAAAATGACACATTCCCTTTCACAGAGCCAGTCTGGTAGAAAATAATGTGCTAGAGGTAATCACCACAGTTATTGCTGTAGTAGAAACAGTAACCATGATGTGGTTTATTTCCATTCCATTGAAATGTCAAGAATCAGAACTGCCTTGCTCTGAGGAGCAAACAGTATCTGTGGCTATAACAGCCTTACACAGGGGCTTCCTTTGTTCTTTTTATTTTAACAGAAGAGCTCTGAAAGCAAAGCTCCTCTGGCACTCCAGTTATGCGTGTGAGTACGTGTGCTAATGTGCATGGAACAAAAGGGTGGAGAGGAGCTCTGGGCTGTAGTTACTACTTGGAGTACGTCTGCTTTGTACTCAGTAACCTTCTGCTGCTTCCAAGAACAGCCCGATAAATCACGCCTCTTCCACTGAAACTGCATGCACACACCACTGTACGTTTTCAGCAGGGATCCAGCTGTAAGCAATTAGGCCACGCTGGGCTATTCTGCTGCCTCCCATATACGAGACATGTCTAAATAAGAATAATCCAGCTCCTTCTTAAAAACAGGCACAGTTCTTCCCAGACAGGCAGTGGTTAGCCCTCGCTGGCAGATCCAGAGAGCACTTTCCAAACTCATGGTCTAAATAGATGTCTAGACAATGCTCTGACTGCATGTTGGGACAAGGTCCTAGCCTCCACCAGACCTTACTTCCCTCTTGCTTTCCTGATGTGAAGAGCTCCAGCTCTGAGGTGCAGGGAAGTTGGATCAGATGACCCACCATGGTCCTTCTAACCTGACCATGCTGTGATTCTGTGAAGGATAATGTACCCCAGGGATCAGGGACAGCTGTTTGTTCTGGGTCCTCCAAGAACTGTACTCAGGATTGCTCCCATTCCATCTTGGACCTGAAGTTTGCCAAGCACCTCAGAGGATGCTGTCATTTCCACTTCTGTTCTGTGATGAAATTCCAGCAAAAAAAAAAAGAACAGCTAGGGAAAACTGGTATGCTGGAGGGAAAGGTTTAGGCCTTCAGTAATGTCTAAACAAATGGCAACAAGCCACTTGGGTTGTGTTTCATTTCCTCAAGAGATTTCACACTGCTCTGAATACAATAAACAACTGCCACTGGGGAAGGCAGACATATTTTCTCTTGAGGTATTGTAGATGTTAGTCTATGTTCTGTGGTGGGTAAAAAAAAAAAGTGTCTTGAAGCAACTGGAAGGTTCCCATCAGTGGGATGTAGAGAGAAAAGCTCTAAGCAAGCTCTTTGAAAAGCCACCAGAGGTAGATGGTATTACAGAGACACTACAGGAAAGTTTTATGTCATTAAAAATAACATTCCAGCCCTCTTTCAACTGTAACACTGGATTAGCTACTAGTTGGTTGCTATGATAGCTCAAATGTTGTTCTAGTCTTGAAATACTTGACAAGTCCATTGGAGTGGGCTGTACTGACCCCAAGAGATGACTATGGTAAAAACATTCAAGTCATCCTACATTTCTGTCCCTAGATTTATTTTTGCAGTGTGTAGACACATACTGAACTATGAAAGGTATAAGGTTGTCTATAATAAAGGAGGATTTTTACAAGGAGATCTGACACTCTCCAACTTTTTTCAAGCTGTGAAAAAATTCCTGAGAAACCCCTGGGAAGAAAGGAGCATCCACATACTGGATGGGAAAGAAAGGAGCATGCACTTACTGGGTGGTACAGCTCAGCTCATGACTGCTCAGTATTTGTGGGGTAGGGGAGAGCAGCAACCATTAGAAGGATTCAGTATTCTGGAAAAGCTATATTTAAGCACTAAAATTTCATACACACAGAGAGTTTATTTAAAAAAAAATAAATTGGTCCTTTACTTCCTGTTGTGTTTGCATCATTTCTGCAAAGAGTCTGAAACACACCAACATATATATATATATATATATGTACATATTCATACTTTTTGGATAGCTTGTCAAATGCAGGAAAACATTTCATTGTCTGGCCTTTGAACAGCTACAGAAGAGAGGTTTGGCTCTGCCTGCTGGCTAATGTGCCACCTGTCAGAAAGCCCTTTCCATTTGGTGCAGATTGCTGGTTGACATGGGCAAGCAGAAATGTGGAGTGCTGCAGGGAGAACTCTCTGCATTTCAGTTCCCCCACAGGAATGTCTGGGGCTGTTCCTCAGGAAACATCCTCCTCTAATTCTGCAGGCAGCCAAGGAAACAGGGAACATGCTTCTGATTGCCAGCACACCCTTAAATGTTCATCTGCAGGTCTGGCTGTATTTGTTTGTCACTACTTGACTGTGACAAAAACAAAAAGCTTCCTGATAATGGCAGATTTCATTTACAACACCCTTTCCTTCTCTAGACTCCTCTGTGCGTCTCAGCATGCCACCCCACCAGGCTACTCAGCAACCCTAACAATATTTATTCTTCTTTTTCTCTACCTGTTCTTTCCTTCTTTTTGTCTTATGCCTTTTACAAATAAAGATAAGACTGTTATCTAGGGAGGCGTACGCAAATAGCATCTTCACAATTTCACTTTCTTGAATTTCCCTTTTTTGAGACACTTATCCAGGGAGGCATAAGCAAATTTCCCTTTATTGAGAAGGTGCAAATTACTGACGCTGAGCTTAGAGGCCAAGAAATTCAGGTAGCCTCTCACTCTAACCACCACGAGTAAACAGTGTTTGCATGTCTGTAGGCAGCAGTAAGAGATGACTTTTCAAACTTCCTCGTACTAAGATCATGGCCAAAAGCAGTATGTGGATGCATTTTCTCTAAATATTTCAGTGGACTTTGAATCACAGAGATGGATCACATGCTCATGGATATGGAGTACCCACAGCATAGCACAGCAGTGCTACCCCCATATGTTCTAATCTTTGGACTTTCCCAACATTCATTGGGTGACCAGTAAAGAGATCTTGTCTTCCTGTGCCACACAGCACACCTTTCCAAATGTTCTCTTCCTCAGCAGATGTTTCTAGATCTGGTTCTTTCGTAACTGGGTTTCTAATTTCACTTAACTTCCCAGCTACCCAGAGTTTTACCTCTCAGTGGTCTCTGAGAAGGGTTCACCAGTTTCTCATCACAATCACTCACTTTCACACAGCCAGTCCTCCCTAACCAACAGTACTTTGGAGATATAAGACTATTTGAACCCAAACTTTAGCAGCAAGCTCTGCCAAAAATTTTCATTAAGATAAACATGACCGCCCCTCAGATTCTGCTAACAGCTGTTACTAGAGAACAGAGTTCCTCGTGCAGCATGAGAGAACAAGCTTGTATTTCAATTCCTCTGGCAGATGATGGAAATAGAGGCTTGATATGTTGTGGAGGATTGGTTGTTCGTTTTAGGTTTGAGGGGGTTTTTTCCTTTTTTTTTTTTTTTTTTTTTTTTTTTTTTTTTTTTTTTTTTTTTTTGGGTTTTTTTTTTTTTTTTTTTTTTTTTTTTTTTTTTTTTT
>PYHW01010644.1:3614603-3646737 GCA_013186435.1 Turdus rufiventris | reverse complement strand
GGTTTTTTATTTTGTTTTGTTTTTTTGTTTTTGTTTTTTTTTAATTTCAGCTGCAAACTAATGACTAAAGTGGTAGTTTACATGCTCTCCAAAGCTGAATGCATGAAACACTTCTAAGCAAGAGTGTTAAAAAAAAAGCATCATATTTATCCCATGAAGTTATAACGTAGGCAGTAATTATCAGGAACCTTCCTCTGTCATTCCATGCACAATTCTTTCCAGTCTCTGCTACATGGTATATTAAAACCCCTTTCCATCCAAAGAAGTGGTAAGGCATGCTTCAAAACAGTGCATTTTTTAAGGCTTTGTGCGACCTTTTCATTCTGTTGGCCTTTCCAGAAAAGGATGATGAATACAGTCTAGCTTGTTTGAAAGTTGCAAGTGGTCAACAATATTTCTGTGGCATGTGGTGACTACAAAGCCTACTATAAAATACATGGAAGAATGTTTATATGAGAAGTTACAGTGCTGGTAAAACTGGACAGCTGTACCTCTGAAGAAGCCATCTGCAAAACCACAGCAGGGGAAAAAACCACACATTGAATCCAGTTAAAAGCTTTCTGAGACTGCCTTGAGACCCTAACAGCAAAAGTAGGTGTATACCAATACTTTAAATTTTTGACCTGACTCCTGGGCTGCCAGCCTGGACACCAAGCAGCTGAGCAGAATGCTGGGGATGTGGCAATCGGGAGGACTGCCACATCTTCCTGCCCAGTGACCCTCAGATCCAGCGTCTGCTCTTGGTGCAGCAGCCTCTGGGCTAGGGACAGGCTGCTCCTGGTCACCAGCTGCTTGTACTTCCACATGTTCATTGAAATAGGTGCTACAGCAGGCTGGGAAACACTGGCACACCGTAGTTGTGCAGCCCTGGTTTAAAGTAAGCATTTTCTCCTCTTCTGATCAACATCTATGTTCTCCCTTCCCCCTTTGCATCTCCTTTCAAGATCTGTTTTTATTTGACCCTGAAATGCAAGAGCAGCATTCTATGTTTAAAAAAAACCCAAACTAACAAAAAACACAACAAAGGACCCCCTCCCTATTCCATCTTCAGACACTTCTGCAGCTGCAAACCAGAGTGCAATTTTTTCCATTTGAAGCCGCAAACTGGCCTGAATTTGCTAAAATGCTGGTTTAGTGCACATGAAACCTTCAGCGTGCCTGTGAACTGCTCTGCAGCTCAAGAAATTCAGAACTGGTCTGTGTATTTTCCCCGCCGAGCCCCCCAAATTTGCTGTCAGTGCTGCCAGTGGTGTTGTGAGCCCCAACATCGCCCCTTGGTGGCTGGAGCTCTCCTTCATGTGGCTGGGCCAGGGGCCCCTCCAGCTGCTGCCTTGCACACTGAAACTGCAAAGCACTGGCATGTTTACAGAAAGGGGTGGGCTCCCCCTGTCATCCCACCCTCTCCCCTTAAATTCCAGTCTGAGCAGGTCAGACTAAACAGGCTGTGTGTCCTCCAAAACGGACTTTGCCTACACCACCCTGCTTCCAAGCCTTGGTCCTCAGTGGCCAGGAACTGCAGCTGATCACACAACCCTGTCACGACATTTTATCAGCTGTCATTTTGATCTCTGAAAATCAAGGTCCTGCTTATGTCTGAGACCACTTTCTCTTGCAGGCAGCATGGTACAGCAGCCTCAGTGCATACGTGTGGGGCAGGAGCAGTGATTGAGGAGGGCAAAAGCGCCTGCAGCACCTTTGCTCCTCCTTACATCCCTGACAGGACCGTGCTGTGCATTAGATCGCTTACAGAGTTGCTCTATTCTGCTACACAGCCACCTTCCAGCCTCAGTGTGACTGTCACCCAATGTCCACCTGAAGACTGCTGGAAGCGTGGACAGGAGCGATTGTCCCCTCACATCCCTGCCTAGGATCCCATTGTCCCTTCCTCCATCCCAGCGTCAATTGCCAAGGAGCACCACCGGCCGGAGTGGCAGGAACACAGAGCACTCAATGACTTGTTCAGGATTCCATTTCTCCATTGAAAACTTTCTTCCTCCTCCCTCCCTCATCCTCCGCATCCCCCACTGTCCCAAGCAGCTCATGGCTCCTTTATCGGAATCAGCCAGTGCAAACTGCTGGATGACACAAACCAGACGGCCAGCATCCGCTGCAGACTGGGACAAAAGATGGAAGCAAAAGATAATAATGGAGCACAGCTGGCTGATAAGCATGTTTAAATTTTGCAGAGATTAGCTGTGAGAACAGGAAGGAGTTGCTTCTCTCCCTTCTGTTTGTTTAGCCTTCTTTAATTGTTTATTTTTAAGATGAAAAACACGCCCGCGCAGACTTATCAAGCAAGTCCAAGCAAGGCGGAGGGAGCAATGTGCAGGGCTCTGCTGCTCTCGGGGGCCGTGGCGGCAGAGCGAGCAGGGCTGCCCGGCTCTGCAGAGCCACGTCAGCGCTGCAGCGCGGCGCTGGGGCCGGGCGGGGCAGCGCTGGGTCCGCCGGGCTCCCCTGGCTCCGCCGCGGGGAGCGGGGCTGCGCGGCCCCTCCTCACCCAGCGCGGCAAAACCTCGCCCGTGTTTATCTGGGCTGTCGGAGCTGCGAGCTCTGACTGCAGGCTATTCAGCAGCAAGCCTCTCCGAAAGTCTGTGAGTGTGCTTCCACAGATGTAAAAACAAACTCTGGAAAATAAGGCTTTTTGTGAGGGGAACCAGCAAACAAAACACGCTGGAAGGAAGAGTTGCAGTTTAAGGGAAAGGATGAAATGCAATTTTCCTCCTGTATTTCACACAGGTTGCCGCCAGCTGCTGAACTGTCTCATCATAAAGCAGAGTGTTTCACTGCCCTTCTTCCCCTGCCTGCCCTAAATCTGAACCTGCCTCTGCTCAGTTTCCACACATGCAAACCTGCAGCCCATTCTGTGGATCCCCACTGGTGTGAAAACTGCGGGATCACATCAGTGCTGTTATAACATCTCACTTCTCCCTCCTTTCTGACTGACAGCACACACAGGAGGTCCTGCATAACACACTTGTACAAAGATCAGGCCAGAAACTCTATCCGAGCTTCCTGTTCACACCTGGTAATGCTAGGAATGAAGAAAGAGGCCACAGGGCCAGATGTACTCCGAGTATTTCATGCCCCCCTGGAGAAGCAAAGCTGTGGTAAAGCTGGATTTCCTTCAGCTGAGTATCCCAGGGTGCTGCCAGGCATCCAGAGGTGTGGTACTGTATGTCATCAGCCTTTGCTGGAACAGCGAGAGCTTGGGCAATCATCACACTGTGTGAAAAGTTTTTGGTCCAGGTCTGTAGGACTATTCCTTCACCCGTCCCAAGAGGCTGAGAACAGGACCAGAATAGGAGGTAGTCCTGTGATGCACTTCTCTTACCAACCTTTAAAGTAGTACCAGCATGAAATGGAGAACAAAACAGAGCCACTGAGGTCAAGCATGCTCTCTCAATAGTCATCTTCACTGGCAGAAACTTTTTCTCTCTTTTTCAGAACATATTAAGAGACCATTGCACTAATATATGGACAAAGAAAGTACAGTTGATAGGAACAAGGTGTTTCTTGTGTTCTGAGTGCGGTCACTTGTTCACGTGAGCCATCCTTTTGCACGGCTACACGGGCTTGTTTGCAAGACTGGCAGTGCAGAGGTACAGAAACCAGCTGTACTCATAAAACTTGTTAGTTGTTTTGAAGCCTGACAATCCCCACCACTCAGCTGAACACCAACCTCCTGCTTCCCCCATTGCTCCCTTTGTTGTTATCACTACAAGAATTTTTGTTTCAAAAACATCCATGAAAAAAAGACCTTTCTTTTTCTGAAAAAACCCCACCAGATACCTCTGAAAAGCCTGTAGTTTGCTCCAGAAGTCCCTTCAACACATTGATAGGAACTTACATCGGCCCCAGAGGTGCTGTAGCCGGCAGCGGGCTGTGCTGCTCAGGCTTCCCCAGCCGTGTGTCTGGGTGGGAATGCTGGGTGGGGAGTCATGGGCTGTCCCAGTGCTGATGCATGAGCGGCCAGTGGTGGTCTGGCTAATGCCATCACCCCCCCAGCAGTGCACAGCTCCCTGGACACTGCCAGCGCTGCATAAATGTAGCATGCTCTTTCTCTGCCTTTGATTGCAGAACCAAATTGATGTTTCATTTCAATAGGTAAAGCAACTGAAGCCTCCTGGGTAATTATAATCAGGAATTAGTGTTTGCCCTGAAAAGTTTCCTATCTAGTTATACATATTACTCCAAAATTAATACAAAACAGGTGTTTTTGATGTCTGGGTTCATAAATGACAAGTATTTTAATAATCACCTGAAGTATATATCTGAGACATAAAATGTCAAAAGGAATTTCAGGTGCCTATTTTCTGTAAAATCATGCTTTTATGACAGTTTGTGTAAGACAGAAATACAAATGCACTGTATACATAATTTGAAGGCCTGCATGTTCCCTGTGGGTGGTTTTACATTTTTACATTTAAAAATACAAGATTAATCAAATTCACACGCTGGCTCTTCTTGAGTGCTTTGTGGCAGAGGCTCTCTCAGAACCCAGGGTACATTAATTCTCTAGCACAGACTGGCCTTTTTATTTTCCAGTAGTGGAAATGGGATGGAAGGAGCCTATTTGTGATGCCAAAGGTGAAGGATAGACATTGATGCAGGAAAACAAAGCTCAGCTTAAATCAAGAGAAGCACCAACATGGCTGCTGTGAGACCTGATTTGTTGCCTTCATACAATGTGTGCTTCCATGCAGGAGAAACAGCAGCAGGAGCAGTGATACTCTGCATCCCAGCATGTGGGAAACAAATAACTGGACTGGCCAGATAATGAGGTACAATGACAAATAATTGTTGGGTTTTTTTCACTGTTTTAAATAGGTCACCTCTTTACTTTCTGACTCTGAATCGAATTTTCCTCTGTGCTGACTGCCAAGCATGTGACTCCTCGATGCTGTAAAAAGAAAGCAGCAGCAGACCCTTGGGGTATAGAGATATTACAGAAGCCACGCAGCACATTTCTGCATTCAGAGAAGCTTTAGCATTGGATCAGGCAACAGCTTCTAAGCAAGGACATATGAATTATTTTTTCATGTTGTCAGAAGAAAGTGTGGAACTGATAAGAAACACCTGTGGAAATGCAAAGCCATCTCAGAACCCAGGGTTTGTTTAGATGATAAAGAGATAAAATCTGAAGACATGTATTGCAGGAAAAGATATTCTTTAACAAAATGTCTGTTTTAAAAAAAAAAATGAAAGAAAAAAAAAAAGAAGTGGTACATTTCTGGTAATTGACTTTCTGTGCAAAGAAAGGTCCTTGAGGATCATAAGGCAACATTGGTGCAATATGTAAAACTGCATGAGCTGCATGGATGCTGTTAATTCATTTTTCTTCATGGAAACATGATGCTGTTTACATTTTATTTGCATCTTGTAAATATTTTCTTAGAACCCCAGCAGGACACTGGAAAGCATAAAAGCACACTTTACCAGCTGAACATATGTAACCAGAGTTTTCTCTTTGCTTGCAGCTCAGCTTGTTCCATGTGCTCTGATTTAAAGCCCTGTAACACACTTACCACACAGGAATTCTGTTTAGCTGCATTTAACATTTTTGAGGGAAGGTTTGTCAGATCATTTCTTTTACTTAATGCATATGTATTTTTGTGCCTTTGTCCTGCTTGATGTGAAATAAGCATGTTTTAAAGAAAGTTGATCTCAATATCTCTTTTCACAATTTAGAAAAATGCTGAATTTAAATACTGAGAAATGTACAGTACAGTGTGGATTTAATGGAAATGTTGCCACAATTCTACGCTTATGTTGTGGCATTAAATCAGTCAGAAGACAGAGGCAAACTGCCAGTGTGTGCAATGCCCAGAGGAGGAGGCAGTTCCAGTAATAATTTTAGAGACTGTAAAGTGACTCTAAAATGGAAATATCAGCACAGCTCTAGGAGGGCTCAGCTGCACAAGATTCATAAGCGCATGCCCAGTTTTAAACACACAAGTAGCTCCAAAATCAATGAGACCACCCACAGGTTTACAATCCTTTGAAGAATTGAACCCTTAATTGCTTAGTAACTGCTGCAAAAAGACGTCAAGTTCCCTTTGTTTCACTTATTATTAAAAAGAGCTTTGCCAGCATAAAACACTGGAGGAGCCCAACCCAAACCAAATGGATAAAGTGAGGAGCCAAGGCAGCCTTGCAGAAAGGGGTGCTTTTTGCTACAGTTCTCCTGTTTCAGCTCAGGATGAGTTGTTCCTCCTGGTGTGGTCCATGCTCAGCAACACTTTAGGCAGAGCCACCAAACTGCAGTTACTTCCACCTTTGGATGCTGAGCAGTTGACAAGCTCAGAAGTTTTGGCAATAATTTTCTTTATACACAAAGTCCTACTCAACAACCCTCTGTTAGAAAAGAATTTTATTTCTGTAGCAAATCTTTTTAAGACCTACTTGGGATGCCAAACTTCTTTGTCTGCCAGGGCATTTCTACAGCTTCACAAACTCTGTTACATGTGAGGCACACAAACATTAACAAGCCGATCCTTTCGCAGCGTATGAGGCAGGGAAGTGTTAATATCTCTGCTCAGAGACAACTGATCTGCAAGGGGTCAGAAACCTCAGCTGCAGAAAATCCGGAAAGCTAAACTAACTTTATTGGAGCTGTGCTGATTTATACCAGCTGAACATATGGCCTCAGAAGATTAAGTAGTCTGTGTGAGAAATCTGTGGCACATCTGGGACACTCCGGGGCCTGAGTCACAAGATCGTCCTTCCTGCCCATAAAAATTGCAAACATGCCTCTACTACGCAGGAGTCTCTGCAAACTTTTTTGTTAACCTCCTGGCAAAGCAGTCATGAAATTGCTTGAATGATTGAGCCCAGGGAAATTTGGGGTTAGCTTATGCTGTTAACAAAACCACTTTCTCTGACTACTTTGTGCATTACACTATTTTATACAGGTAAGCCAAAACTATATAAAATATTGGATTATTGTACCTGCAGTCATATTCTGAACAGAGACACAGCAGAAGGAATTTGCAGTCTAACATGGGAGAAGAGCCTGTCACAATCTCACAAAATGGGATCTGGGTTTCCTTTTTGCCTCAATCCTGTGCCATACTGGATGTGAGTAGCTGGCAGCCAATGTGTCACTGCAGAGATGTTTCCCTGTCTGTGCTTTTTTTACCATCAAGGGATTTATGTCAGGGTAATGGCATACACATATTTCCCTCGCTATCCTTTGCCCAGGCAATTGGGAATTTCTGGAAATACAAAAGATCTAAATAAAGTCACATACACGGTTTAACAGGCTACTAAAGCAGGATAATTTTGTAACTGGGAGAGCTATTTTAGCCACAGCAATATTTGGTTAACTTTTGCTCCAGGACAGAAAACAAAAATAAAAGGAAGAAGTTTAAATCTTACCAAATAGGTTATAAAACAAAAAATAAAAATAATTGGACCAAAGCCTGCACAGGCTGGGGGCAGGGGGAAGTGAAGCTGTTCACCTGCAGGCTCTGACTGATGTTTGGGCTAATGTGATACTCCAGGCTTGGCTTCAAAATGATACAATACAAACTATTCACAACCTTCATGTTACAGTGTGAATTCAGATAATGTTACTGGTGAGAAAGCTAATGACACCCCTTGGTCAGAAGAAACAGAACAATACAAAGAAAACTAATTTAGAACTTGATTTATTACCACAATAATTAGTAAAAGGTTTCATATTGAGGGGGGTGGGAAGGAGAAGAAAAATAAAGAAAAAACAAATGCATACACACCCTAGTCTGGAAAATTAATGAAAAATATAATCAAATTACTCCATAAGCTAAGAAACACAAAACCACTTCACCAGTTTTCAGAAAAATATGACACACAGCAAAACTTTTAGAGGGTTAATGACATTCTGTGAGCTATATTTATCCTAACTACAAGTATTTATTTTAGAAGGATTTATTTCTTAACAGACTTTGTTAAGCTACCTGGTGAAAAGAGGTAAACATTGTCACCCTCAATAAGGAGGGGAAAAAAAATGGAGAAAGTTTGTTTAGCATCCATTTTCTGCTTATTACTCGACAACGAAGGGACATCTGTAAGCAGTTTCTGGAGCTCTCTGTGTAACCCAGCACCACCACCTGCTGTTTGGGAAGGAAGGCTCCATTCCCCTTGCCTTACACAGTAACTCTCCAGCACCATGCAGCCAAAGGGAAAGCATTCCTTTAAACGTTCAGAGATGAGAAGGAGGACAAAGAAACAACACAAAAAAAAGAAAGCCATGTCCCACCACCCACAGCAGTGTGTGGGAGAGGCAGCTCTGCCCATTTAAACCACATGGCCATCTTTCCTCAGAAATGGGCTGAAGAAGCTTAGCTGGTCACGACAGCCATAACATCAGCTCTTCTGCTCTCTTGGCAAGGGCTACCCACAAAATCTTTATAGGCTCTGGCACTGCATATGACTTGCCTCAAGTGTGCTGCCTGTCTTCCCCCAGCTCCTGAAGCCTATTGGAAAAAGAGGCTCTGTTGGCTGCATTTTGGCTCTTCTGGCTATGGGGGTGCTGCTGAAATTTCCTTGCATGATGCTTTCTTGGCAAGAGTCAACTGAATACAGGCCTCCTGGGTTTATACATAGGGAAAACAGTAAGGTCCAAAACTTTTCCTTCAAAAAACCTAGCAAGAAAATCCCTCATTCCTTCCAATGAATGTGATGGAAAAGTGAGCCTGTGTCAGTTCCTTTTAATTAGTAATGGACCAAAAAGAAAGAAAAATGTAGCTAAGGGCACCGTAAGGAAGCCAAAAGAAGATATTCAATACCAATCTGCTGCCTGTATCCAAAACTGCAGGTAAAAGCTGTGTCAGCTGCACCTGAGAATGTGATCAGACTCCACACTGCAGGAATAACTGAGTTAAAACTGGTGGGAACAACTATGGGGGAGCCATGCTCCATTTGCACTGCTAAATCACAGCCCAAAAGCTGCTTGTTTTGGTTTTTTTCCCCCTTTTTTTTTCTACCAGCTTTCACTTTAGACAGGTAAATCTCCAGCTTGGTCTATCTGCATATCTAATTTTTCCCAGGACCAGCACTCTGTCCTGTATCTTGTGCAGACATGAACAAGTGTGTCTAAAATGGCATGTCACTGATTAATGGCAAAGATGCCGTTCTTAACAGATAGTGAAGTATCCCCCAGGTGTTAATCTGTACTGTCAATGATCTGTGATGTTAAGCATGTGCATTTCTACAGCACAAAGCTCGTGAAGCTCCAGGGTCTGGCTGTAGTGCCCAAAATTCTCATTTGTCCCAAAGAGGAAAGGGCTTAGGTGGATGAGGGAGGTGTGTGTACTGGCTTTTGTTGGGCTTTTGTTGCTGTTCCCTTGCCCCTAAATGAGAATTTGTTCATGCTTTAAGGCTCCTCTTTCTGCACGGTCTGTTTCCATTCAGCTCCTAAGCTGAGGGGATGAGGTTTTAGTTTTTTTGGATGCCCAGTACGCACCTGGGAGTTGTAGAACTAAGCTTATTATCAGGTTGATGCAGGTTACATTTTTACCCTCTCCTGGCTGGAATCCCTGAGCTGTTGCATGAAGCACAGTGCAGTCTGATTACCTCAAAACATCCAGACTTTGGAGGTTTCAGTTTGCAATTTCTGCCACCATTTATTTCCCTGCTCACTTAAACCATTAAAAGAGCTCATAGTAATTTTAAAACTAGAGGGGTTTTTGTGTTGTTAGCATTTTTTTTTTGATTGATCAATTGATGGATTGATTTAGCAGGGGATTTTTTAATACAAAATGGAAGAAATATATCTTTTGCATCAACAGAGCTGAAGGTACTTGAGCTTGGAGCTGGACCAAGTGGATGGTACTAGCAGGTGTACAGGACACTGCCTGCCCCACCACTGCAGAGGTTGGCCAGAAACCCAGACAAGGCAGAGAAGCAAATATGAGACACACGGGTTGGAGCCCCATTTTGAGTTGGAGCCCCTTTTTCTCTGCCTGTCTATGCAGCAGGGATGCATTGTAAATGTGATCTGCCAGAGCAGCCCTTGGGGTTAGGCAGGGAAGGCTTTATATCCACCTGATAGCTGAGATATGGATCAAAAGAAGGATTGCTTCCCTCAAACACTGATTCACAAACACCTGAGCCAATGTTCACCTTCACTAACTCCAGGGACTTCTAGAAAGTGATCCGTTTTTTTAAGTACTCACCTGTTTCTTTTGCCTGAAAAAGGGCTTTTAAATGTAGATGTCCCTGTGTGTGCTTCTGTTCAGGTGCCCTGGGGCTGGAGGCTCCATCACTATTGGCATCTCAAATGACTACAGGATCAGAGAGAACACATCGATGTTGAAACTGTCACATGTGTAAACTGAGTATGAAACTAAATACCTAAAAATACATCTGAATTTTTGTAAGAGCTAAATGAATGCAGCAGAAGTCTGAAATATTTCCTAGAATTATCCTTACGCTAGCAGTGGATTTTTGTAGTGGAAAAGCTGCAATCTAACTTAGAAAACATAGATCATTAAAAAACTCTGATGGACACCTGAAATGACATAATACAGCACTGAACTTATCAGTGACTTTAAATCTGGATGTGCTGGGAATTCCCCTTTTGACTAATTTAAGATTCCATAAAAAACAGGTCATCTTTTAACTTCAAATATACAAACTGTCAATTGCATAACATGGACCATAAACATAGCAGAGCTCTTACTTCTCTGAGCAATTAAACAATCAAGATGTTTTCAGTTTAATTACCTCAAGGAGACTCTGAGTTTAGAGATTTTTAAAACACTATTCCTAAATATTTTAAAATAAATCTGATGTTCTTTTTGCCTGTGATTAACTATATTATTTAAACTGTTTATTATTGAATCAGCAAAGGTCAAAAGCTAGGACTTAGCCATCCTTTCTAACTAGAGCAAATTCCTCTCTGATGTCTCTATGTTCTCTCCATCCCCTTTTCAATATATTTTTAATAACAGTGGACTTCCTGAGAGCCTTGCAGGCATCTAAGTGCAAATGCCCCAACACTATTCAGGTTTATCTGGTTTTTCACTAATCATTCAAGAGGAAAATGGCTCTCAACATTATGACTACCAGAGAGAAAGTCTGATGGCATAGAGTGAAAATAACTATTGAAGAGGAAAAAAGATTGTAATGTGATCAGAAGTTGGTGAGTAATTTCTAATGACTTGTTATGACTTAAATCTAAGGGAAACAGAGCTTACAGGCCCTCAAATCTTCCATACTATGTAGAGTACACGTTTATTTCAGAGATCAATCTAAGTAAGATTTTCTAGTTTCAGAAATGCATCTTGCCTCATTAAATCCCTCTCTTTATGTCAAGCCTGAACTCTTTCAGAGGTGACTGCAAATTCTGAGGTACTCTAGTGAGCAAATACTCTGCCAGGTCCAAGTTTTCCAGTTTAATCGTTACCAAAAGCTGCTTTCTTAATGCCCTTCCCAGTAGTTTGATTGTGACTGGGATCAAGCTTTTCTAGCTCTGACAGCTCACTGAAAACATCAGTAGGAATTACCAATATTTTACTGGAAGCTAAATATAATTCCTTAAGGGTAAGGGGGAGAATAGAGGAAATGAATGCTCTCTAGTTGGCTGAAGCTCATCATGAGTCAAACTCCACTCTGGGGAAGGGCTGGTGGCTTACCCTGCTGCTGGGGTGGCTCAGTGCTGAGTCAAAGCCCCATTTATGAGAGTTCAGGTGCCCCAGACACATCTGCTGGGGTGCTCCTAAGATTACTGTCACCCTCCTGAAGACATGAGCCTTTTCAAGCCTTTATAGGCTTCTTTCATAGCTTCAATCCCTAGTTACTTGTTCTTCAGAATTAAGAAATCTATACATATAATCTGCAAATATACCTTCAGAAGATCCAGCTGTATGAAATTTATTCTGTTATTCAAAAGTCCTAAACATCTAACACTAAAGGAAATTCCATCAGGGTCATCTTACAGCCTTTTTATTGAGAACTAAACCACTCTGAAAATAAGGTGAAAACAGTGAAACTACCACTGCTTTCAGCCAAAGATGAGTTTAAAAGCACTTTGTGTATAAATTCCTTTCTAATATCCTGTATTAGTTATATTCTTGTAAAAACAGCTGCAATAGATATATTGTCATTTACTTCTCTGTATCTGTATTTGAATATAAAATTGTTAGTATTTACAGTTAAAGCACTCATCCTCTGTACTCAATATCTTTTATATACTGTTCTCTGGGGTTGCATAATTTTTTTTAATCTTGAACTCCTTTTTTTTATTTGAGTGTCTGTGATGTGTGTGCTCTGACATAAATTTGCTTCTCTAATACTCTTTTTGAGGATCTGTTTTCCACATTTTCACAATTTTTTTCAAGAAAGGCTAAAATAATAACCCATGCTTTCATGTATGCTGATGCACAATTTGATCATTTGGTAATCCCATGTATGTGATGAATAACCACAAAGGAACTGTATATGAATGTGCCTATAATTATTTATATCCTATGACTGAGTCATTATTCACCTATGACTTTCCAGCATACATCATCATTGTATAGATAGGTACATACCTTAGGACAATTATTTTTGAACAGCTTATATCCAAATGTAACTAAACAACTTCAGCTAGAGAACACACACCTTTGTTAGATTTGTGAATTATACTGCCTCTGCCTGCCCTGGAGATGCTGGGAAAAGGCTGGGCTGTCCCTGGATGTCAGTAGTGATGCTCCCATCCAAGAGACTGGCCTTGATCTCTGCAGGGCACGGCTCTGAGGTGCAGCAGCAAACGCAAAATCACTCATCTACGCACAGGCTTTGCCCTTCTGCTCTTTTACAGCTGCTGGCTCCACTGTGAACTTCAAGACTGAGTTTGTGTTGTTACATTTCAAAGGCAAAGCTGCATTTTTAAACTTCTTGTTGAACTTATGGGCCCATTTGAATGTTTTCACTGCAATTTCTTCCTGTTTTCAGGGTTTTCTCTATTCCTCATGTATTAATTTCTGTTAAAATAAAGACACAAAGACTTCTGGAGAAACAGACATGCATACATAAAATCATGAACTACACAGTCTATTAGCATAAAAGTCTGCTGATAAAAATTTTAAATGACATAAATTCAGAAAACTTTGGTTGATATTCTTGCTTCTTCTCTGATTTATAACAACCCTGGGGGCCTGGATCTTCTGGTGAAAGAAGACGTAATTTCTTCTTCCCATATAACTGCTTACGGTTATTGAAGCTATAAAATACATTTGTTGCACTTCAGTGTGGGCCTGAATAACATTACTCTTCAAAATGTTGTATTTAACTTGCCTTTTAGCATACTGTAAAGTAATTTCAGTACCTTAAAATATAAGGCACATGTGAATTCCTGTGTCATACAGGGAATACATATTGCTAGGAGAGGTTTAGGATTATCAAAACCTTGTCAGATGAAATTCGTTAATACATATCTGTTGGAACTGTGCTTTTTAAATAATGAATTTTTGTCTGTCTATTCCAAGAAAGTAGAAAGAATGGAATATTTGTGACAGTTAGTTATTCACATCCCTACAAGTATAATTAATTCATTTCTGAAATTGTTACATTCTTTCCTATCTTTTTGTCTAGCTATTCATCTATTTTCCAATAGACAGACAGTACATTAAACCAGCAAGTTTCTTTCAAGAGTTAATTCTGTTTTATCTCCTGATACTTCTGAAAATACTCACATCCCAGGTATTAAGCAATCTAAGCTTGCTTAAAACTCCCAGTCATTTGTGCAACTGAGAGGAAGAGAACTGATTTAACCATAATGATCATCGTCCCTATAGACTCAAGAAAAGTCTATTGTTTGCTGAAATAGTAATTTTTTTAAAAAAGGGAAGAGTTGAAATAGCTAACAATTAAAAAAACAACAAAAAAAGGCGAAAATATGTCTTGCAGCATTCCTTTGGTTGTATTCTTACTTACATCCTGTGAGTATAATCTCCCACAGCCTATCATTTGGACACAGAGGTCACCTGCACCCACTGTGAGGTCTGTTTGCACAGCCCAGTGCCCCACAGGCAGCAGTAAAGGGCATCCTGTGGCCTCCAGTGCCTTGGACCACCTTTCCCAACTGGGGTGTTTGCCTGGAAATGTCTCATCTTAATATTGACTTGGAAGATATTTAAAAGTGAGCTCAAGAAGGATTAGAGGCTTCATAAAGGGGCAAGGCTGATGATGCCACCACCTTTGTAAGGGATATGTTTGACAGTGACTTGATTCCCTGCCAGGCTCATTATTACTTCATTATCGTAGCCTTGGAGAGAATTTGACAGCAATGAATCTCTAACACAATGACTGATCTTCCCCTGCCAGGTTCTATCCAACACTGCTGGACAAGACCCTTTGGTATAGGGTCTATTTGCCATAGATCCTGCTGCCTGTAACCACAGGCACTACTCAAAGCCCCTTCCGAATAAATGTCTCATTTTTCTCTCCTTATGTAAGTTTAACTTCCTTTAGCATTCTCAGCTTCTTCCTATGCCACAGGTCTCCTCTCTGCTTTTACTCAATGCTACCCCAGTAGAATTTTTGCAGCTCTCCGTTCTCCTGCCTAACTTAGTTCAGCCCTCTGCTAAGCACAAGATACAAGATGTGCTGGCAAAAGGAAGTTTTGATTGTGCTGGGATCCTGGCAGCCTCCTCCCCTGGTGGCAGCCCTGTCAGAGTTTCTTTGCCTCATCCAGCTGCTGATATTTTTATGAAAATTTAAGAACTTGGAATGTAGTTCTCTGTCAAATTTGAATGAACTTGGAATTAGGACATATATGTGACCATGACAGAGTAACCTTAGTTTGTTTTCCTTTTTAAACAGGTTGAAAGTAGGATGAAAGTAACTTAAAATAGTGTGTGTTAGTATTAGTTTATGTAGTGCACCATAGCAGAAATTTTCATTCTTTTAGAAATATTTGAATTTTCCAAGGCAAGACCTCACAATTGAGATTAAAGTAAAACTATGGATAGTTACAGAAAGTCACATATTTTAATCTATAATTAAAGGAGAAAATTAAATTCCTTTAATTAAATTATTTATTCCATTAAAAAAAATGGATCAAGACATGGAATTTCCAACAAAATGCAAAATTAACTGCAAAACTTCAAATTTCCCTACAATAGTTTTATTTTGCAAACTCTCTCCCTTAAATACAACAAAGGTTTGGTTAGGCTTTCTCACACACTAGAAGTTGTATTGCTTCTAAGGAAACAAATACTATTAAAATAACAGAATATGAACTCCTCATACACACAATTTTCAATTAATAAAAATTAATATTCTCCTTTACAAGTAAGATGAAGGGTTATTTTGTTAACAAGTGTGAAAATCAGATGGATTTTCACTGACAGTTTTCATTATTTTTTAAGACAGATATTTCTGGCTGTAGAGTAACTGCCTAATGAGTATGTGAAGCAGATTTCCTGCCGCTACATTTTTGTATGTATTGAGGATGCATTTGCAGTGAAGCAGAGGCTGGGAGACATCCCTGAGTGCTCTGTGAAACTATAAAACTAAAGAATCTTTTAGATTCCAACTGCTAACGCATCATTGCCACATCCACAACTAAACCTCGTCCTTAAGCACCACATCCAAACATCTTTCAAACACCTCCAGGGATGGTGCCCCAACCACCTCTACAAGCAGCCTGTTCCAGTGCTTGATAAGCTTTGGGAGAAGAATTTTTTCTCTATATGTAATCTAAACCTTGCCTGATTCAACTTGAGTGTTCTGCTCCTCACTCCTGGAGCAATAACTCCACAAATACATACGGGCACTACCTCAGACCATGAGGTACCAGTGGGGTTGGGTCCAGGTGACAAAGCCAAACCAGAGGTCAAAGGCACATGATTTCTTTAAACCAAGATATAACCATCATGCTTGCCATTTCTACAACTTAATTCTTCAGTTGCAAACTGTTCTGGGATCCCTGACCTGAAGCCCTGTACTAGTGCTCTGATTTCTGAACCACAGATTATCATTGAATTAAACAAAAAAAAAAATAAGAACAAAGTCTTTATTCATCACATATCTCCACTAAATCCAACCCCCCCCCCCCAATAACATTTTATTGATTAACTGAAATATTTAGAAAGCAATGATATGACTACCTTAACAGTTTTGGGGTTAGAGAGGTAAGATTAAAATCCAGCAATCATTTTCCTCCTGAATGCTTGAAATAGGAAGGATTGCTTCAAGGCTTAACATTACAATTATTCCACTGTGAATTATTTTTATAATTATTTCCACTCCAACTATGTGCTGACATTTACATATTATGTTATAGGTTTCAGCATGTTCCCAGCTCTGACTGTGTTTTGCACTGTAGGCTAAATTCTTGTGTTATTACTGGTGTTATTTTTCTAATGTGTCTCTCTGAACTGTCCACATGGAAAGCATTCTGGCCTGATGATATGCTTTGTTGGGATTACAACTGGGTCAATTAATAATGGTCAGTGATCAGAAGCACCTCTCAGCTAGGTTACATAGTTTAATATGACAGCATAATTCTTTTGTCTTCTTTGACAAGACACCTGTCCCTAGAATGACACAGATCATAACATAAAAAATCTAGAAGAAATAAATGCGTGTTTTTATAACGTATCATTAAATAAGCACACTTCAATTGCATGTAAATCTTCTCTATTATCTCACACACCAGAGCAACATTAAAGTTTACTGAAGTGCCAGATGTGAAAAGGAAAGTGGAATGGTTCCCTGCTGACCTATTAAAGAGACAATATCCCACTTAGTATTCCCCTGTGGCTACAATAGGATACAACTGTGTGATGGTGTGGTGGCATTTTCCTGCAGGGTTCTGTGAAAGGCAGGGATCCCTGAAGGGTGAGCTAAAAATGAGGTAATATTGCTGGGATTGGGGTGGTGGGTGGGAATGTTAGGTCTGCTGTGTGCAACAAGACTAACACAAAAATGTAATGTCCAGTTTTCACAAATCAAGGTGGAATTGTAGAAGAAAAGAAATGTCCATAGGGGTTCATGACAATGACTGAAAGACTTGAGCATTTTTTTTTTGTAGGAGCAGACTTAAAAGGATCAGTCTGGTGAGAAATACTTAGTTGACACAACCACAAATAAGTCACAGACATGGAGTTTAAAAAGGTGATTAAAAAACCCCAAACATTTTTTCTTTACCTCGAGTAATGTATCCAGTTCTGAGCCCCGTATTACAAGAGGGACATTGAGGTGCTGGAGTGTATCCAGAGAAGGGCAGCAAAGCTGGCGAAGACAACCAGCAACAGGACAAGAGGAAACCAGGGGAGGTTCAGCTTAGACATCAAGAAGAATTTCTTCATAGAAATGTTGGTTAAGCATTGGAACAGACTGCTCAGGGAGGAGATGGAGTAACCATCTCTGGAAGTGTTCAAGAAATGTCGTGGCAGGACACTTAGTGCTATGGCTTAGTTGACATGGTGGTATTTGGTCAAAGTTGGACTCAATGATCTTGGATATCCTTTCCAACCTTAATGATTCTATGACTCTGATTCTGTGATTTTATTTTCCCATTTATGAAAAGCGCTCAGCCAAGACTAAGTGGCTGAAAGTTGCAACCAAGGAAGCTTTGAGGAAAAATGCAATAGCCATTGATGCCAGAAGTTAATTAATTATTACAAAACTTGATCAGCTGTTGCAGCTCATTCTACAGTAAGTGTCTTATTGTGCTTGGATGTTTTCCTAAGAGGCATAATGTATTTCATACAGGATTTAATATGGACATCCCATTGCTCATGAAATAGAGCAGTTCAGAGAAGATGTTCATAAAGTTTCTGTCTTTAGTAACTTGATTGTATGATCATGGACTGCAAAGTTCCTTGGAAACAATAACTCATTGGTAGAGACCAGAGTCATTCTATATAAGCTACATCTGATCTGCTCTGTTTTCTCTGACACTGGAATATCACCATGTCCATTTTCAATTGATTTTAAGTGATGTTTCTCCCTTTTTATCAATGATGGTACTAATTTTCACTAACTCCTCATTTATTTAATAATCAGGCATAAAAGGCTTTTCATACTTAAGGTGATATTCATCCTCAGACAGAGATATTGACATTTAAGTATGGATGTGTAAACATGTGCATGTGAGCTGGAACTATCCTAAACTTTCCTAAATTATCCTAAGCTCTACATCCTAAAGTCTATTTCCAGGAAAGTGGGACTCCACTTTACGTTCCAAGCCTTCCCCATGCATATTTTACAAAAGATGAGTGAAAATGACACAGGCTGATAACATCAATACAGAGATCGAACAAGTGGCTGATGGTTCTAGGATGAAGTTTTGACTGCCTAGTGCCTTCACACATCTGGATTAGGCAATATCATTTTCCTCTGGTACCTAAAAAGCCGCTGATTTATAAGTGGAGGCAGAGCTGCACAGAAGGTCTTGAGTCACTGCTGAAGGCTGAAGATGTAAAAAGCCACCTAGGAAAAGTAAGGAAGTTGGGGTAATTAGTGCATTGACAGCTTTTGCTCAGCTTTGCAGGGGTTCTTCTACAGGCTACAAATTAAGGAAGGAGGAGAAAGATGAGGGCAGGGGCTCACAACCACCAACCACCACAACTTCATCTTGACAAAGAATCTGTCGGGGATTTTTTAACAGAATATCTCCCATAAAGTAAATTAGCAACTTCAGTGCAATTTACATGGATTGAACTACATTGCTGAAAAGTAACTCACAGAAAAATTATTTCTAACCCAGCACTCTCTTTGTCTGGAGTATTGCGTTTCCAAGGAGACAAGTGGGATGCTAGACATGAGTTTTCTGCTAATTTTCCTTGAAACTTAATTTTTGGCTCAGATCAAAATGTAGTTGAATGAATCAGAGATTAGTCAATATGTGTAGTTTGGTGTTGAAATTTCCAGAGTATTCCTTCTAAAGACAGCCCTTCAGAATTTTGTTTATTTGGATAAAGTGCTAAGGTAGATCATATCCTCACATTTTAAGTCAAATACCTAAGTCTTGTTGGTTGAAAAAATTGTTGGAAAAATAGTGTGAGCTAAAACTTCTTACTTGATCAATTTTCCTTCTGTCAGGCACCTGTTGCCTGTAAAATCTGAGTAATTTTCCCTGAATATTTAAAATATAAGTATATTATTCCACAGCACATGATCAGGTTCAGAAGTGGAGCAGTACCAGATGTACCCTGGCAGTCACTTGTGATACCTAATACAAATTTAGCTGTTAGCACTGCTGGTACCTGAATTTCTACTTCAGGTCACTGAAGAGGTGTGAGAAGTTGTGAATGGTTACAGATGATTCTGCCTCAAATGACCACCAAAACACTCAAAGCACATCTGCTTGCCAAGCTAATAGTGTTTCCAATTCCCATCTCACAACTTCCTGTTGTCTTACCATCTGGAAACACGGCTGAGGTACTGGCGTTTGTGATGCTGCTTCTCTAGTGGAAGCAAGCCAAAGATGGACCCAGGAGCCAGAAAATGTCCTACTCCAAAACACTGGGGTATTGAGTAAAACTAATTCTGCAGCCCATTTATCAGCTAGGGAAATTATGTCCATGTTCCCAGACTTGATCCAAGTGCCAGCAGAGACACGGTGAAAAGCAAAGCTTACTGTTCAAAAGTTGTTGCAGTTTCCACTTTGCCTGCCAGTGAGATAGTACTGCACTGTAACTGGAGAGTGCTGAAAGATTTTCTGACTTGTGAAAAAATTCCAAGTTTCCAAAAAGGACATGCCTTTCCTATTACATGGGGAAACTTTCAAGCACATCTATACACCTTCTTTAGGTTACACCAAAGCTAAGGGGCGATACACCATCCACATTTCTTTTTCTGAACTTTAAGAGTCACAGTAAGAAGTTCCATTTTCATCAATTTTTTTTATCCTTCCAGGCTATTTCCCCATGGAATGGAATGCTAACAAACCCCATGTTGTCTATCCTTTTCCACATCTCTGAATTTTAATGCTGTCTTCCAGAGGCACTGTTTTTGGACTGGTTTTGCTGCTCATCTTATTTGAACTTCTCCTCCACTTACAAAGCCTCCTTCTTTTTACTTTTCTTCCTTGTTGAAAACTGCACCCTTTCCTCCTTCTCAGATTCTCACATTTCCTGTAATCTTTGGTCCTGCCTCCTCCAGCCTCTGTGCTACATGAAGGTTCTGGAAATAAAATTCTTCAGACACTGTTAAGGTTTCAGTTTGCTGTGTTGTGTTCTTCATTGACACCTAGGATAATTAATTGCTTATGTTTAGACAACTATGTCTTTCTATATTGTAAATTTGCCTAGGCTAATTTTGACTGTACTGATGCCAATGTCCTCCAAACAGCTGAAGCATTCCATCTCAGACTGTCAAAGGGCAGGTTGCCCTCCCAGCTAACTCTGGGCTCAATTCAGTCCTTCATGATACTCCATGTAATAAGTTTAAATTTCTTAAACTTGTAAGTCAGCAGAATGCAGTCCAGCTGCAGAACTCCTGACTGATTAACTCAGTCCTCATGCTAGCTCCAAAATGTCTCTTAGTTTCTTATCATATTTTTTTACCATGTTTTCAGGATGTGCTTAAGGCTCACAGTAAAATCATGCCTTACCATTTAGCTACAACACACAGACTTCTTTCTGGCCCTCAGAAGGGATCTCTCTGACAGATGCAAGCCTTCTGCTTTTGCACATCATGAATAGTCTCAGATTTCAGAGAAAGGATTTAAGACCAATGCTGGAATATAAATCCAAGTCTGCCAGCCTAGAGACTCCAAAACCTTAGTGAGATTTTCTAGCTGAAGTCATCAGCACTCAGACCCAGCTCCCCCACTCATCAGTCCTTAGAGAATAGATTCTTGGCCTCTGCTTGCTCACTTTCCACTCAGCACTGACTACATCATCCTTGTGGGTCACTCAGGAAAATGAAAATAAATATAGTCCATGGCAACCCTTCCTCTATCAGTCTGTGTCTGCTTTCTGCTTTGCAAATGGTGTGTTATGTGGCTTTCTTGCCACAGCTATTTTTTCCAGCTTTATCACTGCACCTATTCTCGCCCATTAAACTAAAGTTTGCATTTAAAGGATAAATCTCATTTTTTTTTTCTGGATTTAGCCCTCCTCAAGAGCCAGCTAAGGAGAAATGTGCTGCTGACAGAAAGACAGAGACACTCCAGTGCAACTCTATAGGGGCGTTTGAGAAGACCACTTGTATTCCACTATTTGTTACTCACTCTCCCCTTTTTTGAGCCAAAGAGTTGTGCAATCATGTACATCTGTGCAAATACAGCCTGCAAAGAGCCCCTGGTTGTCAGTGTCAGCTTGCTCTCTCCTCTTTGTGGTTTTGGCTGCAATGATGTTCGATGATGGACAGAATCAGCTTTGGATAGAAGAGCTATGTCAGACAACCTTGCATGGAAAGTGTATGCTGTCCATGGGCTTTGAACCAGACAGCTGGACACAGGACTGATTTTGCTTTCATTTCCAAATCTAAAATAGTTTTAGAGGTTACATCAGTGACTACAACTAATTTTTCTCAAGTGGGAAGAAGCCACTGACATGGTGGAAGAAAAATAAAACAGAGAATGACTCAATGCTATTATGAAAAAGTACAGAAATGTGTCTAAAACTCAAGATTGTTTTATCTGTTTCTCTTCTAGGACCCATACATGTGTATGCAGTGGGGTATGATGGGGAGTGGTAGGCAGGGTAAGGTTGTCAACATTCCTGGGAGCTACCGGTGGAAAGTCAGCATTTTTCCCACATGGAAAGTCCTTAAAAGTTAGAGCATGGGAAGGTGACTGATGGCATAAATTGTGCAGAAGTATATTTTTTAAGACACCTGTGCTGGTATTTGTGAGGGTAGACTGGCCTCAAGATCACTTTGTTTCCTGGGGACTGGAAGACTTGTTTCTTTCTTTTATAAAGAAGCTGTATTCTGGAGGTCCAAGAATATTTCTGGCATGTTTATGGAGTAAAGGATTATCCCTAGGACCCCTGCAGAACTGTGACAGGTGACTCATAAACCACCAGTCTCCAAGCTGCAACTGAAGGTATCATTCTGTTAAGCTGACAAAAAGTGAGTGCCATGTGAGATAAAGAGATTGACACAAGTTCCTACTACCACTCCATTGAAATGATTCAAGCGACTCCTCTCATTCTTGAAGGTCTGAGTGGCTTCTCTCCATGCTATCCATCATGTTAATTTCATCAGATGTGATATCTTTCCATTGCTGTCAGTAAGTCATAAATTTTAAAGCAAACAATTTCAGTTTTCTCTGATCTGATCCTTATCTTTGGGAAAAGCTTCCAGTAATCATACATAAATGAACATAATTTTCCTTTACCTTCCTCCTACAAGTCTATTACCTCTGCTTGGCTTGCTGTGTGCTGAGGCCACTACACATCATATTAACATATAAGGTCTTCCTATTTCTCTTCTGCAGATCTGTTTTATATGTTTTCCTTGACTAGAAATGCCTTTTTCTTTCTGGTGTATGCTGTGCCTAATGTTGAGGACACCTCGTCTTTCACACAACACAGAAACACAAATAATTATAAAGAAATGGGTGAGTGTACACATGTGAGAGAAGTAGAGCACATTCCCTCACATTTCTGGAGTGTAGAGAAGTAAAATCTAACAGCAACGCAAAATATGGTATTTAAAATACAGTTTAGTTCTGGTTTTATCTATCAGATAAAGAAACTGTCTGGAGTTCAAACTTGTTCCATTTGCCCGGTGTCCAACATTGTTTTGCCAACAACAGAATAGAAGATGAAAGATTTAATTTTTTTCCTTTTCTGCCTTCCAACAAGAGGATAGAAATTTAACTTAGTTTCTTCCCAAGAAGGTAGCTCATTAAGCTTTCTGGCAGGAAAAAGCACTCTGTTAAACGTTGCTCAGCAGCACGCCAGAGCTTTGAAGAGATAGGACTTTATTTCTTGGAGGGCTCTTATTCTTAAAGTATGCACTCATTAAAAAAACCCCAGGACTTAACACAATGAACTTCTGTGGCTTAAGAGTTATCTGGAGCTAAAAATGTAAATAAATTCTACCTACTAAATTTTGCCATCAGTAAAAACAGTACATTCTTCATTGAGAATATATGTTTGAAGCTTCTTTATTAATCAGGAAAACTAGCAGATATGCCTGCAAAGATGATCTTAGAAAGCAATACTTTTACACTGGACTTCCATAGATCAAGCTGAAAAAAGAGAAAAACAAACTAAAGCAACCAGACAAACTAACAAACAATTATTCCTCAAAAATCCCAAAAATCCCATCACAAACACAACACATAAACTCCAGGATGACTAATGAATACATGCACACAAACTCACCTGTTAATAATATCAGCTTACAAAATCAACTGGTTTAATGAATGTAAAAACATGTAGGAGGGATCACACACCAACAGAACTATTTAAATTAAAAAAACTCATGCTTCAAGCAGAGAAGTTTTTGAACTCTGACCAAAAAAATTATGTGGCCACAATATGACTAATTTTGTTATCAGATCTCAGTGCTGCTGACACATTAAATCATCTCCTTTGTACCTATTAGACATGGAACGAAAAAAAATAGATCCAAGGTTTTGCCCAAACTTGGAGAAATTTAGTTTGAGATAAAGACTGCAATTTCACCATTTCTAATTATTTGGTTTGCAGGCTTTGGCTTTAGTTTTTATTAACTGAACCAAGAAGTTCTGATTTCACTGAAGTCCCTATCAAAGTCTATTTAAGCATGTTCTTGAGTAGTGATGACGGACCACTAAGCTAGTTCATTCTGTCATCCCTTTCAGCTTTTGCTTGATCTCAAGGATTCTTATTGAATTTTTTCTTCATTTATTTTATTTTCATCTCCTTTTTAACACAGGAGAGGATTTATGGATGTCTTACAGAGCTACTTACTTTTCTGGCATAACCTTTGTACTGACATCCTGACGCTTCCCTCCAGGCACTGAATTCAGATATGAATCATTATGAATGATCTAAGGAGCACCATAACAGTCTTCCCTTTCTCTTTTTTTTTCCCATCAGATGACCGGTACTAATGGCACCTAAAGAAGTCCACCAAATACTTTCTTTTTTGTTGTTGTTCTTTACTTTTGCCAAATGACAAGTCATGACCTCAGATCACTCCTGCTGTAGTAACAACAAGCTGAATCTGTAGGATAGAAACTTCAGGAAATAAATCTAATAAATGTAATAAAGATTATGCTGGGTTTTGGCTGTTGTTTTTTTTTTCCCTGGCAAAAAAATTTCATTTACATACATTACAAGGTCTTTTTTCTTATGTTCCATCTATATGCTTTTTTAAAATTAAAATCTCAGTCCACAACAGCTTCAACTTCTCCCAGGATAATTACTGTGAAAACATTAATGCAAGTGCAGTCCTCTTTTAACAATGCCTGTGTAAAAGTGCCTTGAGCAGCACATAATGTTCTATGTGCTTTAAGGTAAAGTCATCAAGCAAGCAATGAGTTCCACTGTGTCTTGGCTTATGTAGCAGGTTGTAAAGAAAAGAGAGGGAGCTGGTGTCTCCTTGGATGGAGATCCCACTGGTTTCCCTGCCAATGTCTTGATCCTGTCAGCTACACCACACCACAGGTGCACAAAACCACAGCCAGTGTCTGGAGACATTTCAGCATTTCGCATTACTAGATCAGTCACAAAACCCTTGGAAATATGAAGAGGTCATTAAAATACATCAACGTATATCTATGCAGCTCTGACAAAGAATGTGAAATTTTCTTTATATCAATGGCACATAATGAATTCAACATACCCAGTACAGGCAGATGGAAAATTAATGAGCAACGTGTACATATTTTTAGGGTGGTCTTGAAGTCTCTCCAGCATAAGAAGGAACTTCCCAGGAATGAGCTGTTACTTTTTCTCCTTTGTGCATAACATAACCAGGCAATACAATCACGCACAAATTTCCACCAAATTTAAATAGTTCTTACTTCAGCTCACTTTGTTTATTTCTCCTCTCAATTTGCAGGCAACACGTCAGTGATTGTGAAGTTGGGCTTTATTCCTATCTTGTGTTCCACAGACTGACTTTAAATAACTGCTGCATTGCACATGTATGTCTCCTGTGTGAAGCAAGTGCCTGTGAAATCCTCAGGCAAGAGAAAATCAAGGTCAGAATCAGTGATCCAGTAGAAAATTTTGTTTTGAATAGGTTGTTGTTTTTTTTCCTCATACTGCTGTCTAGCAATAAATCACTTTACAGAATACAAGTAAAATGCAGTCAGTATAGAAACCACATATTCTGTATTACAGCTGAGACACAGAACATTTTGATTGATGTGTAAGTTTAAAATATTATTTTACAAAGCAATTATTTTGACTGTCATAAACATAATGTTTACCAGATCTCAAAATATGATTTTCATCTTTACCTGAGAGATTTAACTTCAATAGACTCTAAGAATCAGAAATTGAATTTAAAATTATATTTCCTGGATTTAAGTGCTCTTATAGTTCATAGAATAGCATTCTATATTTACTTCTTATCTGAAAGACCAAGTTTTCTCCTCCAATTGAAAGAATATTAACTTTTGCTTATGCCACACAATTTGCTTCAGTTTCTGTACACAAGGCACAGTCTCCTTCACATCATTCCAGACCAAATGCAGTTGCTCCATGGCAAAACTGCACAAATTAAAGAAACCACAAGAAATTGATTGCACTGTGGGGAGCCCAGAACAGGGGAAAGGAAAATAGGGCCTCAAGTAAATGTTGTTCGCTGAAGTGAATCATCTAAAAGAAGGTTATGCCATGCATCTGACTTCAGGAAAAGGAGGGACATAGAAGACCAACCAAAAAAAAATCAGCATTGGAGAGTTTCAAATAAAGCAGCAACTACATAATTTTCTCCAAATCAGATATATTTCATTTCACTGTGAACATAAAAACATCAGCTCTGTGAATTGGAAAGACTAAAGCAGTGCAGCATGGATGTTTTGGAGGACTCTCAATCGGTTACTTTGCTTCCTGACACTCTTGCTCCCTTTTCAGCCAAAGAATATTAATTCCAATGAAATACTAACATTTGGCCTTTTCCTTTCCTTTCTTAATGTTTTTGCTTTAACAAACTCAGTTGTTTTTTCCATTCTGAGGAAAAATCTCATTTCTATGGCCCCTTGAACCCTTAGGATTGGAGAAGACAAACAAAATCTTTGCTCAGACAGCACATGGTCCATGACATTTCCCAGTGCATCATATGCACCTGGCCATGTAGCTGGTCTTGCCCCATGGAAGGATGATCCTTCCAGTTGTGGATGTCCTACCTCTCCCATTACCCCAAGGTGGTGATGATTCAGGATGGTTCATGTTGCCCCACAAGTCCTACTTTCCCCCAACTCTCACTGCTGTTTAAAAGCCCTCAGTTCTGCAGCTTGAAACTAATTTACATCTACGATGTTTAAGGCTTACAGAAGCAGCTTTCATTCCTTCAGTGAAGGATATTCTCTAACCAAGGACAGAGAGTAATGCTAAGTAAAAATTACTTAGACCTTCTTCTCCAGAGAGAAAACCTGGACTTCTTTTCTGCTAATTTGTGAAGAATATCTGCAGAAACAGACACAAAGTTCATGGGCATGGGGTTGGCCAGTAAAACTGATATTTGAGACTAATAGAGAAATCAAATATTTTCTTACTTTTTTTGAGTTTATAAATTAAAGTTGTAGTCATATTAAATTTAGATGACTCAAGATTTCTGGTTACAAAATAGCATGGTTATGCTGAAAGGACTAATGAATCCAAATTACAAATAAAATGTTCTTCCATCTGTAAGAAAGTTAAGATATCTGTGCATTTTGTGGTTTAGAAGTGAGAAAAAATTTTGAGGAAGAAGATTTTTTCAGTGAAAAAGGTTGAAAATATTTTAATTGTGACTGTATGAGGTTAATAACCATAGGAACTGATTAGAAATACTTCTATTTGGCTGAAATATTTCTGCTTTATTTCAAGGTGTGGCACCAATGTCTGTTTGACTATCCATAGATACTCCATCAGATAAGGGTATAAAAACAGAGGAGTCACAATAAATTTACACTGGGGCAGCTGAAAAATACAACATAGTCCTTGATGCTGTGATTTGGGATGTAATGATGAAACAAACATACCCTGTAGCTTCAACCTTAGACTGTGTAATTAAAGCTGGCACTACCATCTAGTGGGCAGAGAAAGAATTGAAGAGTACAAATACAATCAGCCAGTATCCTGAGAACCCAAGTATTATATTGAGGTTTAGGAAGCATAATGACAGTAGGTAGCACTTTTAAGATTGCAAGATCTATAATTTTTCACATTATTGTGAAAATACATATGTAATAGAATGCATGTAGGAAAAACTTAAAATAATTTGGTATAATTTTTTCATTGCCAGTGATGTATTTCAGCTAAAGACGATTGCTGTTTAGCTTCTTTCTCATAAGTGTAAGGCTTATATTCTAGTCCTTTAAGTCTTTTGGTTTTGGGCTCTCCCATAAATCTGTATAGACTCATTTAACTTTAGATTAGATTCCTTCTTCTCTTTTCCAAAATAATTGTCATAGTTCTTATTGACTCATTATTTTAATGTAGCTCAAGAAGAAGCACAACAGATTTAAGTTTTCCTTCTTAATTTATACCTGATATATTTTTTTATTTTTTTATCATATCCTGGTTTAGCTATTTTAGATTTCCTCACTTTTGAGAGGTTTCCAGCTCTTGGTTATATACAATGTATTAGTCTTAAGAACTACTGAATTTTTACAGTATGGACTGCTCAGTATACTTGCTATTGTGAAGTCAGAGGGTAAAATGCTATTTACAATTCTTTATCTCAATCGTTATGTGACTTTGAGTAAAAAATTTCTGGAGTATTCTTTTCTTAACGGAAAACTGATGAATCCTTTTGGCTCTTCTGAGTCACCAGAATTTAGTTTTGTTAAAAATTCTTCACAAAATAGAGTCCATTTTCAGTGACTTCTGCTTTTTTTCATTTGCGCCACATTTCAAGCCCAGCCAAAAACCAAGCAGCCACTTGCTTGCTCCTTCACCAGCAGGATCAGGGAGACAACTGGAAGGGTAGGAGTTAGAAAACTCATGAGTTGAGATAAAGACAGTTTAAAAGGGAAAAGCAAAAGCCATGGACAAACAAACCAAAGAATTCATTCATTGTTTCCCATGGGCAGGCAGGTGTTCAGCCATCTCCAGAAGAGATGTCTTGGGAAGATAAAGGCCATCTCTCCAAACGTCCCCCCATCCCTTCCTCCCTATTTCCAGCTTTCTATCCTGAGCATGATGGCATGTAGTATAGAATGTCCCTCTGGTCAGCTGGGGTCACCTGTCCTGCCTGTGTCTCCTCCAGGCACTCACAACTTCCTTACCACTGAGACAATACGAATAGCAGAAAAGGCCTTGGCTCTGGGTAAGCACTGCTCAGAAACAACAAAAACCTCTCTATACTTTCAACACTGTCTTCAGCACAAATCCAAAACACAGCTTCATACTAGCCAATGTGAAGAAAATTAACTTTACTCCAGCCAAAACCAGCACACTCTCTAAAAGACACTTATGTTTGCATAGAAATCACTACATAAAAATAACATTCTTTGACAACTAGTGCTAGTAACTGCTAACTGGTTCTTCACTTGGGACTGCGTCTAACAAGCAAGGATAATTACTGTATTACATTAATGTTTCTGTTCCTGAAGCCAATATTCTTCTCTGATCTTTAATTTCTGTCTCACTGATGGTGACTCACCAAATTGCAGCTGTTTCAGGTTATCTCATTGCACAGGATGATTTACAAGTGAAGAGCATGAGCAAAACTCACGCAGAGAGCCCTTCCCCCTTTGCTGTTGGCCCAAGGAACCTGAGAGGACTAGGTGTTCCTGGGTATTTACAACCAGCTGGGAGTGTCTAAGAATGTCTAAGGCAAAGTTTCAACATGTTTATCTAAACTTCTTGGGGCAAATTCTTAGCTCATGTTCATTGTTCACTGCTCATCTCAGACAGACCTAAGTCAATTTAAAAGGCCTCTGGATCCTCCTTTCTGTTCCCCCACACAACTGATGCAGTGAGTTATTGCTAATGAGCACATATAGCTATATTCCTGGCATTTAGGGGATTTTTCTTGACAGTTGTGAAACAGGAGTCAGCTATGAGCAGAAGTGCAGAGAAATGACGAGAGTAAAAATTATTTGGAAGGGTGCTACTGCAAATGTTATTGAAACAACTGTGAACATCTGTAAAGATGCTATCAGACAATATTTGAATCTGGTGGCACTGGCAAGAAGGTTGCAGATAATGCTTGTTTTATAAACACCTCACAAACTACTCACTTCATTTTCCAGAAACTCAGTTCTAACTACCAAACTCTGCAGAAATTTGATACAATACAAAAGCAGCAGTTGGTGACTTCCTGTGTTAAAGCACAAAATTTGAGTTAAAGTAGACTTTACAGGTTTCAACTTTACCTTGCTGCTTTTGGAGGGACTAGAAGCAAATAAATAAATACCAGTTTTAGCCTCAGAGATTTCTCCATGTAAAAGGTAATACAATCCTTTAGAAACAGACCATTTCACATGCCATTTATAAATTATGCTACAATATCCATATCTTGGTCATAACCTGCCATTTACCATCTTGTAGTGTGTGTATTCAGGACTTTAAAAGTTCATGGTTCTTCGTGGTTTATTGCTCTGTTTGCTTCAGGGGAGAGCAAGGGTGACATCCAGTGGTGTATTGAGCATTCGGTACAGATGGACTAATCCTCCTTCTGTCAGTGAAGTGTGATCTCTTTGAGGCCTTAGAGAAAAAAAAAAGTTACCTATTAAAACTTGGATCAACATGATACTACATGGTTTTCCACGAGTCCCAGACTATATCTCTTGTATAAATAATTTCCATTTGTCCACACATCGTATTTGGGAATTAGGAAGCAAAGAGCATTAGTAAACAATAGGACACCAAAGGATATTCTATAGACTGGTTTTTGCTCAGAATATATGAAATTATGAAATAATAATAAAAAATTCCTCTCCAAATTCAGCTGCTTCCATGGGGTAGATATTCAGATCAGAAATGTCACTAATCAATGTGATCTTTGGATGTGCAATTATATTCGCACAGCTTCTCCTCCCCAGATTTACAGCTCACTATTTCTTTGGTTTCTTCACTTTTCTGCTGGTTTCAAGGACATCTGTCTCAAGGCAGGCATTATGTAGATTATGAAGAAGGCAGTATCATTTCAGCTTAAATCACTTAAATACAGCAGCATGTATTCAGGATTTAATTTCGGGAACATAAGTAAGCACAATGCTTCTTATGATCCACCTGCCTCTGAGCACTGTACATATCTCAGGGACAGCCTGCAGCATGCCCTAGGCTCTTCAGGTACAGATTAGAGCACAGACAAATGCCACACGTGTGGTGCCTCACGTGCTCTGCAGGGCATCTCCTGTCAGCCTGTCAGGTTGGCTTTGGGGACGTGCTCACTGAAAGTCTTGATGAGCCACAGAAAGCAGACTGGATATCATACAGGGGGAGCAGGTTCCTCAGTGTTAAGTAACTTCCAAAAATGAGGCCCAGGCATAAAATTTCAGGGTTATGTAGTCCCACCCACATTACAACTCCTCAGAAAAAAGCCAACAAAAAACCCCAAACAAACAAGAAGAGTGACTGCTTTTGAAGAATTTACAGTGATGTGACATTGAACAGGTTTTTTTTAGAAAGTGTATAGCTTTGCAAATAAAAAAATATTGGAGAAAAAAAGGGGGAAAAAACCCAGAAATATATCTGCCTATTCTAATGTTTCTGTTTATCTCCCCAGTTCAGTAATGTCAGGATGAGAATTTCTATGACAAGTGGACTGACACCATCTATCTTTAATGTACTTTGAGGTTAATTAATTCATAAAGATTTGACAGATGGTACATTCACTCACTAATCATCTGGACTTCATCTCCTTTTTCAATATATCTTTTCTGCTCATACGACATTGTGATACAACTTCTGATATCAGGGTTAATGAAACACAATTTTAACAGCATCTGTAAAACCAAACGTCTAATTTAAAAAGTGATTCTGCATGCATCTTTAGGTACCATCTCTGTATGATAGAAAGGTTTTATGATTCAGATCAACAGAACTACCTCTATGTCCACAAAATGCTCTGATTTGGGCAGGTAGGATCCCAATAAAGTGAGGAGGGCCCAGGGAATGAAGTAACATTTTTATTAAATCGGTTGATGCTGTTAGAAGTAGATGAAATCATGAACCCATGCCTTTAGACTAAACTCAGTGTAGAGACTGAGGCACCCCATAAACAGTACCAGAAAATGCCATAGACTGGGAGTGTGCCTGCACTATACATGTTCAGTTGCATTATTTGAGTTTCTTCTCTGTGAGAAAGTGTTACCTGGGGCTGACAGGACGTGCTGGGCTCAAGATGATGAGTTTGAGCACTGGCATTGATCTCTGCCTGCCATGCAAAGCCAAGGTAGAGGCAGGAGTGTGCCTCCTCTTTTTGCTCGGTGATTCTTCAGTTAGTGCTCCTGTCCAGCAGGAGGGACACCTGGGCTGCTCTCCTTTTTGGTGCCCGTGGACACCTGAAGGTCCATCTCAAAGGCCCCAAGTGGCTACTCCAGCAAAAATGATACTCTGAGTTACAAGAGAGAGACAAAGCTCCTGCTTCTGCTCTCACAAGTGTGAGCATTTCACATTTAGTGTTCAATAGACCTTGTGCAGGAGTCAAGCCATCCCCATCTTTGTCCCCAGGCCACAGACGCATGCTTTCTCTGCCCTAATAATTACTTAATTACTGCCGCATGAAAAAGTTTCAACAGATGGTCTGGAGCTGAAAAAATTCTATTCCTGCAGGCCAAGGATTCAACAAAATTTGGACCCCACACTCCAGTGAGCCCTCTAGCAGCTGAGCCTGTGGAGCTGGCAGTAAGCCCTGAACCTTTTACTGAATTATGTGCTTTGTGTGCATTTTCTCCCAGTGCCCAGCAAGACCGTAGATAAAGGAGCACAGGGACATGGGCACCAGAGGAGAAAGGCTTTAGGGATTTAAATTTTAGAGACATTACCGAGGCAGTTCAGAGATACCCTTATTGATCTAACTGGAAACAGTTAAGGAGTGGGCATATTTGTACCTTAAATCCAATCAAAAATATTTAGGATAATTTTTTTTTCTTTTTTTTTTTTTT
>PYHW01010644.1:3587203-3604681 GCA_013186435.1 Turdus rufiventris | reverse complement strand
GGAGGATGAGAGCAGGGCTGAGGGCACCCGGCCGGAGGATGAGAGCAGGGCTGAGGGCACCCGGCCGGAGGATGAGAGCAGGGCTGAGGGGGGAGCCGGCGATGCCCGCCTGTCCCTCTTTCTCCCTTGCTCTCCCCGCCTCAACCCCTCGTCCCGGGCCTCGCTGCCCGCCCGTGCCGGCAGGGAGCGCTCCCGGCTGCGGCGGAGCGTTGCCGTCCTCACTTCATAACAAAGGCAGTGCACGGAAGAGTTAACTCCTTTAAGGGAGTGTGTTACCAGTCTGTTTTCATGTATTTTCATGCATTCTAAAGGCATTTGGTGCGCTTTCTTGTATAAAATAATATCTGCAGGGACAGAGTAATAAATCAGGGAAACAACAGAACACAAATTAAATAAAATGTATTTTTTTTTCCTGTGGAGTTACCAAAGAACAGTGTTAAACTAACTGCAATGGACAGTCCTGAAATCTGTGTAATGAATGCATAAAATCTGTGCAATAAATGGATGAAATCAATAATTTCACTGGGGAGAGGCATCAGCTTTGTACATTAACATAATTATAGAGACATAGTAAAAAATAAAATTTGCTAATAAATAAAATTGTACCTTATAATCCAAAAAGTGTGCTGGTGGGACTTAGAAGACAGAGAGAGGAGCTGATTATGAGAGTGATACCTCCTAACTTATTTAAGCACTGGATAACACCTCTGGAGCTGTTAAAATATCTCACCGTCTTGAGAAGTGGTTTCACTCTTTCCTATCTGTTTGTGCAGATCTTCTTTTCTCACGGGCGCCACACATTCTGAGCATCACAGAGGTGTGAGTCCAAGTGGGGCAAAGGTAAAAGCTGTGAAAAAGGAAAGTGAAAGAAGATTTTCTTCTGAAGAAATTTGTATCTTCTGATTTTCACTGAGCTTCTGCCGTGGTTCTCACTGATACAAGGAAGCAAGCAGTTCTGTGTTCTGGTCCATTTTACGTTAAATGATTTGAAACATCTAAAAATCATTATTTTCTGTCACTTTTACATTATGTACAGGTAGCCTTTGCTACACAGGGATTATCTTGTCCATATGAGCTGTTGGTGTCACCTTGTAATTTACATATTAATTGCTCACAATCTATAGCAGCAGAAAAGTTAACTGTCCACAATTCAAAGGATTTCTTAATTATGAAAGTGAAGTACTTCATGGCAAAGAGTGTAGCCAGTAATTAGCTACTGCAAGTGTCAAAACACGTGTAAAATGAACGTTAACTGCTGGGAACAGAAGGAAGTTGATTTCTTCTGTGGCAGTTTGAGGCTTCTGGCATGAAAAAGAAAATAATGTTTTACTTATTCTGTTTTCTGTTACACTCAGAAGGAATACTGTAAAATCTCTGGTGCTGAAAATTCAGAGGTGTGCGAGGTTATACACAGAGGGGCCATTGTCCACATGAGTTCTGAGGGATTGTATCACAGCTTGCAGCAGCCAGTGGGACTTTTCCTTTGTGCATGCACTCGCCCTTCATGTTTATGGGCAGCAGCAGAAATTTGGTGGGTTTTGACTAGTCCCACCCCCTGGCGATGGCCTCTCCTGTGCAATCACCTCAGAAAGCCAGGATGAAAGGGTTAAGCCTTTTTAGCAGGGTAAATGTCCATGTTTCTCTTGGATTTGACTGGAGGATTTCTCATGAAAGCCATAAATGTGAAACTTCTTTTAATTTTCCCTTTTGCTGGAAAAGAGAGTCCAGCTGGTTTTGGTTTTGCTGTGTGCAGCTGCAGATACTTCCAAAGTTTAGAAAAGCATAACTTGGAGATATATGCCTAAAATAGTTTATACAGACATCTAACATAACATTTGCACACTTTTTGTACCACAGCTTGAAGATCTATCAAAACATTAGAAATAACTTCTTATATTAGTCCTTCAATGAGAACATTTTCAGCTTTTGTTGTTTCATATCCATTAGCTTAGTACTTTTAACTTGCTGTTTTCAGATTAATCTCACTTGTATTTTTAATTTTCTTCTTAATCTTTGTAATATATTTTATTTTCAGTAATATTTCTTGTAATTTCGTGTGTGGCTTCAGTCTCTTACCTTTTATAACTTCTGAATAGTTATTTTATGTTGACATGACTTGCTGCATATACACTGTTAATGTAAATGTGATATTTTGTGTTGATTAAGGTATAAAGTTCTTGAGGGCATCTGTTCAGGTTTGCATGTATAAGTTCTTTTCCTACAATGTTTTACTTAGGCCTTTTCTGAAATTCCTGCATTATATTTTTTTTTACCTTTCTGTACAGTGAATCCCTCTGGGCTGCTTTTCTGAGAGCTGTAATTATCATGCTGTCTCTAAGACAATTACATAATTAAGTGGTTCTCATTTTCATTCTGAATTTGGTAATTATAACAAAAACACTGAAAAATGCATCAGCTACAATATGAAGAAACTCAATCAATAAAAGACAATGTACCTAAAAGAGAAACATGGTTGGTAAGATTCTACTAATATCCAAAAAAAAGAAATTAAAATTAAAGATGAATAGAAAGAATTCTGGGCCTTTCTGGACTCTTTAAGACTGTTACTTTAAATTATAAACTTTTTGTACTTTTGATGATTGCAAAAATTATGCAGAAGTGATGCTCCAATGAAAATTTATAAATATATTTGCAATAATTAAACATTTCCCCAAGTATGGTAGAATATAGTGCTGAAAGAACAGGTGTTTATTGTTTCATAATTTTCCATATTTAATATTTAAAAGATAGATTCTTTTTTTCTCTTCCTACTTCTAGCACTGCCTCAGTCACATGTGTATACTTTTCATGTTTTATTGAAACAGATGGCATATCTCCTCTTTCAAGGCTCAGGCAAGGGGGGGGCATAGGAAATAGGGTAGGATTAAATTATTTTGAAACAAGAAGACATCTTTCTCATATCCTATTTCTCATACACCTGTTAGTCTTTCAAGCAAGCAGAGGCAGTAAACACTCAGAAACAGGGAGTGTGTTTTGGTTGTGGTGTTCTGAGAACCCTGCCCTGTTCTTCAATATTCAGTTCCTATGACTACCTGTTTTTCAAAAACAGAAATCTAAAAGTTATCATCTGAGCTTGACAGAGCTCAACAGTAATACTCCTACCAGCCACAAAGGGAGCAGATTAGGCTTTTTTTCCAGCTCTATTAGAAAACCTCTCCCCTAAATCCAACAAAGTCACCCAAGGCTCAGTGCTTTTGAAAATCAGGTCATCTCTTAAAGCATATAAACATGAGTCCAGAAGCCTGGTTTTCAGCTTTTCACTGTGAATATGTTGGACAAGCTGAATTTGTACAGAAATACTACAAAGTCAGGGTTTCTAGAAATTAATGTATATATATATATGCTCTGGGGAAGGTTTGGAATGCTTGAGTAAAATGCATTTTTTCTGGCCTCTGGATTCTGTATTTATAATATATATATGTATGAAACATTACCCAGCGACCTTGCAGTGCAGGGCTTGTGAGTGGAGCAGTAGTGGCATGGCTGCAAGTCCGGGTGAAAGAATGGCTTAAAGCAGTTAAGAGTTCCTGATTCAGTCAGAAGTTTCACACATGGTTATGCTGCCAACATCAGTGGGTGTTCAGGCAAGTATTTGTGCTGTTTGATGAATTTCCATTGGATCCTGCAGAAATGTCTGTTCAATGCATACCTGGGATATTTCTATCAGAGTAGTGGCTATGAGGACTTTTACTTTTAACATCTACGTTAAAACTAACTAAATAAATACTATAGTTCATAAAATGTACAAGACGTTTATTTGGGGGCTCAGTCCTCACCAACCGCTGGTAAAACATTTCCCAGAGAATGGGGAATTCTCTATTTGTGCCAGCATGATTGTGCAAATAGCATAGAACTTGATGACAGAGGAAACCTGGTCGGCAATCATTTAAAATTATCCTCTTTCCTCATGTAAACATCAGTCATAAAATGGAGACCTTTGGGACATGTTTTGAAATATATTTTAAGAATGCTGTGATTCTGAAGCTATAATTCACTTCCAGATTTATGGTTAAAAAAAAAGTCAAAAATGAAGTGCCTGCAATTTAGCATTTAAGTCAATCTCTGAGTTACAGTGAAACTCAGAGTGAAACCTATCCTGGTAGTATGAGTGTCTAACTTCATGTGAACAGGGAAAGGATTAAATGGGTCAGGGGGTCTCAATCAGGAAAACAAATCCTGGTTTCCAAGAGGTTTCCAGGGACCTTCTTGGTGCACACTAGATTATTTTGAGGCACAAAGCATCAGAAATTTGATCTGGCATAATGAAATGTGCACAGTTCAGTGCTGTGTGTCTCTAACTCCATGGTTGTCACATGGCTGTGATATGTGGCCCATTAGCTAGCCTGTGGTGTTCTGTTAAACAACAAAAGGGGTACTGTTTTCAGTTTCAAGGCAGGGGAGCAATCCACAATAAATTTGAAAACATTCGTGAATATGTGGCTTCAGAACCTGGGAATTTGGTTTGAATGACTAAGTTCTTGTGTGATTTTTTGGGGGGGCCTAAACATGCATGTTTCAGGTTGCATTTCACATCAGGAATTTAATAACCATAATAAAATGTTTCTCTAGTTTTCCCATAGCTACAGTTTATAGTTGTATCATATTTTTTCTGGTAAAACACTTCAGATATCAGATTTTTATTCAACATTCACAAGCCCACATTTGCCACTCAGCTTTCAGTGAGCAGCCGCTGCTGGCAGAGTGCCAAGAAGGTGTCAGCACAAATTCACATTTGAGAAGACAGAAGATCGCATGGGCATGTTAAGATTCATTATTGATCAGAACTTTGTCTCCACAAATTCAGGTTATCATTTTCACTGGAGTCAGGAGTCATACTGCATTGATAAAGAAGTAACTTGGACCTTATCCAGTTATTGATATTTCTAAAGTGATGATCTGGCCCTAAATGTGGCCTCAATGATGCATTGCCTCACCACACAGATCTTATTACATGTGCCTGTCATTAGTAATGCTACTGACTTCTACTTTTGAATGCCTTGAACACAGAGCCTAGTGGTTTTTGTTCTAATAGGTTCTGTGTGTAAGGCAATCCTCTTGTATAGTGTTTTCACTGGATTGCTTACAATTGACAATCATGCAAAAAAGTTGCTGGATGTGCAAAATGTGCTACTTGGGAGAACTTTGCAGTGCTGGAATATTTTTATATCAGCAGGTAACCTACACTGGTTTTTGCCACAAAAGTTCTAATTTTAAGTTCAAAATGAAATGTCATTGTCTTAAAAAATTCTAATTTCTCATATTCATAAATGTCTCTATATTACTCAGTAATATGATGGTCTAATAAAAATTTTTACTGCAGCACAAAGGATTCCAAATTCATTGGTCCAGAGTTGCTCTTTTCTTTGTTAAAGCTTGTATGAGTTGATGGAAATGTCAGTGAGGTACAAAATTAGCAATGAAACCTGGAGTAGGTCTGGTGTTTATGGCTGCCAGTGAGTGTACCTCCTTCAGTTCACAATGTGTGACAACACTGTACCACTGCAGCAATACCTGTGCTCCTGCAGAGTTCTGGCAGAGCAGCCACTGCAAATCCACCCACGCCTCCCACACTGTGATGCTGAAATGCAACCTAAGCAAGGCCAAAGATGTTGCTTGGAGAGCAGAGATGGTCTGAAAGCCAGAGTTTTTTATGCACAGGCGCTACCATCAGTTCAGTGCTTGTCTGACTGCTTAGCCAGCCTAGATAACCAGTGGCCGAGTGACGCTCCTTTTGCAGGCTGAGCAATATTTTAAGTAAAAGCTTGATGACTGGGCTACATGTGTTTGTCCCTTCGAGTGAAATTTTTTCTCAGTAAATTCAGATTATGGCTTTACAGATGTCTATTCTAGGTCACAGCCAGCTCATTTTACTGTACATGTCTGTGTGTAGTGTACTCTTGTGTGCTGCATTGTGCAAGTGTACTACTGTAGATGTCAATGTTTACCATTGTAGATACTCGTATATTTTATTGTGAATACCATGTTTCAAATTAATGCAAAATACGACTGCATTCTACTTTATAGCTTACTTTACCATGAGTACTTTTTTTAAAATTCCAATTAATCTATTTGTGGTGACCTAGCTTGTTCAAGAGCTTGGTCTTCAAGCTCATTAGTAACAAGAAAAGTACATGGGATTCTAAAACTGTCTTAACACTTATCCAGCTCAACTCACTTTCAGGGATGTTGTAAAAGCCTGATTTTTGAATAAATCTTTTTGATGTCATATTAGTTCCCTTTGGAATGTATGTGATAGTAAGAAAAGGACGTTTGTTAGTACTTCATTATTTAAGGTTATACCCAGGCTTTCTACTATGCATATCCCTCAAGATTTTTGTGTATTTTTCATTTCTATATGTTTTCATGCTCTTGCCTTTTGCCATTTCCCCTGTATTCATGCATTTTTCATAAGTCAACTAGCCAAGTCGTTGCTGCAAATATAGTAATTTTTGCTTTTAATTTTATTTGGCATGAGCAACAGAAGCCCCAAACATAGTTCTAGCTTTATATACCTTCCTAAATACATTTTATGCATAGTATGGATTCAGTAAAACCTTTGGCCTGGTTGAAAGGGTTTTCTTGGTTATTTTTCTTTCATTATTTTAAATAAAGGTAAATTAATACCATTTAAAACTTTCCACTAAAAATATTTATTAATCATTACTTGTGTGCATAACAACAAGAATACCCCCACTTTGGCTTTATTTTTATTTAAAAGTATTGAAATATTATTTAGTTGAAACCTCAAGCAAACCAAATCATAGCAGTGTCTTGCCTCCCTAGTCTTACACTTCACCCACCATAGAAATTAGAATATGGAAAAATAAAAAATCAAACACCAATGAGATAAACCAGCACTATGCAAAGGAAGATAATTACATTGCTCAACTGTCACAAGGGCAGCATAAAAAAAATGAAGTGACTCATCTCCCTTCACAAGCACAGCCTGCTCAAACATACATATATAATTACTTATTTGTATGGGTTTGATTCTTTAGCCAAATGTCTCTACTTTATAATGTGGTTTAACCACTTGGGGATTTTTGTTCAAAGAGTTAATTTATAGTTTTATCATTGAACCACAAAAAACTCTTCTGGGTTCCAACGTAATTAAGTCGCATGCAAGTGCTGTATATCATTAAATCTTACTGTGTATGAGTACATGAGTTCAAAGACAGCTCTCCTGCAAAGATAAGATGCCATATGCAGTGATCAAGGGCTGATTTCTAGTGAAGTCGTATTCCTTACTAAGCAAGTGTATCAGGCAAGAGTATGTCCAAGACCTCTAAATTAAAACATTTTCATGTAGCATTGTAATTTTGGGTTTGGAGGTAAGTGTACAATTGATTTAGACAGCTTCTTAAAAGAAAGTGACTCATAATTCATAAGTGTATTTTTGAGAGTTTGGCTTATGATGTTATGAGCAAAATCTATAAAATCTGCAATATGCAAAAATGCTGTAAGGGATGAACACTGGTATGGAATCTTTGAATAATAAGTTCCATTGATTTTAAAATTTGACAAAATATGATACTCCCACTAGGTGGAGAGTCTGAAATGAGAAAGATTTTCAGGATTGGAGATACACTTTTGTAGAGAATTTTTATGCAATCCTCAATCTGAACAAAGTGCAACAGTTTTGCCTTATAGATCTTAACGTAAATTTTAAGGCTGAGCAAATTGTGTTCATGCCAATTTAGCACTTTTTAAGCTGGAAGTTATTCCTGGATTTTGGACAGTATGCTAGTGGTTCATGTTTGCTGAAGTTAGTTGGATGAATTTGAATTTTTGAATTTTCAGCCAGTGGGTTATTTCCAAATTGTTTGCTTTGACTTTCTTCACCCTGCTCTCTTGGTTCATTCTATTGAATCCAACTAATCAGCATAAATTCCAATATGTGCAATGCCTATCAGAGTAAATGAGAGGAGCCCTTTGGCTTCTCTAACTGGTATCCTGAGGTACTCTGGCAAATCAAACTGCACTGGCACACTCTCGCATCTTTGTCAAAACAAAAATGAGGCAAAATATAAATCTAGTAAAAACAGGTATTTTTTGTGATATTCGAGGAAACTTCCTAAGCTCTGTGAAGATACTGCAGATAGCAAGATTACAGAGTGAAAATAACTATGAGCAAAAAACTTGCTGACTACTGTCATTTTTTGTCAATCTCAGCAAATATCTACTCACAGACAAGCATCATATAGTGACCCACTTCCTAGAACCGATTTTCCCTTCTTTTATTTTTTGCAAATCTTTTGAAAAATTAGTTCAAAGGGAATGAAAAGGGTGACACTGGTTGAACTTTCTATAATCTTGCAAGTTGGCTGAGGAATTGTGGCTGTTTGGAACAAGTTTCCTCCTTGGTTAAGGAAAGAAAATAAAGTCCAGTCTGACATGAGTTCAGCCAATGCAATGATAGGTCCATGTGACAGGTCCTTTGAGGCTGAGTTTGTTTCTGCAAACTAGAGATTCAAGATGAGCTTACTTAGATGTAGATCCTCAATATGGATATGAGCTGGTGCCAATGCCAAAAGAGATTGTGAAACCGTCATGGGTTCAGCCCAGGCCCACTGATGCAGTCGGAGCAGCTGTGGGAAAAGGCTGAGGAGCTGGAGCTGACTCAGCTGGGAGCAGAAGTGTCTTTGGTGTAGGCGTATGGGGCAGCCTTGAGAGAATAGAATCAGACTTCACAATGAGGTAACATCCACAGGATGAAATAGGAGCAACTGAGACGGAATACAGGGGAAAACTTTACAATCAACAGTCCCTTTCAGCCTGAATCCTGTTTTATTGGAATATGTAACTTTCCATGCCAAATGTACTGTTGGGTGCATTGTTGGATCTCCATTGCTATCTTCAATCTTATGAAATCATTCACATTTTAGAAAAGAAAGTCACAATGCTGCTGTAAAAACCATTCACACAGTCCACCAATGGAAGATACTCTATAGCAATCTATCTGGTTGAGAGCTGTTTGTTGAAAATTCACTTCACATAATTACAAAAATGTGGTATTACAATATGCCATTGTTTTTTCTATATTTGGTGAGTTTAAGTTAACATTTGCACAATATCCACCAGATTTCATTGTGACTTTTAGGAGTTTTCTATAAAAATGCTGAACCTGATCACTTTTTAGTCTTTACACCTGTAGTACCATCATTTTCTCACAGGCCAACTGACACAGCTGTTCGAACACAGGTATCTTGACATGTCTTGTTCTTTTCTGTTTTTCTGTTTCTCAGAGTTCCCCTATTAATTTCTCTTCAGTATTGCTAAGATAATAAGTTCTGCATCAACCCTGGTATAGGTCACAAATAAAGCAAAGCTCTTGTGGCCTCTATGAATCATATCCCCCTGAAAAAAAATTCTATACCTAGAATTCTTTGTTCCTCACAATACAGAATTTAAAGCATCATTGCTAAAAAAAAAAAAAATAAAAAAAATCAATAGTTAGAAATGTATCCAGAGATTAAACCTGTTGATTTTTCTAGCTGGTTAAATATTCCATCTCATTTTTATGGTCTCTGAGTTTCCACGTGAGAAACTGCTATGTGCAGTTTAGCATACAAAGATAAAAACAGAACTTACAAATCTCAGGCTTCAAAAGATGGAACAGAAAACTCCCTCTCAAGATGAAAAATCAAAGTGACAGCGTAACCACGAGTAGTCCATTCCCACTTCAGGAAAGATAAGATTCTGAGAAGAGGTACAGTGCACTGCAACAGGATCAAGCTCACATACTTTCTGACAGCTCTATGGCTGATACAACCCAGAGAAAAAGAGAAAAAAAGTAAAAAATCTAAAGGTTTAATTTCACTTTCTTTTCAGACAAAATGCAGTTCAAGTCTTGCTTCTTGGGTGGCAGGAGACACAGAAACGAGAACTTTTTATGTCATGTTTTCAAAGACCTGTGATGCCTGGGTTCTAGTACAACGTAGTAGGCAGTGGATCACCTGGTGGGGTGTGGCTGAGTCCTGTATATTATGCAGGACATTTTATTTTGCTGATTTTCTGTTGCCCCTCTTATAGTTTCCTTGTCTACTTTTATAGGAATACATTCAGGAAAGTGGTGGAGTCTGGTGGTGTGTTTGTGTGTTCTCTACTCTGTTAGAAATTCACGTTCTGGCTATTTCAAAAAACTTAAGTTGGAAGGACTGAGTTCTCCATGGCTTGCTGGATTTCACCAGTACCAGTTCTTGATTTGATTGTCTAGATTTCTAATCAATGCAAACATGGTCCTGTCATAAATTATCTGTTCTAACTTCCTACTATATAGAAACAAACATTATGAAGAAATACTCCAAAATATTTGAAACATTTTTTGCATGCATAGTCAGTTCTCCTTTCAGTCTCTCCCTGGGAACTGTTGTGTTCACAGCACCATTTGCATGCTTTACATGGAACAAAGCTCTTCAGAAAACTGACTGTGTTAAATCTGCAGGGAATTTTTTTGTTTTGTGAGGAAGGCAAAGAAAAAAGCCTTTGGAATATAAGGTGAAGATTACTGACTCCATATGCAGTACGAAAAGTAAATACAGACTCAAACCTCAAACCGAAACCTTCCCTTACCTTTTATATCCTCTGTGTTTGTCCCAGTACTGCCTGGTTTTTTTGGCCAATTTCATCCTTTTATTTCTCGTTACTGCTCTTACTGGGAGTTATTTGGGGCTTGTCACAGCACCAGGGTGCAACTGCGGTTTCAGGAAAAACTCCTTCAATAACACAACCAATGAAAGGTGACCTTAAGCCTAAAGGAATATGTCTGGTGGAGTGCTCGCTCCTGCCTTAATATTTTGGAGGGCATACTATTGATGCTGCCACTGACTTTAGGCTCAACATCTGCTGGGGTTTTTTTCTCATTTGGGAAATTATCATCTGAAGAGATTCTTTGGATCACGTGCTCCTTAACACGTATGATGAAGGTCAGAAATCTACCTCTGCTATGCTTCTTCTCTGTGATGCAATAGAGGCTTTTCTACAGAGCATCAGTAAAGTTGGCAGAGGAGAGTTTCTGGATGTCTGCTGGTCTCTGCTGTCCTCCAAAGATCTGACTGAAGGCAGCAGGCCTGGATGTGCCCTGCCAGACACTCTGGCTTCAGTCCCAAAGCTGTCCTTTGAGGTGATGCACAGGGTAGCTGGCGTCTGAAACTCCATGGGGCTGTCAGTGGGCAGAGGGGTGGTAAATGAATGTCAGAAGCAATTGATGCTGGGACTTTCTATGAAAATTGATCCATAGCTGAGAGGGTGCAAGCCCTCACTTCTGGTAGATAAAAAAATTCTCTGTCTCACAAAAAAAAGTAAAATTAAGGGAACAAAAACTACTTTAAGCTGAGATAATCGATTGCATTTCTCTCACATCTGTATTACTCTTTTCCAGGGAGGGGCAGAGTCCATGATTATGAATCCTGATTTTCAGAGGAATGAGGGATCCTCTTGAATGTATTGATGTACGTAGTGAGGAAGTGATACAGAACACTGCAAGATAGGCTTAGAATTATAAATTATAGCTCTAAACTCAAACTGGAACTCAAATTTAAGACTTAAAATAAAATACAGGTTTTTAAAATGCTTTCTGTTTTACTGAGAGACAATATTATGTTCGGTAGCACTGGGCATTAGAGGTTAGGGTTTGGAAGAAGAATTGCAAGGGAAAATTGAAGCTTTTAAAAAGAAAGTTGACAGAAATAATTGTCATTTTCAATACGCATTTCTAAAATCAACCTGTTGCCAAGAAATAAAAAGGCATTTGAATCAGATGACAAAAAATTTCTTTTTGATTAGACTTTCCTCTAGTGTCCTTGTGCCACCTATGATTTTATATTGTATTCCTAAAACCTCTTCAGTTATCTTTCTGTAATGATGAATTTGAGGCTATGGTTTTGCCTTTACATCTGTCTTGTTCTTTAAATCTGTTATAATGACCTGTTTCAAAGTCCAATTTAATGTCTATAGGGTTTCTGAAAAAAAGAAAGAAACAAATAGGGACACAAGAAAAAAAAATCCACCATTCTTAATTTAAATAAGGAGCAGAATTACAATATGGGGCAATATGAGTGCAGAATTCAATCAGGAAGCTCGAGGGAAGAAGGATCACAGAGAATAAAAAAAAATGGTATAGTGTATGATGTCCATGTTACATATGGGAAGTTTTCCTAGCATAACCAACACTTAATTTTTAGACAGCCAAGTGCTTGACATTACAAAACGCGCTATTCAGCATTTGGAATTTGCCATGCAAACTGAGTTTTCTTATGCTAAGTGTCTGCTGCAGTCTGGGGATTTTCTTTGCCTTCATATGGTTTAGCTGGTTTTGTAAAAGTTGTTCTCTTTGCCTACAGTTTAAAAATCCATAAACCAGGTAAAGTTGTTTACTTCAGCCCTGCCAGAGGTACCAGGGCAAGGAGGGAGGGCGGGCATGGACAGGGAAGGAGAGGGTGAAATGAGTGTCTCTCTAAACATTTTTCTTATTCTCTGTTATGCACATGGGAAGAAAGCCATTCCAGTTGGATGTCAATGGCAGAGATGTGATCTACACAAGTGGGGCAAAGAAGATGAGATAGAGAAATTGAGACTGGACATTGTTGCTGCAGAAAAAAAAAAAAAGGCTTTTGAATGCTGGCACTTTCTGGGAAGAGAAAGAGAGACTAGCACAGTAATTTCACTACTATAAAGTGCACCCTTTTGACTAAAATTTTGTCCCAAACCCAGAAGTGCGCCTCACAGTCCGGTGTGCCTCATATATGAACAAAGTTCGGAAATTTGCCAACCCGGCAGTGCTAGCTGTGAGCCGCGGGTGAGCTGGCAGGACCGCGGCTGCCGGGTGCTGGGTGCAGGGGGGTGCTGCGGCTGCCGGGTTGAGGCAGGGCCTTGGCCAGCAACCTTATAGTCCAGTGCGCCTTTTATATGGGCAAAAGTTCGGAAATTTGCCAACCCGGAAGTGCGTCTTATAATCCGGTGCACGTTATAGTCGTGAAATTACTGTAATTGGGAAGGAAAGCCAGGTGATACCGGGAACTGGTGAAAAGGAGAAATACCATAAAGATCAGCACTTGGTGGAAAACAAACATATGCTTAAAATTGGTGAAGTAATGCTTGATCCCCTGGAATTATGGTGTGTCATTATACTTCCTTAACACTTGTGACTTAAAGTTGTACAGTTAATGGTCTTTTAAAGGCAGTTAAGTAAGCATAGCTTCTCCACTCATGGCACTTTAAAAGACTGCTTTTCGTGGGGTTTTACCCACACATCTGTGAATCATGTCCTATCTGTCCACTTCCAGCATCTGAGTTGTAATACTTGGAGTTCTCTACCATATTGCACAGCTGAGAGTAAAGAAAATATTCATAAGTGTTGGCAGTGGTAAGAGTGCTTTAACACAACCATTTCTGTAGAAAGCTGATATTGTCTCCAATATTTTAATATAATAAAAAAAACTATAAAAGCATTAAATCATTAGCAGTACATTTTGAAAAGAAACTTAAGTAACTTAAAAAGAAGGGGAGAAGAAATATCATAACAGACTCTTAATAATTAAATCTCAAATAAAATACAGTGACCAACATATAAAAATGTCATGAGCTTTTCTGGCTACAGACATCCATAAGAAGCATAGAAATGGTTGATGTAATTTTTTTAGTTCATTCATCTTAATAAAGACCTCATTTGTTTCACTATTAAGAATTTTTTAATTGGCTCAAATATGCCATTTGTTTTGACTTTGTTTCACATCCTTAACTGCCATAGGGTGTCTCAATGTTCCATTCTTTCAGAGAAGAGAAAAAGTCTTTAGAAATAACTTCTCAGTTCTTTAAATGGCAGTATTTGAAAAATCTGGGTACAGTGGGACAGGAAAGTTGAAAACCCAAGACCTCACTATGCTTCTTTCACCCAAGTTCAGTCATCTTGTCATATCTGAGGAGGGATTCCTGAATTCACCAAATCAAAAAAAAGTCATTTTTAGAAACTGGCTTATTGGTGTTCTTTCAGATAGTATCTTCTGAAAAATAGCTTTAATCCATTTTTGTAGTGCATTATCCTTGAAATAAAGAGCTGAAGAATAAGTAATCCATTTCTGCACAAAAACATTGATGTCCCCATAACTTTCCCTACAATGCTCAATCACTTTAATCTTTTGCCACTGTTTCCTTGTGTTTATTTCAGAGTTTAATTCAGATATTGTGGCAGGCTACAGAACTCACCCTTCTTTGAAAAAGCACAGTTTCCTCTGCTGGATACTCACAGCACTGAATATCCTCTGTGGTCTCCAGGTTGACCCATTATTGAACTTCTTCCACTGAACTTCCAAAGTTCTTCAGTTGAACTCTGGGCCTTTTATAGCCCAAACCTTCACCAGCTTCTTACAAAACCACTGGTGACCAAGTGGCTAGCAAACACAGGGCTAGCAAACTCTACCTCTACATTTTAATGTGGACAATGGAAAGAGTAACCTATCTTTCCCCTGGTGTCATATACTGAGGGCTCATTGTAGAAGGCATCACTTGTAAGAGATATTTGAGATCACCTCTTGTAAATCTCACAGATTTTATCTCTGGTCTCTATTGTGGCTTTAGCTATTTAAGGATAGAAATGTCATCTTTACCTTTTTTGAATCAAAACATAAAATGTGGTGAGCTCAGAAATACGAGATATCACTATTATCAAGAAAATACTTCCATTATTACTAAGAAAATACTTCCATATTTCCAATGGTTTAGTCATTGTGAGGCAAAAGTACTGTGAGGTATTGTACAGCATATCCCATCCTTCCTTTTGAAGAAATCAGTATGTCTATATTTCCTTGACCCAGTGACATCTTTTTGGTTTTTACATGTTAAGCCTTGGATATACATCCAGAAAAAAAATCGTATTATTCACAGCAGCTTGTTAGTGTGAGGAGAAAATCTGTATAATTCCAGCTACCAATACTAACACAAGAAAATAAGAGGGAAGCAGTGTTGTGTATTAATCTTATTAAACCGCAAACTGCTTTCTCAGCAATGAGAGCTGTATGCTGATGCAAGTCAGATGCTTACGTAATGCTTTATGCAAGGATGGTGACAAGAGCTGCAGTGATAAAAACACTCTTGGCTGTGTTCAGGCTGTGTTGTCCCTTCACTTGAAAAAAACCCCACTGGCAAATTAACTGCTTGAAATGGGTAATTCTAAAGTGGCCTAGAGTCAAACACATCTCTATACTGTGCTGACTTTTCACCTAATTGTTTTTGTTGAGTGGTTTGGTTTGGTTTGGTTTGGTTTGGTTTGGTTTGGCTTGGTTTGGTTTGGTTTTTTTTCCCAAGGTGCTTTGTGGGGCACACCAAGGTGAACATCTCCTTTTCCATGCCATGTCTTGGGACAGCTGTCTCAGACTGGATGCACATACATGCATAGTGCAGAGTGGCACATGGCTAAGATTAGGATGTGGTCTTCAGCTGGCATGCTGATGAAAAGGCAGCTCATAATCTAAGACATGTGCTCCTGCATCACTCTGCATCCTGACTTAATACAAATTATACCACTTATGTCTGGCCATGCTGTAGCTCTTTTTCAACAGAGCCCTGTCAGGAATCAGATTAGAATCAATCTTGATTCCTTTAGTTAGTTAGTATCAAAATAAGCATATGTAAACTAAACACATCTAATACTGGTTTAAATCTCTAAAGAGTTTTTTCCCTCCTATTTGTTTTCCTTCCCACTTATCCCTTTGCAAAGGTCTAGTCTCTGGCAAATGTGCCAAAGAGCACATCAAATATTAAAGACTTTGTTGAAAATCAATTTATTTAGAACTAATAAATGTGATATCCTAATAGAAACTATTACAAGAATTTTGTGTCCAAGTACATTGTAACAATGTAGTGTGAACTTTTTACATTTCAAATATTCAGTGGTACTGATGACAGAGATGGTAGAACTACCGCAACCAACTTATTAAAGATATAAAGGTATATCATAGTAGCTCATTTTTCATTGCTAGATGGCATGCATAAGCATCAAAGCTGGCTCAATCAGTCTTAATCATTTTGAACTGATTATTTTGTACATGTTTCATCTCATAATCTTACCATAATATAAGCTAAGGCAAGCCGAGTGAATTCAAAGTTAGTAGCAAAATGAAATAAAAACTTATTTCAAGCTTTGTGGTAAATGCAGAAACAAAACAGAATGTATTGAATTTCGTGAAAAAACATTGAGAATTTTTTTTGTACTAAAAAGACTGTTTATAAGAATAGTAATCTGTAGAAATTTTTAAGTAGCTGTAACATACTCCTTTTCAATACAATATTTTTAGAGGAATGTGAAATTGCTGTGTAAATAGCATAGCTAAGGCCAAGTGGTGAGAAGGGCAGAATGTGAGATATTAAGAAGAAATCGTATCAGTAATTTGGAACATCTTTTCCTTCCTCCATATTTCTTCTGGAGTAACCAAAAGTGAGAGTGCAGACTTCTTTGGACACAAAGAGTGATAAATGAAGCACCAATAGCTGCACCAAGCCAGGAAAGGAAACAGAAGAAAGAGGACAAAAGAAAGCAATGGTTGAAAAAGTACCAGATATATTTGTCCAAAAGTTTATGCTGTCCATATGTCAGTGGTACAGTATTGTGAATGTCTGCATCATACTGCGATCATGCTGTGTTGCCTATTGTGAAAGCACACAGAAATGAGAATTCTTATCTAAAATATTCTGAGTACTTGAGACAGAGAGTGTTTGGAAGAAAAGCAGGTGTCTAACATACCATAGATTCTGGTTTTGATTGTGGTACTTATCTGATTTAGATTGTGGTCTGACTGCTGGCCAGAAATAATATATTTTAAATGTCTATTTATATGTGAAATGGTTCACCCTCTGTCAGAATTCTGATCAGTGGCAGAGCCAGGAATAGACGTAAGTTACCTGGGAAACTAGTTTATTTCCTTTTCCTGAAGTTAACTTATTATACATAATTGTCATAAATTAGCTGAATTAAGTCCTCTCCTACCTCCCTTTATTTTAGATATTTGGGGGCATTGATTGTATTTCCACATTATCTGACTTCCCATAGTTGTTCCAGTATATTAACACTCTCACCAAATAATTTAATCTCTTCCCCACAGGAGAGCTCCGTGTAAAATAGTGAAAAACAACCTAAAAAGAAATGGCAAGTAAATACTTGGTAACAGTTGTCATATCAAATGTATCCTCTAACTCACGATGCTATAAATAACAATAAAACATTGATGAGAATTATATTATGTCTTTCAAGACTGCTGCTATTATAGGTGAAAATTATATGGAAGACAGCAAAAACTAAAGAACCTAAAACCTTTTCTGAGCTTCTTCTACAATCACAGATTTAATTGAATTGGGACACTTAAACATAGCATTTGACTCCTTTTTAATTAATAAAATATGAAAAATAGATTTTCTTTCTTATGTGAAATATATTCAATAGTAGGATGCATCTCAACATAAGGTACC
>PYHW01010644.1:3573427-3587153 GCA_013186435.1 Turdus rufiventris | reverse complement strand
GTACCCAGGGCATGGCAAAAATGCTGCTTCTGCATTATTTTTCAAGGCTGCTTTTTTTCTGGTAGGAGAAAAAGGGGTTATGCTGAGAGGAGCCCAGCCTCAAAAACTGGAGTTTAGCCCTGATGCCTTACAGAGCCAAGTGAGCTAAAAGCACAACTTGAGCTCCTGCTTCAGAAACAAGAAAGGCTATTTGGGACACTGATAGGCACCAACACGAAGTCCTAGCTGTAGCCACTTATTCCAGCTGGGTATCTCAGCTGAGATGTGGCAAGGAAAGACGATGTCATAATTTAAGCATTTTGTCCATTGCTTATAAGGGTTACTCCAGTTCCACTTTTACTTCCTGTTTGGAAAATCAAGATGCAATATTTTTGCTTAGGAAAAGTTTCACATTACCAAGTCAAAGCTTTTGCTTTTAAGTCTGATGCTTCAACATTGGCTTTTGTGAGTCAAGGAGTGTGCACACTGGGATCAAGGAAGATGTCCTGCACTGATTTCTGAAATGATTCCTCATTAGCTTATTTGTTTGCAGAAACTGTGTCACACATGCATTTGTCATGACACTGCTTTCAATGATATAATAACAATTGGTAAGAGGTTTCTCCTAATTTTCAGCAAAATTCTGACCACCCAAAAGACTAATTGTATCTCTATTTTCCTCACAGCTTAAAGAATTTAATTAAATTGATTCTATGTTTTAATGTGCTTTTCTGTTCTTATCACTCCCTCTGTCCCCAGAATGAGTCTATAATGAGAGTCACAACTGTTGTGCTGTTGCTATAACTCATCCACAGACAGAAATGAGAACTGACTATGGCACAAGAATAATCCTTTGCCATTCCAGCATCTTTAACTTAAGATGAATGGAAGACAGCACCATGTTTGCTTCTTCAGGCTTTGACAGGAATGAGAAATGGCACAAGAGGCTCAGTTTCTATCTAGGGATATGCTATGAAATGACTAAAGTTGAGAAAATTTAGCCAATTTATATATTTTTATTTTAGATTAAAATGTATGAAAATCTTTCTAATTGACCATCTTTTAAACCTAAATATTAACCAGGAGAAAAACTAAATGAACTTTTCTTTTCTCTGCTTCTTGATCTTACAAGAAACCAGTTAAACTGCTTGTGAAAACAGTAAAGATGACAGCATAGACAAGAAACACCCAGCACATGGGAGTCATTCACATACAATCCATAGCATTTACCTTCTCCAATATAATGTTGGCAAAGAAGTGTGTTGGTGTTGTTTATGGTAAGAATTGTCAAAGTTGGGTTGAAAAAGAGTTCATCATGTGAACTTGGTCCAATATAGGAGCATAATTGTAAGGATTTTCATATCTGCACCATGTCCAGAACATTACATCCCAATTTGAAAATTTCCCTGAGAGGGAAAAGTTATATTCTTCAATTTATAGTTGCTGCTACTTCAAGAGTGTTTTCCTAGATTTCTTGTTCCTTGGCCATCATCATGGCATATGCCAATATTTGGTGACAGTCCAATCCACATAGCTCAGCTCTGTCCCCTTCACACACCACATTTTTCTGTGTTGTTCTTTCAAGAGCATTACACAAAATGAGCTGATAGAAAGACATATGATAATAAGCATACATGCCTCAGGCTTCATGGTTGTAAAATGTCATGCTTACACAGAGAGCATTGTTTGTTTGAAGTCAGCAGTCTCAATAACCCATTATAGCTTTGTTTACTCAGGGGCACACAATAAGCCCTAGTTTCAACTCCCAGCCAAACACTTCTCTGCTGAAATGCACAGTGCCCCATCTTACACCCTGACTGCCATTTACCTCACAGGCCAGCACATATTTTTCATAATATGAAGTTGCCAGCCCAAAATCAAAGCCATTTTGTGACTCAAGTGCACAATTCTTTCATTACTTTGGTATTGGCTTAAGCACCCTTGAAGAACTGTGTTTCTCCCTTTCTGGATCCAGAGTGCAGTAGGTGCAGTGCCCTACCATGCAGAAAGGAATTGTGTCACTCTGCAGCAGCCACATTCCCAGAACTGCAGAGACTGAAAGACAGGAGAACCTCAGAAATGGTTGTGGGAAGAGTGAATTGTGTGGAATAATTTTGGCAAAGGACTTATGCAAGATATCCTCACACATGGAAGGGGGAAGGAAGGAAAAATAGAAATCAAGCAATCAAGCTCCATTGTTTCTTCACCCTTCCTATTTTCAACAAAAAATACAGCCAGTAGTCAAAAAGACAGGTGAGGAAAAGTGCGCTTCCATGCTGCTTTATACTCTGAATTCCAATCCATGCATGGGACCGTCTTTCTCCTGCTTGTGCTAGTAATTTTTTCATTTGAGTCAGAAGTCAGCTGCCTTTTACAAAGTTTTGGTTGAAAATATTCTCATAACTGCACTGATACGGGTTTCAGGACATTTTTGGCACTCCAGCTTCTAATTCCAGGAACTGCAAAAAGACATTTGGCAATTAAAATATTAGCAGAATTATCTCAACCTCAGATGATGTTTAGTGTGGGTTCAGACCAAGTTTCAGGCAAAGGGAGTATTCTTATTTAGCAAGAACTTCTTTTAGTCTCCCTGTAATTTGGACATTGACTGGTGCTGGTTTTCATTAGCAATATGCTAGATGTTAAATAAATATAATTCAGGTTATGAATTTTTGTAACCTTGACCTTGTCTTATGTTTGAAGGCAATTTGTAGTTTCTTCATTTTCATATTAAGTTTTAATTCTGTTAACTACTAGAGCAAATACTTAGCTGTGTAGGGTTTGGGGTTTGGGTTTTTTCTTTAATTTTATTAAGATGCCAATTGAATTAATCTCCTTCCCTCTAAGAAAATTGGAAAAGCAGGGATAAAACCCTTTTCTCATACTCAGCTGGATTCTATTATGAGAGACACAGTTATGGGACTAACTGTGGTGTTCCTTGGGGACATGGTAGCTGGTCACTTAGTTCATGGATCTAAGCACTCCCTTCTTTCTTGGGAGTGCTTCACAATTATGTTTCAGGAGAACTTTTGCCTGCTGTTGTGCTTTCACATCTTGTGTATTTTGGAAAGCTTCTCAGTTTCTTGTTTCCCTTTTGTATCTCTAGTACACGTTTTCCCTCTTTGTAGCTTCTTTTCAGTGTTGAGTGTACCAGAGAATCTTGTAAAACTTTTGCCATTTTCAAGCAAAACAAAATTAAGCAGGTAATGGGTAACCCTATGCCAAAGTAATTTCCCTGCACAATAGTGAGTGGCACTGTGACCAACTTTCCTCCTAACCCACTGGGCATGCTGTAATTGCTCCTGTTGCATAGTCTGCATCTTTCATCCTGTTCCCTCCTTATTTTCTGTGAAAGACAGTTATTTCCCTCTTTTATTCCTGCCCTGCTCCTGACCTTTTTTTCTGGGCCATGATTGAAGCTGAGCCACATTTAGTGATGCAGTAATTCTCCTACACACTTTTTCCATTAGAGGTCATGGTCTTGGTACTCAGTGTCATTGCCATTTCTGTCTTCTTTTTTCCAACATTTTGTCTTCTTCACTTGAGTTATTGCTAGAAATTCCAGATAATACTGGGGTTTCTGTGTAGTTATGTGGGTCTTTAAGTACGCTGTTTGAATGGTACCCTTCCACACCGAACTTAGAATTTAACGCTCATTTTTTTAAATTCTGTTGAGTTTGTCTTTATGCACATAGATGAACATAGCAAAAGACATGGCCTGCCCAAGAAGAGTACAGTAATTTCACAACTATAAGGCACACCCTTTTGACTAAAATTTTCCCCCGAACCCGGAAGTGCGTCTTATAGTCTGGTGCGCCTTATATAGTGGACAGAGTTCAGAAATTTGCAAACCCAGAAGTGTGAGCTGCGAGCCGCGGGGGGAGCCGGCAGGGCCACGGCTGCCAGGTGGAGGCAGGGCTGTGGCTGCCGGGTACAGGGGGGCCCAGGGTCCGCGGTGCCCCGGCAGGCATGCCCCGGCCCCAGGGAGGCGGGGCGGAGCAACGGCAGGTGGGGGGAGCTGGGGGTGGATCCTCGCTGAAAAAAAAATTGTGCCCTATAGTCCGGTGCGCCTTATATAATGTACAAAGTTGCAAAATTTGCCAACTCCTGGAGGTGCGCCTTATAGTCTGGTGTACCTTATGGTCGTGAAATTACTGTACAAGCAGATGTATAGAGCAGATAAGACTCAGGAGGAGAGAAGCAAAGGAAGTAGCTCTGTGCTCTGCCAGCCCCCAGTGTCTTGTGGCCCAAGAACTTTCTCTGTCTTTGTATTCCCATGACTTGCCACTGCCAGACATTGATGACCAGACATTCCTGGGCTGGATTTAGATCCAGAGCAGCCCAGTGAGTGGGGAATGCTGAGGGACAGTGTACCTCATTCCTTTGCTATCAGGAAGAGTTGAGTTTGCTTGCTCTGTTTGGGGGTGACAGGTGACCTCAGAGTCTCATCTTGACCTAAATGTTTAATGAGCATAGCAGAACACTGGTGCAGTGCCATATACATCAGAGTGTGAAAATAAACACTGACTGGGAGGGCATAGACTTAATGCATGCTATAGTTCACCATCTTTTGAAAAATTATTTCTTTGACACCTGAGTTACTGTAAAATGTTAATTTGTCTGTTTCTGGAAGAGTACTGAGGATTTAAAAGTTTTAGTTATTTAAAAATAACTATTTATTTAAAAATAAATTCAACATGATGTTGGGGTGATCTTTCTGTAAAACATAAACCTGATTGCTCTTTCTGTTAGGGGGACCAAAGCTTGGCTGTGTGTCACAGCTCACTGGCTGTGACATTCTGATAAAAGGATTCACTCCAGTCCTGGCAGTCACTTTTTAAAAACAATTTTCACTTTATTTCTGTGACACCAAGAGATCACACATCAGCCAACACAGTCAGGTGTCTGAAGAGAATCAATGGCTGGCTTACCTCCCAAGGTCTGTCACCTACTTTTATTACTGCTGAGAGTGGAGCCATCAGTTAAAGAGCAGCATGAGATGACCAATTTGTAGATAACACTAGATCTCACACACTAGCCCAGCCTACTGGGGCACAGTTTCATTTAGAGTAATGATAGTATTAAAGAACTTCCAACATAAACTTCCAAAGAAGTTTCCCAGTTTTATCTGCCACATGAAGCCTCAGGAATGCTTTCCTAAAAAGCCAGATTAAAGATAGCAACAATAAGAGTAACAAGGCCAATAGGTATATACAAGAAGCAGTGTCTCAAAAAGACGTGTTTTTTAGCAACCAGAAGCAAAAATTCAACATAAACACACGTGAAGTGGGAATAAAGCATGTGGTAGTGGGATATAGTATCACATTTTCCATCCTCTTTAGGGAAGGCCACACATACTGTCTGTGAATGGGAAGCAGCTGGGAAGTAATATTTATCAGCCTGAAACATATACTAGCAATCTTCAGAGTAAGCTATATTTTGCAAATTACACTACTTGAACTGCCAAGTGGAAAGTTATTTAATGTGAAGAGCTCAATAATGAAAGGATTTTAAGATAAAAATAAAGTTCCATCTTAGCTCGTTATTCTCTGATATGGGAACATAAATACTTGTTAAAGAGAGTTGAAGACTACTCCTACTTTAAAAACTGTAGTTCAGTGGCCTTATATGGTCCTACTGAAAACAGCACTAAATCCCATGTCATGTCTCTGCATAGTGGAAGACTTTCCATCAGCTCCTCTGAGTGTGAAATTCTGTCAGAACTCCTGTTATTTCAGTCATTTTTTCCTAGTTTACTGCATTTTGTACCTCTCTATGACTGGTACTCAGCTTGGTTTCCAGTTTGTTCTCTAGGTCTCATGATCTCTTTTTTTTCTAAAGATTTAAAATTATTCTGGAGTTCTAATCCTGAGACTTAGTAGGGAAAGACATTTCTTTCAAATAGTAGTACAAAGTTATTCAGTCCCCTTGCTGGCCCTGACTTGAGAGCTCATTTTGGGCCCATAGATGGATGAATGGGGTGGGGGGGTTTGTGTGTGTGAGTGTGAATTAACAGTGCTTTAGTGTTAACTGTTAGAAATCAGATAAAAAATATTCAGCCAGGATAAGTTAAAAAGAGAAGATGCTACAAAATCACTCAGTTTTTTAATAATACATCTGACAATGGGGCTGTATTTTTAAAAGGCTTTGCACTTTAATGTGAGTTGCATCATTCCAGTTTCAAGGACGGACATATCTGTCTGTTTGTGCAGCTTCTTTTCCTAAATATGGAAATTTGAAGGATCTAAGGTGAAAGTGTCTATGACTCTTCAATCCACAAGTTGTTTATCTTACCCTAGCTTTTGCAAGATTTGCTTTAAAATAATACTTGCAAACATAGAAATAAAGAGTTGCTGTGATTGCAGCTGGCAGAGCCTTTGGATGATTTGTCAGAGTGGGATACAGACTAGATTTATGCCTTGCCTTTGGTCTTACCCAAAGCTGGACATTCTGAAGGGTATGAGGAACAGTGATGGGGTGTTTGTCAAAGGCGGAGAGCTCAGGAGCACCTCAGTCCATTACTGATAGAGATCACAATATTCAATGGAAAAGATGCCATCATCATTCTGTGCCAACTTTGCGTTTCTAATTTTGCACAGTATGCTTACCTTCCTTTTTTCTTTCACCTATAATTATTGCATTACCTGTCTTCTGCCTTCTGTACAGTTAGCCTTGGACTTGAGAGGAAACTTCCTGTGATATCTGAATATGGGTCAGAATCCATCCAAAACTAGTTTGGGTACCATATTAATAGCCTTGGGCTTTTGCAGAGTTCTTACTACCCATTGTAGAGAACCAACTTTAAAGCATGGTGTTTCTTTAAATGAATTTCAGAACTAAAATCTGTGCCAGCTTTCTTACAGGAGGGCACATAAGAGGTTTGCTCATTTCCTAGTGAAAAAATGATTTTTACTGCTTGACTTGATGATTTGAAAAGGAAAATAATTTAAAATAGCAACAGTGTAGATAATTATGCAGTTTGAGTTCAGGAACGGGTTCTCAGCATTAGACAGAGTATTGTTTAAATGCTATGGATGACAATGATTAAAGCAAATAATTGATATCCTCTTCAGAGCTTTGCATATGTAGCCCTGCATTCTCCTAGGATACTGTCAGGTGCATACTAATGAGGAATCTGCTAATAATTGGTGGGGGGTTTTGAATATATGGAGTTGTGAAAGCAGGACCAGGTGCAGAAAATAATTTTTTGAGCAGTCCATATCTGGTTTGAAGCATCAGATATTCTATTTTACATAAACTGTAATTTCCTGGGCAACACTGGCTACCTGTTTATAATTTTTCATCATTTCAATGAATAGTCAGATTCTCAGGCTTCTTTTGGTTTTGGCATTTGTGTAATACTCAAGCAATCCTTCTTTACTTAGTTCCCAACATTTTTCATTCAGGCACACCTTTATATACACTTACTTGCTTACACTAGAAATGCACATAAATATTTAAACTCTTTACCACATGTTCTAAGATTGCAAGATTACTTACATGCAGTAAACTACTTTCTGAAATTTCTGAGTTTAAAATGAATAAAGTTTCTTTTGACAATGTGCCTTTGCTGTTGTTATGAAGAGCCAACCCAATGATAAGCATAAGGTTATAAATTTCAAGGTAAATTTATTGCTGGACTGCATCAAGGTCTCCCTCCCAAAAATATTTGAACAAGGCTCTAGAAACTCCAAGAGGATCGAAAATGTAAAATTATTTACAGTCCCAAAGATGACAATGATGTTTCAAATAGAAATGTCACTGTGCAAATATCAGTGCAATGTGCTCTTCTAGAACAGAATAACTAGGAAGAACTTAAAAGCTGTTTTAAACTGATTCCAAATATCTTCTGGATACCCTCAAGAGCGGAGAGCAGAAACTGAATAAGAATTCACACACTGGAAATAAATTTTAAAAAACAAAACATGGCCTAATGGAAAATTCAGTTTAACATATCAGAAACTGCCTTTAGTTTTTTGCATGCAGTCTCTAATAATCCATTTTGTTAATGCCTACAAAAAAATGGGGGTCATTCTGTGCCCCCCAGCTAGGGATGTTAGAATTCATCACAGAGCCCTTGAAGGATGTCTGTCAGAAGTCTACAGTCCCTTTAAGGACAAAAGAAAGAGAAAGAGATGATTTTCCTCATCCCAAAGTAGACAGATATTATACATTAATAATAATCTCTATTATTGTTGCATTAATAATTTCATATGTGTGCATATTTCTCTCAATTTTCTATAAAATTAGATCATAAAGGAGACATCTGAATCATAGACACTGAAAATTTTGTGAGGTCAATCTCACCCAGACTGTCTTGGCATGCTGACATACCACACAGGCTCAGTAAGGAGTTTTGGGACATCAGCGCTGACGACAGTGAAATGATGAGGTACGAAGTTAATAAAGTTGTTAACAGCCTTATGAGTGCAATTAATTTCTGATTACCTCGAAATTAGTACCTAAATATATATCCAAGGCATGGTATAGCCTAAAACATATTAATTCAAAGGTCAAGATTCTTGTTTTCAGTTATTTTCTCATATGAGAAAACTGGGTGGGGAGAGGGGTGTGTGAAGAAAATTAACAATATTTTTTGGTGCTGATGTCAGAGAAATTGGAAACTGAAAAATGGAGAAGTAGTGAAAAATGACACCTCAGCTTTCATAAACTTTTTTCACTGTGTTAGAGTTCATCGTGATGTGGTAATAATATTAATGTTAAGAAAAAGTATAAAGGAGAACAACTGCCTTTGACTACTAGACTGAGGGGATTTCCCCATTTATATCTGTAAGATGTATTTTTGCAGGTAAAATTACTATAAAGGTGTCTCTGTTCTTTGGAGTTCTCTTTGTACAAGTGTGTAAATTTAGTCTTTACCTTTTATGGGAATGTCACCAGCCTTTTAAATTTTGATTCTTGGATTGAATCTTTTGATGTTGAGTCACCATATTGACTGAAAAAGACAAATCCCAGGTGAAAAAATAAGCCAGAAGGGTTCACCGAAAGTGAGTCTTTTCACAAAACTAAAATAAAAGTAACAGTGCCCCTCGCTCTCAAACCATCATGAATTATAGCCTCAAGTTTGACTTTCCTGACCCAGTTTGGCTTAATTTTGCATCCTCATATTTGTTTAAGCTTTATATAGCTTGATTTCCTTTCTGCTGTCTAGAAAGAGAGAGAAAGAATCATGTTTCCACATAAATTCTTTTCTGGATTCTGCAATGTGAGATTTGTTTAATAAATTACATAAACAGATACTCCAAGAATACCTTGTCCACAGTTTTTTTGGCCTGAACCACTGACAGTTTTGTTTGTTCTTGATCTTTCTGCTTGAAAAACATTAGATTTTTAGTTGCACAGAACGGCACATGTCCAATAACTTCATTAGTAACAGAGCACACTTTATTTTTTGGTTTGAGACCTCAAGATCTCATTGGGGTTTCCAGTTCTGTGAGGACCTGAGCTGTGTCTTGCCCCATGTGGCATGTCTGCACTGCTGTCATGCCACTCCTGGCACAGGTGCACTGCTGCACAGCCCTGCTCACCTCTGAGAGATCAGCCTGGACAGTGCTTGGGATCACGAGCACATCAGGGTTGTGGTGCAAAGCACATCTCACCCACAGCCTAGATTTTGCCTGATCCTGTGGGATCTTTTACTCTCTGGGTGTAAGTGATGTCTTGGATCGCACTGTAGATGTCTGCACAGGAGATAGAGAGCCACAGAGGATGCTCTTCTTTTGTGAGAGGTTGGTTACCCAAGGCTTGAATTCAACTGTGCAGTGTGAACAGATAGCAAGCTGCAATGAACCTCTCAGAGATTTTTTTTTTTTTTTTTTTTGGTTGCAAAATTATATATTAGACATTGGTGAGTAAAATTAGTGCCCTATAAATCCCACAATATAAATCACTCATGGGAAGTGTTAAAACATAGAGCTGGAAACATCAGTATTTCATCTGAGGTAATTGAATTAGTTAATAAATAAAAGAAATATGTGTGACCCTTATCGATATTCTCCTCTTTGAACATAATGGCTACAGAAGGGAAGGAGAGAAGGGAGGGCAGGAGAGAGAGGGAAAGAGAGGGAGGTTTTTTGCAGACCCCAGGTGGGAGCACCTCACAAGGGCAGCAGAAGGGAACAAGATCCTTACGACCTAAATAAAATATAGCCAGTTTAAGAATTTGAGAACAAGTGCTGAATGTGTAACAAGGTAGTCCCAACTCAAAGCCACCAGCATTCTGGTTTTAGGCAATCATCACTGGTGAATTCACCCTGTTTTATTTACAACATACTTAATTAGCATCACTGGTGGAAAGTGGGTACATTTCCCACTAGAGGACACTGGGATACATGGGGATATACTGCAGCTGGGATTCACAGAATTCAACCACAGAGATCTATACATTGCCCCATAGCCTAAACCCAGCTACTGTATCATGTGAAATAATTTTCATGATCCTTTTGCTCCTTCTTCCAACATTTTAAATACAATTTATATATGACATAACTACACTCAGTAATGAGAAGAGAAATTTTAAATTATGCAATTATTTTTGGAAGGCACTCCATTCTGAAACTGTAGTTTGGAGAAATATGCATGTCTGTGGGAGTATTCAAAATATAATATGGTCAGATCACTTGTAAGTTAAGTTGATATGACAACCTGTTGTGATGGAAATATTCTGTAATCTGCATTACCCTTTTTTAAAAGAAAAGACAGAGAATTTAATTCATTTCTGTAATACAAGGAATTTTCTGACTAGCAGGCTGAATTTGAGCAGCAAATCCCATCTTCTTCCTACTAATACATGTTTTCTACACCCCAGCTGAAGTAATTAAAACTTAGATTAGTAAAAAATTGCAGTTTCTGGTACAGATTTGATAAGGGCTATACACTGTGCTGATCAATTCTAAAACATGTTTTTAAAAACTCCTTTCTTGCTCTTCTCACCTTCCTGTTTATCCCAATCATCATTTAAATTGTTTTTTCATACGGGATTCACCTGACTTTAGCCATCTAGAAGTTAAACATCTAGTGTAAGTGAGAGTCAATGAAAAATAGCAAAAACTTTCTGAGGGTGATAACAGTTTATCCTAGTTTCTCTTAGCCAGGTTGGAATTAATTGCTCTCTGGAAGTGGGCTACCCACTTACCTGTGACAGGAAATGCAGTCATCGAATTTAGTGTAGAAGCCCAGCTGCTATTTAGGAAAAGATAGGTGAATCAAATCTGTAGAGTAGAAACTGTTTGGGGAAGAAATTCTTGGCCACAGTTTAAGGCTTCCAGATATTCCTGTACATGCCTGTGGGATTTAAAAAAGAAACAAAACCAAACCAACAACAAAACGAAAATCCCAAACAAGTAAACAAACAAAACACCCAACAAAACACATAAGCAAACATAAAGAAAACAAAACCATTCCAAACCAATAAGCCTCCTAAAATGATATAAATATTTCTGGTTTCTGCAAGAAATTTCCAGTTGACATCGTCTTGAGTTATCTTGAGAATCTTGGAAGAGCTGTCCCTTTGTATCTAGGTGGTTGAATAAAGGCATCGAGATATTGGGCCTGCTTGAGACCTACTGGTGCTACTGAGATGCCCAAACATTAAAATTCCAATGTACTGCACAGTCCCTGTGTGCTAGAGCTCTTTTTATGTTGCCCTGCTGAAGTTTATTGTGTGCATGCCTGATTTTTTAAAATCTGTAATTATTTTTCTGTAAGAGTGAAAGTAGAGATTTTGCATTGTTACTTAAAGTGGCTGCTTCTTGTGAGAAAAAGTGTTTTCATTTATAAAAAAAACAATAATCTTTTGTTCTTCTCTGTGTCCTATACATGACATATTTTAAATACATTTGGTTGAAGAACACAGATCTTCAGGCAAGCTCTCTGAGTTTATCAGATGTATTAGCCAAACTGCTTGCACCATCATCGGCTGAACACTTTGATTTCACCAATCAAGCAGCATCAAGATTCTTTCTGGAACTGATTTTCTCCACTGACTCTGTTGAGGTCACTTTTCCTTGTCTCAGAGATCTGAAACAGCTGGAGAGAAAACAGGAATCTCCTTCCAAAGCATAATGTCTGCAAGAATTAAGGTGGAAAATTGTGGTTTATGCTTGATTATTTTAAATAAATGTTTCCTTAATCCTTTAAGTTATGAAGTTGTTCTGTAGCATTGTTATAATTGACGTTTATTAATTATTCTTTCAGGACCATTTCATTATAGATTCTGCAAAAAAGAATTAGTAATTCAAAATCAATCTTACCTTAAAACAATCCAGATTTTGTGCATTTAAATGTTTTGATCCTCAAGAATAGAAAAATATCACTTAGCTCATTCTTCATTTTGTAGAGAACATAATTTAATCCTTTGTTAAACAGGAACTTCAGCTGGGGCAAGACACAGCAACTGGAGCCAATAGATGATAATAAACATGTTTTGGTGAGTCGTGATGACCTTGTGCAGCCCACAATATGTGTTTGTTTGCTCCCCGCAGCTGGGAAGCAGCCAGGGGCTGTGTGTGGAGGGGCTCCCACACAGCTCCTCTGGGATCTGCTGCTGGGCTGGCTGCAGGAGCCCCCTGATCCTCTGTGCAGAGCTGGGAACAACCTGTGCCACAGGTGTTCCTCTGTCACAGCACTTCTGCTCCTCTGTCACAGCACTTCTCTTCCGATGTGCTGCGCCTTCCAAACCTGTGCTCCTCTTGGAAGACTTCATCAGGGGACTTAAACACCAAAATCAGCTTGGAATATTACAACTCTAGATCACTTAGCTATTTTGTACTTCTGTGCTTCTAAGGTTTCCTGGTAGCTAAAATTCTGTTTTCTATGGGACCATGAGCATGGCAGTTGGACCTTTCAGCATCTATCTTCCATTCAGACTTGAGGGGAACCCAGCAACATGACACTTCTCAATGGGAATCCCCCAAGGAAGTGATCTGCTAACTATCCTCACTACTTGTCTGAAGTAAATCAACAAGATGCGACTCTCTGTGAAAGGTGGTTGCAACAGCTAATCACCACAAATTACTTCTAATGCTGCAGCTTAGTGGCAGGGGCACTTTTCCTAGGATGTATAGGATTCCTGGCCTGGACATCTCAGTCTAACAAAGCTCAAAGGCATGGCTCTCTCTTCTGAAGTTGTGGCCTTTGCCATCAGGCTATTCAAACTTTTGGATAGGGCCAGCCCTCCACAACTTCTTCTGAAGACATTCCAGCCAAGATTCCAGAAGAAGATAAGGACACAATGCAGAAAAGTTAAATTTGTACCTTGGATATTGAGTTCTTGTCTTTAACTGAGGCAGTCTGTGATCCTCATGTTTTAAAGTCAAAGGTCATTAATTATATAGAACAGAGAAAAAAAAAAAAACCAAAAAAACAAATGAATCCTGGAATCAAAATCTAGCACCTGGTCAGAACCACAGGCATTAGCAGGTCAATTTGCCATATCAACTTTTGTTCTATCTCTTTTTATTCTTCTTCCAGCCTTGGGACCTCAGAGACCAGATTTAAAAATATGGTGAGACCTTTGTCACTTGTTTGGATGCAGCCCAGGACAGGTGTGGCTGAGTTTGTGGCAATGCCAACCAATATTCCTTGAAACAGAGAAGCAGAGAATAGTTAAGGTTGGAATGGACCTCTGGAGATAATCTACTGCGAAGTCCTTGTTCAAAGCAGAGATCAACTTTAGCAGATAAGTCTTAGCTGGTTGCAGTTGCGTTTTGAGTATCTCCAAAGATGG
>PYHW01010644.1:3533817-3569169 GCA_013186435.1 Turdus rufiventris | reverse complement strand
CATTCCACAGCCTCTCTGGGCAATGTGGTTCAGTGTTTGATTGCCAATGCAGTAAAAATGGACCCCAGTATCTTTGTCTGCAAAGCTGTTTTCCAGCCAGATTGCTTCCAGTCCATACTTGTGCATGGGGTTACTGCTCCTGAGGTGCAGGACTTGGTGTTTGTTTGCCTTTGTTGAAATTCATAATGTTCTTTTCAGACAACTTCTTGTACCTGTTGAGGTTTTTGTGAATGGTAACAGGCCCATCTTGGTGTATCAACAGCTCCTCCCAGTTTTGTGTCACCAACACCCTGCTGGTGCTACTTTCAGTGTCACCATCCAGTCACCAATGAGGAGTCCCACCAGTACTGCCCCACTAACAGCCCCCAAGGTGCATCCCTGTGACTGGCTTCCAGCTGGACCTTAACCTGTTGGGCTTGGCAGCTCACCCAGTCCACCGTCCTCTTATCTGGCCTCTACTAAAGCTTATAAGGAGTTCCAATTTCTCTGCCTTCCCATTCTTTTGAATAAAAGACGAGTATGCACCAAGGGTAAAATTAGGCACACATATATAGATATATTTTTATGAGAAGAGCATGTAGCATTTCTTTATGGTTAGCATTCACAAAATTGCATGTGTTGGCCTTCATATAGCTGAAAATATCCTTTGTACTGAATTTATGAAGCTAAGTATATTTAACTTGGTCCTGCAAGACTGCAGATTTTGTCAGAGGCTGTGCAGGTTTTTATAATCTCAATAAAAATTTTCCATCACATTTAATGTCAACAATACACCTTTGATCATTTGAGTAACAGTAGTAAATATAATTCGAGTGAAGTGTAGGAGAGAGCAATGCTAGTATATGAAAATTACTTCAAGGTAATATTTCATTCTCCGTAATGACAAAGAGAAAGGAGAAAAAGAGTCTTCTGGCATTTTTAAGGTGGCTTTTTTCAGCCCTAGCAACCCAACCTTGAGGCAGTCTCTGAACATTGAGATGTTGCTCAGTTACCTTTCCTCTTCACAAATTGCAAGCCACTGCTGAGGCAACAAACATATTGTATTTTTTAAATTCAATTTCAAGATGTTTTCTTGAAGAACATAGAAAAGATCACAAATAATTTTATTTATGTATCAGTGACCACTGCAAAAAAGAAACCAGAAAAATAAGGGAGGTAGTAGTATACAAATATAGTAATTGAAATGGAAATTGAAAAAAAACAATATTTTAAAACTCTTGAAACTTTGGTGTAGTTGGGAAAGGTAAGAAAAGGAAAGACTGTACTAATATCCACATATTTATAGAGCCTTGTTCCATGGATGAGCTTAGTTTTATCCATTCAAATACTCATAGCAAGACGAGTGACCAAGAACACCTGCAAATATCTCCAGGTTCAGTACTACTGTAAAAAGAGTGGAGGTGGGGTACCTATGCTAATAGTACTCTGAACCATAGAAAAACTGAGGTTGTGTCTCAGATGTATTCACCAGTCTGGCCTCTAGGCTGAACTGAAACAGACCACAGGGTCATTTTTGTCTTTCCGAACTTCTTCTGTCAAAAGTGACTCAACAATGTCTGACTCAACAGTGTCAGTTCTGAAGGATATTAGAGACAGGTTTTTTTCTTTTACTAACACCTATTCAAATAATGGGAGCACAGCATTCCCCATGGTGCAGAAGGTTTTGTGTCTCCACTGGGTATTTGTGAATAAAGATGTCTCTGGCAGAAGAAGGAATGTCTGGTTAGCAGTGGAGTAAGTCTGCTCCAATTGATAACCTGAAGTCCAGCACTGTATGACTCTAATGCAATCTGGAAGATCAAGAAAACTGTGCTGGCTCATAATTCACAAATATATGATTCAGATGTGGAAAATAAAAAATAAAAAAAAAAGCGGGGGGGGAGAGGCAATCAATATTGGGAAATCTCATCTATAGCTGCCATCTGAAACCTCCACATACTGAGCACTCTGCAACTTGAGATATTAATATGGATGATCTGCAGAGGTTGACAAGATGAAAAGGCAACACTGGATAACAGGAAGAAACCTCTTAACACCTTAATGAGGCACAGTTTTCACTATCAAACACATAAGAATTGAAAGAGCAAGCATACCGATCTGCAGCTTTTCCATACATAAGGCATTTGAGGTATGCTTGTAGAGCTCTGGACATTTATTTGACTCCATCAGCAAAATAATGATCAAGGAAACCTGAAACCTTTATCAGAGGATCTTTATGAAAAGTCCAGTATGAAGATACTGGTGATTCCATCATCACCAAAAAAATGCACACAACAGTTCAATTTTGATTGCATCAAGGTTGTTTGGGTTTAATACACAAGATTTTCATCTTTTGATTAGTATTCCTCTGTCCTCTGCATATCAGCTGCAAATCATGGAATAATCATGACAAAATTGGTTGTGTTAAATGCTTAATATAATTCCATTTTGTATCATTTTTTATCCTAATCAAATAAATCCCACAGAAAGTTAGCCAAGGGACAGAGCTAAAGGAAATGACAGTTAATCAAGAACTTATTGTCCTGACATATGAAGTTTTAAGCTTTGTTAAAGGATATTTATTAATTTCATTTGTAATGAAGAAGTGCTAAAGTTTGAGCAGTCTGAATCACTTTGAAGGCAGCAGAACAAATACTTTCAGCCTCAGAGTCCATCATCAGCCCAGGCCATTGGCTTACACATTGCAAATAAGAAAGGGCATGGCTCATTAGGGCGGAAATTTCGTAGGAATAAAATACAGTGGAAAGTATCCTGAAGTAAGGATATTTTCCCAGGATCCCTGGAAGGCAAATGTTACACCATATAAATTTGGGTAAAAATATTTCTGCACACAAATTTAATCTTTTATTTTTTAGGAAGGTTTCCTGTCCAGTCTGAGCCTGTATACATACCTGCTACATATTCAGCCAAACATATATAAGGAAAAGAAAGAGTTAAGTTTCTGCTGTGCAGTACTGTGCATCAGGCCATTCTGAACCTGACAACTCTACAGCAAGAGTTTCCATGAGTTTGTTCAACAGAAACAAAAGGGTTTCAGGATATTTAAATTAGTTTGTTAGTCTGGTTTTGGATTAACTCTTATAAGGAATCAGTAGATCCATTCAGATCAGCTGTATGGAAGATATTCACATTTTTAAGACAAAATTCCAAAATCAGATTTTAGCAAATACAACTTTTCACCCACTACCAATTTTTTTTCCCTTGGGTTTAATTCTGTCATCAAAACAATGAGTAATTTTCATAGCCTTGTTCTTATGATGCTGCGTGCTCTCCCAAAAATGTTTCTTCGGAAGTTTTATAAAAGATCAGTCTTTCTTACTACTATCAGGCTCTATTCCAATATGTAGGGGGAAAAAAACAAGCATAGAATAAAATTGCCATTACTATAAGTAGTATTTTTTCAGTGTGCCAGTGATTTCTTTGACCTTTCTGGTGATGTTATGATGTCACAACTCTGCAGCTTTGGCCTATTTTTTGCATAGCCTTCACTGGGCTAGACTTGATGGAAATAAACATCTTACATAACAGCCCTGCTGTGCACTCAGCTCTTTTCCCTTCTCTATATTTTTTTTTTCCTGAAGGAGATTTTCCCAGCATGAATTCTGTATGTACAATTAACATTTGCCAAATTTCATCTTTGAAATCTGTTAGGGTTTATAAGAAGATTAAGAGAGAGAGCTGATGTGTTTCATCACCCTTCCTCTGTAATCACACAGCTTTACACTAGGAAAGAGAGCAAGAGGCAGGTTAAAACTGCAGTAATTCCCTTGAAAGGAGAACTAAAATAGAAGGCTCTGAATGTGAGACTTTATACTACTAGGGTTATTTAAACCAAACTCTTTCAGGAAAGAGCAAAGATCAGATACAGTTTACCCTCATGGATATGAAAAATACCCTGACCTGATAGCTTTTGCTATCATGTTAATAGCATAGAGAAGAATGAACAGTATTGCATAGCAGAAGATTAACTCTTTCTTTTACTTTTTCTGATATGTTTTTGGCTCAGTGTCTAGCAGGTATGTATACAGACTCAGACTGGACCAGAAATCTTCCTAAAGAATAAAGGATGAAATACATATGCAGAAATATTTTTACCCAATGTGAATACAGAAATAGGTGCATAGATACCAAGAAAACAGATGTGCCAGAATATGTCCCATAGATTGGCATTAACCAAGTTGCACATACAGGCTTTTAAGCAAGGAAAGTTTACAGACAAAATTTTGCAAAGCTCTCAGAGTTTTTTTCTTTCCAAAGTAAAGCCCTGGGAGATATCATCAACCTCTACTTTCAAAATCACTGAACAGTTTAAAAATAATGAAAATTAAAACATATTATTTTGTATCTGATGAGGTAATCCTAAATCATCAGGCCTACAACTACCAAATCAGTAGTGTTAAACCCTCTGTATTAGAAAACAGATATTATGTCACAGTGGACATGAAGTAGCTTTTCATTTTTAATAATTAAGTTCTACCTAGGCCTATGTCCTTTAATTTGCCTAAACACTTCTATGCTTGAAAGAATGGTCTGTGTTACTACAGACCTGAAGCAGATAAAGGCTCTGTCAGTTCAGGAGGACTCTGTTTCCAGAGGCAAATGACACCATAAATATGGGCAAACTTCTTCCACTGGCCAATCTACTGCATTAACAGTCATGTAATCAATGCCCACCAGACAGGATTTTCTAAGCATTGCTGAAGTCAATGCCTCTATCAGCAGGACATGTTGTTGTGTTTAATAGACCTTTTAAATATTTACTTTTCTCTAGAAGTAACATGTCTTCAACTCTAAAATCTCTTTAAAGTTATCAGATTTTAAGAATAATTTTAAACTATTTTTTCCTGCCTCGGGAACAAAATAATTTAATTTACAGCCCATCCTATATCAGATATTTTAAGTGTTCTTTCTGAGACAAAAATTCATTTTCACTGTAAACTAATTCAAACATGGGAGCATTGGGAATGATCCTGCAAAGGGAATCCTTGCCCGTATTCTTAATAGCCTCCCCGTTTTTTGGGGTGCAGCAAGACAGAGAATTGGAAAGGCAAACAAAATCTAAATTTTACATTAGCTAGCTTGCCTTCAAGTTGCACGAACTTTTATGCCCATAAAGCATGAAAACAATAGTGCGAAGTCTTGTGCGATGGATGCTGGTTTTACTTAATTTATCCCACGTGTCTAATACTTATGAAGCCAGAGCATTCTGGATTGATTCTTAAGAGAATATGTTTATTCCTCTGTATATAATCTTAATGTTGCCAGAAAATTGTAAACTACTGACCAGTATATCACAGGATCAGTGAATGTATCACTGAGCTTTAGAGCTGGCAGAGACATTTAGCTCTTAATTCATGTTTAATTTCAAAGAAACAGCAGTTACTGAAGGGTCCCAAAAATAAGAAAAATTAAATTAAATCCAGGCAAGCAAAAGAGCAATCAATGGCTATTAAAATAAACCTCTTCCATGCACTAGAACCTTCCTAGAAAGTTGCTGAAAATCCTTCTGAAAGACAACTTGCTGAAAGAGAAGCTTCTAATTGTTCTGCAAAGTAGGAATAGGGTAAAAAAACACATGCTAGTGGTGTTTATGTAATCACAGCACACTGTTCATATTTCTTCCCTTGAAAAAACTGATTCCTACTTATGAACCTGACTTGTGCAATTGACTTCTCCTTGGGTTGGCATTCCTTGTAAGAGTCACAAATAAAAGGATTCCCCCTGGTCCTGTCAATATGTGCCCTTGTAACAAGTCCCTCATCAGCTTTCTTGTAGGCTCCTTTCAGGTACTGGATGGGCACTATAAGGTTCCCTGGAATCTTCTCTTCTGCAGGTCGAATCTGCTTGAAATTATGGTCGGTCTGTGTGTTAAACCCTTCTTGAGATGATAGGGTTAACATGTCCAAGATATCTTCCAGAGATAACAGGTTTTCTTTCTCAGTACTCCTATTTAGACATCTGTACTGGTTTGGCTCTTGTGTGGAGAGCTTAAAAATTTTCTGTCATTGACACTTGCTAAGAGTTACCTAAAATATCAGAGAACTCATGTTAAAAAAAAGAAAAAAAAAAAGGAAAAGTACAAAAATGGAGTCTCGGTGCACAAAAATTCTTTTTGATACCATGACTTCACAGAAACCCGTGGTGTACAGATTCAAAGTTCCATAGATAATTTAGTAAACTTTCCCTTTCATCTTGTCTATGTATAGCAATTTTGTGATTTTCGTCAGTTTAATCAATGATAAAAAAAAATCTGTCAGGCTTAGTAATCTGAGTTTCTAACAAAATGAATAAACAGATATGAGATGTAATTACTTCATGGCCAAGCAGGTTTTAAAGTTTGGTCTGAGCTTAGTAAAAGTAACAGCAAAAAATAAGTGGAAACTGTATGCCTACATTATTTCATGTCAAGTTTCCAGAAGAATTTATGAGCTTCATGAAATTCTTAAGTTATGGACATCCTTGCCTTTTCCACTTAGAACTGATACATTCTGTGTATGATTTATGAGCAACACTGGTTTAAATTGGATGCCAATTGAATATGTTCCTTAGCCAATTTTGTATACATTTGTAAGATCGATGGATACAAGACTCAGTGTCAAAACAGAAAGGACAAACCAACCAAAAGTATTAACAAGATTTAATGCAGCACCTCCCAGTTCTTCAAATACTGTTCAAGAGAGAAAGACACGGAGAGGATGGGGATGGTGTCAGATCCCAAATTTTTCATGGCCTTCCTTCCTTTTTAAGCCTAGGTCTAAGACAATTTGCTCCAAGGTAGGTGCTCGCACTGCAAACAAACATTGAATTAGATGAATACCATGCCTGAAATGTAAGAAATAATTTATTGATTTGAAATTGAATTGCTGGCTTTTTTTCTTAAAAAAAAAAAAATCTTACTTTTTTGCTTCCATTCTGATTGACAGTCAAAACAGGTACATATCCTGAACACACATATATTTTTGTCTTATTCATTCCAAAAAAGTTGAAGTTAAAGACTTCTAACTGAAAAGAAATCAAAAATGATAACTGCAAATAGTATTTACCTGCTGTGATTTGAGCCCAGATTCAACTGCTAGAAATATATAGAAATTGAATTTTCTTGAGTGAAGAAGTGCTATTACTCATTATAACATATATGATTAATGTGTGATTATTTTGAAAGGAAAATATCTTGTAATACCAGGGTATTTTCTCCAGGCTCATTGTCAGGCAAACTCTTAAAGCTATTATTTGAAGTTTCCTGCAGTCATCACTAAAAGCTCTATTCAGCACCAAATACCAGCACATGCCTGAACAAGCTGCACATAAATATTCATTCCCACAATCCATCCTCTGGTGTTTCAAACTGCATGGCCACTTGCATTAATCTGTAAGGCAAAATTCTTTCTAAGTAAAGCTACTAGTGTGCTCACAGAAATCTAGCAAATTGTCCTACTGCATAATGTAAATATATGCAGGCTGGACAAAGATGATTCCTGGCTTGTGCAGGTACAATTTCCATGTACAAAATAAACATTGTATTTTTATACAAAATATATGCACTGTTTTTTCATTCCCATACAAACGGAAGTCAGCATGGTGGGATCTGGAGGGTGAAAGACACAATCTATCACTGGTCCCTGGAGTTTCATGGACCCTTCCCTGCATATCCATAGTCACATCCTATGTTGTAAGTGGTACTGAGAAGATCTGATCTTCGTACAAACTACTGCCCCACAACCTTGGGCAAGATGCTCAGGGACAACTGTAATAAAGAACTTTAGTGCCTAAAACAAAAGGGCTAAAACCAAAAGTATATCCTTCAAAATAAACCTCACGAGCGCTGCCTGAACCTGGATGTGCCTGAGCCTGGCAAGGTTTGCTCTTTCTGCATTGTGAAGGTCCCCACGTGTAGAGAGGTGTCCATACCTGGAACCCACATGGATGGGGGGTAGGAGAATGAGGATGGCACTCATCCCTGCACACGAGTTTCCTGCCCTCTGGGTCTGTGAAATTTGCTGTGTAGCTGACTCCTGAGACAGCCCCCTTGTCACCATGCTAGCCAGAGGCAGTTCCTTCTCACAGGTGTTTAGTTTTCCCATTGTGCAATGGCAGGAATTTAGAAATACTTTAAAATGCCAAGTTTTACCTCTGCTCTAAGTACTGAGATTCTTTTACACTAGTATCTTCACGTGGTGAATACTGACCTACTCCTGCTTGCCCTTTTTAACCTGCTGTTAGGGAAGCATCAGGATGGGTCTGACCTGTTTGTTAAGAAGACAATCAAAACTGGTAGCTGTTTGTAGTTAAAAATTATATATCACCAGTAGATTTCCTGATCATGTACACAACTAAAATAAAATAATTCAGATAGACATCTGTGTACCTTTAAAAATACTGTCCTTTTTTTTTGTTCTTCACCTAAAAGGAGGGGATCGTTGTACTTTGTCGTAATCACCCTGTATACCTGACTGCTACAAGATTTGTCTGCCTTTTTTTTTTAATTGATATTTTATATGAAGTCTCTATAAGTCTTCCCGGTATGCTTCAATGTACTTTCAGACAAAATAGTAGGCAATAATCCATATCACAGAGTCTTAGATAAGTGTTTTTCAGAAACAATGATATTTTCAACTTCTGAGACATTTAGGCACATTCCTTACATGAAGACTGTTCTGCAAAATACTTACAATAAAACCCAAGCTATTGTCACAAAATTATTTTCTTATTTTCAAGGTGCTGGTTTGGATTTCTGTCCTTTGTATGTGATATATTTTCAGCCTTGTATTTTGCATTCTGAGCCATAAAGCTAAGCTTTATTAGGACAGCTGAAAGATTTAGGTCGTCTGCATTACAAGTGTGATGCTTAGCAGTAAACTTCCCCAACCTTCTGGATAAAATACGTTTAGCCAAAGAAAAATTGTTTTAGAGTTGTGTTCTTTTTAACACAACAGTGACACCACTCAGATGCTGTAGCAATAGAAATAAAACCAGTAGTCATTCTATTGCCAAGCTTAGACTGAAGTCTTCGAAGGGACCTTTTCTCTTTTGACAGAATATTTTATGAATACATAAACATCTGCTTCCTTAAAATAACTTTAGTTTATCCCTTGGCTTATTATGTTCTTGCTTGGTTTTTTCTTTTCTGGCTTTCCAAGGTTAATAATGAAAATGTAATGCTTAAATAAAATTGTTGGCTGGCATATGCTAAATCCACACATCTTGAAGTCTAGTTTTGGCTTAAGGGACCTTAAACCATGCTTGATGAATTAACAATAGCTTAAAGATGTCCATTCTGCTTACAGTAGGACTTCAGCACAGTGAAACTGTATTTACTAGGAGGACACTTTGCTGCTGTTAAAAGTATTGGTGATAACCTGATTCTAAACACCTAAGCAGGTACCCCAAGTCTAAACTTGACACTAATCCCTGTGCCACTAGTGAGGCAACTCAGCACTACTGTGTGTTGTCTTTCGTATCCTTGGAGAATAGGAAAAATTGGAGTTTCATGAATGAGCAAATATTGCTAATTAATAAATAAAAAATGAAAGCAGATGACATTTTTATGGCTCTAGGCATAAATGGTCTTTTGAAGGATATTCAAGTTTAGAAAAAACACACTTACTGGTGCAGTCCTGTTTCAAAATTAAGGTAAATTTATGTACTCTAAGATAGGAACCCAAATCTACTGTGTTGATTCATGCCATGAATTAATGTTTGTTATATCAGAACTGTGTTTTTGCAACAGGTTTCCCAGTCATCTCACCTAAACGTGCTTTGGTCTGCATATTGGTGTCATCTCAGAGCACCTAAATTTGAACTCATTAGGATTAAACTGAATCAGCAGCTCTCAGCACTCTGCTGGGCTCCAGCCCTGCAGCAGCATCACCCCTACTCCCTGCCAGCTGCTGCTGGCTGTTCAGCCTAGGGGAAAACTGGCTCAAAGCAAACGCCCTGTATCACACACAGCATGAACCTGGGCTCCTCTATGTTTCTTTCTTGGGGGGAGAGCCGTGTGCCTCCCACTTCATGCACAGGTGGCCTCTGTCCCAGAAAGGGAACAGCCCTGAACCTCAGCTGCTGTCAGGGCAGGTTCTTTCTTTGGCATCACTGAAGTGGCACTGATTAATATGACTTCAGTTTTTGAAATGTTTTTGAAATGCTTTTTAATTGAATACGTAGCAAAGATATTGTAGACATTGATTTGGCCATTTATTTTTTTTTTAAGAGACATTTCTTACTCTTCAGATGGCTAATAAGTAATTCCAATGAAAACCACAAAGCTCTGCTTAAAACCCTTCACCACACTTCAGTAGTTGCAGGACTACTTCTTAATCTAAAGCTGTGGTCCTTAAGAATCTAAATGATGCAGGTAATAAAATCCAACAGATCAAATCCATGTACAGATATTTTTTTTAAAAAGTGTCAAAAAATTTTAATTTGTGATATAGAGCAAGGCCTTGGCCATGCCAAAAGACCTTGGATTCCTAAATGCCTGAGTTAAGCTTGCTTTCATTTTATCATCAGACCCATCAAATACAGAATCTCAGCTAACATCTGGGTGCATAATTTTAATTTAAACCCTAATGAAAATGTAGTTTAATGTAGCCACCAAATTGCATACAGAGCCCTTGCTGAGTTTCTGAGAAGAATGAAATTAAAGAAAATCAAACATTTTTCACTTTGTTCTCGTGTTATTCATTACTGTAATTAATAGCAAGTGGCTTGACATCATAGATTAAAGGCAAAAAGATTCATATCCTGCTCAATACTGGTAAATAACTGTTAGGTAGGAAGCTTCCTTACATGGTTTCATATTTGCTTTCTGAGCAAGTAGGACTTCGATCCTCCTGAACCCCAGACATTTTGTTTTGCAGATCAAAGTGGGTGATTACAGTGCACCTTCTGGCTTTAAAATATGTTACTTGTTTGTATTATAACACCATCAGTTAATAATCAGTAAAAGAGCAGAGACAGTCTTTGCCCCTGAAAGACTCAGCATCTAAATAAATACAGTCATTTTGTGCTGTAGAAATCAGCAAAGAATTCCTCTCAGGCTAGGCACAAAATATTCTAAAATACAATTATTGTGAACTGCTACATAAACCAGCACTGAAAGAATGTGAAACGTCAACATGTTTCATGTAGGTTCTGTAAGGCTTCTTTTTAATTTGTCTGTTCTTGTACACCACTGACATTTTCCAAGCCATTAAAATACCCCTGGTACAGCCTATTAGTGTTGCAAAATATAGAGTGCATCTTCTCTTCACCGTTATTCTTTTACAAAAATGGGTTTTGTACCAGCTATATGAACAGGATATACATACTAACAAATTTTCCCCTCTACCTTCTAATTTGGAACCTGAACTGATTAGGTTCATGTCAATCACTGTGATGGACTTGTATAACTAAAGTGTTACAAAGGGCTTTGAAATGGGTAAACAAGCAGGATATGTGACTCTAAAACTGATGGTGTCCATCAAATTTTCCAGTAAGGCATTTTTTCCATGTATTAGACTAATTTTTTGACCTTTCATGCTGTGTATTCCATGCTCCTGCCAACTAATGCTAGCCAAAATTTTCAATTAGAAATGTAGACCATCTGAAGAAAAGGTTGTTTCCTTTCACTTCCATTTTTTCCTCATTTATTTTTGCGTTTATTCAAGTCCTCAGGAGAGCTGTAAAGACTACAGTATGCCCAGTTAATTTACAGCCATCATTTTTATAGGGTTACTGTGAATTCCAGTTTTTAAATCAGCATTTCTATGCCACAAAAAGACATGTGTGTACATCTTGTATGCAGGACTATTTCTTTATGAAATAAGTGCTAGGATGAGGTGCTAGAATGTTAATAGCATATTTGTGAGTTTCATAGCAGCAGGGCTGACAGGCAAACAGATTCTGGCATGTCATTTCAGAGTATTTTGTCACAAAATTAGCTTTGTGAAACTGTTTCTTAGCACTTTAGATTTTTTTGTTTTGGTTTTCATATTTTTATTTTTCTAAAGTCTTCCAAATTGCAATTAATTATGTTAAAGTTTCAAGTTCCAATAAATCCAGATAATTTTTTTCCTAGTTTTCTATTTACAAATGTTTCCTAAGTGAAGAACTTGGGAGGCCAAGATCAAATTCACAGTACAAGATATTTGATGTATTCATTTGTTAATTACTTGTCCCTTATTTCTGCTTTGATTGTGCATGGGTTCAGCCTCCAGACACATTATTTTTCCTCCTTTCTCTTTGCAAAGTTTCATTGCCTTCTTCCTATGCCGTACATGATGACTAGCCTTCGTCAACTATGAAGTTTTTTATTGTTATCGACTTTTTGTCTACTAAAAAGCCTCATCCAGAGTCACAATGTATCAGGCGAAATACCTTTGGTGTGATAAAAGACGGATAGACACTTCCCAGAGCCTGTCTCAGCCTGAGCCTGGATGAGCACAAAAAGAAGCAAAAAATCCAGTCACCTTGGCTATTTTATGAACCTCTCTGGGATCACTGAGGAGCTGTATCCACACTACATTTTGAAAAGTTGTAAATAAAGACACAAAGTTCTTCTTCAGGGTGAGGAGCAGATGTGCAATGTGTCTATCCTCTTGCAGATATCAGGGAGTCTCATGTTGGCTTCAAGAGGGCTCTGATGTCTCCCTTGGATACCTACTTCTCTTTCCATTGTATTCCTTCCATTCACTGACCATTCTACTTCATTCAAAATTCATGGGATCCCCTTAATTTATACCAACAAATTTGATTTTAATCAGGTCTGGGGAAAGGATTCAGGGTTGGTTGATTTCCCTTCCCTTCATCATTTCACTCAAGCACAAAAATTGAAATTAAATAACTGACATATAGCCCTTATTCTTCCAAACCATCAATTACCACAGTATCAGCGAAGCTGTCTGAAACTATTTTTCAGGGGGAGACAGGTTCCAGCAGCAAAGCTGGTTTATGAAGCTTCATTACCCTGCCTCACCTCCTCAGTGCCGTGGAAGGAGTAGTTTATGGGTCCATACTGCATGTCACAGGAATAGGTAAAAGAAAATCCCTCTCCAAAATAACCCTTCATTTCAGTGCACAGGTACTGATGAGCTGGTGGAAAAACAAACCAAGTAGTGGTGGTTATGGCAACGAGCAGCTGAGGGAGGCAAAGCAGCCAACAGCTCCTTCTAAAGGCTTCTCCTCCCCCATCTGTGTGCTGTACACCGGCCCTTGCGTCAGAGCTGGACTGTGCTCACTGCACAAAAATAGCATTCATGCATAAAAACTGAACATCCAATCTAGAGATTACCGATGAGATATTAAAATAAGAAAAAAGAATTTTACTACCGTTTCATAGAAGAACATATTGCATAGAACAAGGTCTGACCTCTTCAGAGCATATTATCAATATTTCACGAGACTGTGAGGAAAGAAAAGGAAACATTTAGAAATGCAGTATTAAATTTTCACCCTAAAATTTCCATATCTGTGGCAGGCAGCAGAAATAGAAGCTTGGATGATGAATCTGTGGAGTTTTTCAAGGAATTCGGAAATTACCTGTGCAAAACTTGCATAAAATTGAGTCAGGAAAATTAGTGCTTAAAGTTATTAAGTGAGGTTTTATTAAGTAAAAATTTTTCAGTAATGATTTAAAAAAAAATGCATTTAAATAGATTTCTGACAAGGAATGTACACAATGTACTAAGGCATATTATAAGTTATCTCTAAGTTTAACCAAATGAAATGTGTCTGGGACTTGAGAATTTCCCTCCAGGAAGAAAGGATGGAGAATTATGCTTTCAGGTTTAACAAAATACTGAAGAGAGGTGATTAAAATCTGAGAGAAATTCTTTCTATTGGAAAACACAATTTCATTGAAATTGAAACATTTTGAATGAATAAATCAGCTCTAATGAAATCTTCTGGTTAATCTTTGCAAGGTGATGCTCTGATAAGATAAAAATAACTTTATTTTTCACTTCTGATTCCTTTGTTTAGACTTTTCAGTCATTTTGATAAATCAACCTCTATTCATTATGCCATAATAAGTTATGTACCATATAAATTAGGAAGACTGCTTTATCCTGGCAAATTAATGCTCCTGCGATATTTTGTCTGTATTTATTTTTAAACTTCATGTTCTTCTGGAAGTTTCTAATGAGAAGTAAGGCGTATATTAAAACAGTAAAATTTCCCAGAGAAATTTATTTCATGACTCCCACCATCTTTGATTCCACACTCTGAGTGACATGCTGCCCAGGAAAAAGCCAGCTGAATTTTGCAGTAAATGACTTTTTGAAGAAGATACCTAGCCACATTTAGGGCTTTCCACCACTATTAAATGGGAGTGGATGGGGAGTGAGATGGCAGAAGGAGAACTCAGCCAACTGAAATTTTTATTTTCCTGGGAACACAGTTAAGCAAACATATTGCTCATGATAATGAATGGATTAAGTAAATTTTATTTCCCTGACTGTTCACATACTGGTATTTTTATTGATATAGCCTGACTAGCATGCTCACATAAATATGCCCACTCTGTAGTTTATTCTCCTTCCAGTACAGGAATTAATTTTAGTGATAAGTATGTAGACAAACGTATAATCATGTTCCCTCAGTTCTTCTACAACCCTGCTCAGGCTTGAAAGGGCTGCTGTATCACTTCAGTTCCATCAGTGCACTGTCATTTGTGTCCTATCTGGTTGTTTTTAGTGAGAAAAAGGTGAGAAAAAAGAAAAAAAATGTCAGCAGCTTAAACTACTGTCCAATAGGCCAAACTGAGACCAGTGTGTTCATGATGAATAAATGGTGACTGATAGAGGATGAATGGATTCAATCTGTGTCTTTGGCAGATACATTAGCCTGTGTGAGGACTAGTCCCTGTGTGAGGATTCCCCAAAACTCCAGCCATGAACAGCAAACTTCATAGCGTTGTTTCCACAGGAGAGGCAAACACGTGAGTGAAGAATAATCCTTTTGTAAGGAATAACCCTTTTGTGCATGAGGTTTGTGGCTCATGCAGGGGCAGCTGCTGCTGTGGTGCAGGCAGAGAGCTGTGCAGAGCCAGCTGCGCTGGCAGAGCACAGGTCCTCCCTCTGTTTGTAGAGTGGCAGTGAGGAGACTGCACTGCCTCATTTCCCACCAGCAGCGCTCTGCTGAGGCAGGTGCATAGGAAGTCTGTAGCAAATTCACCAATAATTTGTCTTCCATTTTGCTGCTCAGAAGATGCGCCCTGCTGAAGAGAAAAAGAGCGAAGAGAAAGCTTTCCTGGTGTATTAAATTAGGGATTTGTAATTTAAAGCAACAAGAATAACATACTTTTATTTTCCTTGGGATAGAAAGCGTCAACATGTACTTACCAAAGAGTGAAGTAGGTAGGGGCACAGGAGAAATATAGCTAGAAAGTAATGAGGCTTTTCAGAGTAATTTCTCTTAAATACACATTTCTCACCATATTCATATTTGTTTAGCAACATGAATTATGCTCACTGCTTATATCAAATGACTTCATCTGAAAGCACTACCTTGTGCATAAAGCCCTTAAGCTCTGATTGTGCAAAGATTTATGAATGTATTTAGCTTAATGTATCCTGGGCCTTTCCTAGCTAAACTGAGGCCCTTGTAAGTGCATTTGATGACTACTTTCCAACCAATCTCGTTACAAGACTGTTTTAGAGAAACCACAGAGTAAATAAATGATAGGCTCTGTGAGTAGGTCAGTTGATTTCAATTATGCATTCACAATGGGTTGTGTGTGTCTGTGCTCATATATTTATCCATATGCATCTCTTTACAGAATTAGGTTACTCTTACATGTCTGACCTCTATTATTGACTGAACCTAAGTGGGAACTTTTAGCAATTATATCTTCTAATTCTTCATATTAAGCATTGTATAATGAGTTGTCGCTCCCCTTCCTTAGTTATTAGGGATTGTTGTCTCTGGGTTACATGATGAGACAATTACTTTTTATTCTGAAATCTGTTACATGTGGTCATTACATGTGGCTTGAGAAGCGCTGGTAGTCTGCCACTGAGTATGGATTATCTCCTTCTGTGCCTGGATAACTACAAAGGTTGAAGGCAATGTTCCCCATCTGTGACTCTGCAAAACACTGAATGAACATTTTCATCTGCATTTCCAGTACAGTTAATCACATTGTAAAAGAGATTACACTAAATATATTATCAAGACCAAACCACTAACCAAATGTCACTCAGATCTGTCAGTTAACACAGGATGGGATCCAGAATGATGTGCTAAACAGACCTTGAGATTTCAAGTCAATAGTTATTCTGATTCTTCCATCCATCAATATGGGCAAATGCTGTATTTCCAAGCAAAGCTTAGATCTGACAACTCAATATTTGTATGTGATGAGAATTGTAATTATTTTCATTTGAATATTAATTAATTTATTTGATAACTGCCTATTGGGCTTATGTTCCATATGGCCCAGTTTCATGTGTCTTAATAATATTTATTTGTGATCTGATGATGAACACCAGGTGTGTTTATATGCTTTGAACTGATGAAGGGAAATGTCATTCTTCAGAATTCCTGAGGCAAACTGCTAGATATTTAATTGTGAATCTATTAATTTCCTCATCTGAATCTGTATTTCTGTTAGTCTTTGCATATACATTGAAAATCTGAGTCAAGAAGCTTTCCCATATATCCTATCACACATGTTGCTTAAAAGCATCATGGTTAGATTCAGATTATTACATTACACCATTTCCACAGTCACTTGGAGAAAGCAAGGCATATGTGTATTAGTTTAGCTAGATTAAATTCAGTGCAAATGCAATGGGCTTCTGGGAGGAACAATCTAAACTACTCACACATGACTGACTTTTAAATTAATGGCAACACTTGGGAGAAGTTCTGGAGTCATTGTGGGCAGCTCAATAGAAACATCTGCTCGGCGCAGCACTGGCAAAATAATGAACAAAAAATCTTTCAAGCCAGCTCCCCACCTTTCCAATGTTGCAGAATTGAAATGGGACTCAGCTCAATAACCACAGCAATTTAAAAGTTAGACATCCTGTGTAAAGTAGTTACTAAAGCTCTTTCTGTGGTCAATGGAGGGAAACTAACCTCTGGAGGACAATCCAGCTTGCTAAAGTATGACTGAAGTAAGCAGAATTAAGTGTCCTTTTGAGGTGGCATTTCCCCACCAGCTGTAGAAAGGTACAGCAGTTGTTTCAAAGTCCAGGAGTAGCTTTTAAATAGATAAAGTTGTGGAGGATGTTGACATCTCCATGCCTTGCACTCAGCCTTTATTACCGCATTTATTTAGCTGATAAATTGTGGAACTTGGCTGATAAGGTTCTTGTCAGGTCCAAACAGGACCACATATCTTATGGATACTGCACTTATCAGAATTTCCATGCTGAGAATTGTAGCTGTCTTGAGAAACTCTGCAAGAAGTCAAGACACTGTTGTGGTCAAGCCCTTAAGCTTAGACTCTCCTGGCTGAGATTTGTGTGGCTGCAGTGCACTTTCCTTCGTCACCTGGCATCCCTGATTAGTCCACATTTCCACAGTTTGATCAGCAGAGAACCTGAGGACTGACTTGTTCTTATGTTGTGTTTGTTATCGTATTCTTGCCACCCCATCTGAGCTGATAGCCTAACCCAGCAGTAATTCAGGAACAGCATGCAATTTCTCAAGCAGGGGAAAGGAGTGCTATTGGTGTAGGACCGAGAGAAACTTCCTGTTGCAAGATCTAATGATAATATGGATCATGGACCAAGTCTTCTATATGCCTTTCCTCAGTAAAAATTTTCTTCATGATCAATGTGAGCCCCTTTTCCCAGTGGTGGAGTTTTCTCAGTAGATCTCTTAACAGTGAATTCAGAGTTTAGGATTCACCTGTTTTCATTTTGAATATATACTATTCAGGAAAAACTTTGTAAAACTTTGAAGCAGGTGTCTGGAGAAACTTAACCAGGAAGTGAATTTCTTGGTTTCTGGCTTGCCCATTCCCAATAAGGAGAAAAAGATTTACAAGGTTCACAGGAAATTAGATTAATAAATATTTTTATAAACTCTTAGATATCTTTAGCTAAAAAAATGGAATTTGAAGCTCCTTACTTTTAACACAATGTGTGAGTATACTTTAAGTATGTAAGAAGTGACACACCTTGTGAATTTTTAAACCTAATACAAATAAACCCAGCACACTGGGAATATTGACATAGCTGAAATTTCCATACCTAAGGATCAGACTATTTGTTCTAGATCAGGTGTAAAAATTATTACACAATATAGCCATTAAAATCATTCTCCCAGCTGCTAATGGTTGGTTTGTCTACAAAGTGTTCTGAGTACAGCCTGTTAGAATTGATAAATGCACAATTCAGCAAATTCCATCTGGGTACCTTCAGTAAATTGGAGGGCAAATGCAAACAGGAATGTGATTTTCAAGTTATTGTGTCTTGCAATGTCCTCTACAAAGAAACACCAGATTGTCCATTTGCATACATTTTCATTTACAGAAGGCCTTAGAAGTACCTACACGCTTCCTTTAAAGTTACAGTGTAATGCAAAAAAACCCCAAAAAACCAGAAAACACAACCTGCCCCCAACAAACCAACAAAAGAACCCAAAAAAAAGAACCTCAAGGAAGAAAGATAAATTCTGTGTAGTCATGGGTCTACAGTCATTTTAAGATAAATGTCATATAACTAGGTGTGAATCTGATACAGGGAGAGGAAATTTTCCTGAGATGTGCACAATTCTGCTCCCATGACACTGGAATGCACCCTGCATGATGGTACTGCTCAGCTACATGGGGCAAACACATGGAAATGTCTTGCCAGATGAATTCTAATATTACCTGAAAAAATTTGTAGGAGAGCAGCACTACAGAGTTTCACAGAATAAAATTACCTTTTTTTTTCCCCTGCCATGGAATTTCTTTGCTATCTTCAGAGAGCAACTCAATAAGCTCTGAAGCAGCTCCAAAATTGCCTCATAGCAAAATTAAAAGAGGTTAAACTAGAACTAGGTCTCACAATGGAATCTGTAGTTGAATACTTAGAAATAAAATAAACATGAAGTACATCTAAAAAGCTCAGCTGTCAGACTGCTTTTCAGTACCTTCTTGTGGGATAGGAAAATAAACTTTCATACTTTCATTCCATGTACAAGACCATGAAAATTCAGATTCATCATACAGCGTGTCATTGTCAACTATTCTTTTTAAGACCAGGGTCAGTAAATACGAATACCAAAAAAGCAATTCTTCTTTAAACACAAAAGTAGATCAATTTTGGAAAATCCAAATGATGCTTATGGTTAGCACATTCCTCTTTTCTCTTATGACTGTAATTTTCAGTGAAGTTTGAAGGAAGAGTGCTCTGCCATATCAGCACTGTGGGATCCTCGGTTTTTCCTGCCCAGCACATATTTCAAGGAAGTTGATAGTGATGGTCCAGGCTCCAGAAGTGGAAATGTCTCTTGCATTGCACTGTTTTCATAATAAGAGATGATTAAACCTCTAGTCTTCTGCAAATGATTAGTTAATTTTCTGGAACACTAGAAAATAATAAAACAGTGGTAGCCTTGAAGGGTTATTTTTCTCAACAGATATGCAGTTTCATCCAAGGACTTATCTCCAATGGGCAATATTCATTGTTCAACACCTGTATGGGTACTCTCACACTTGGAAATATCAGTTTGTCATGAGACAAAAGGGACATCACATAACAGGAGATGACACATCGGTCATGATGAATAACCATGGCAAAGGGACAGTAATTTAGCCCAAAATTGTAGTTCACAGGTGTGTCACTAGCACAGAGTTCAAGTAAACTGCTTGCCACATAGTTGTTTGGTTTTTTCCTTTCCCTTGCACTGATGTGAATTGACCAGCTCTGCAGACTAACAAGACAGTACTTGTGATGAATAATTCAGCTGTCCTACTAACTGGTTCTCTGACTAATGTACCGGTTGAAATAAATGAAAATTTTTTGCATCTGTTGGCAGGTGTTACGTGCAAGTTTAAAAAACTGAGGGGACATCATGGGTGTGACTTACGTAGGCTTCAAGAATATAATTACCATATCCTGAGAGAAGTTTAAGACCATATCTGTTGAATTTATTAGTTCTCATCTGAGTATCATTCCTCTCATAAACTCCACATGGGCAAGAAAAGATCCAGGTGGCAGTGTGCTGCTGGTGTATCTCCATTCTGCTACAAGCTCTTAAACAATTAGCTTAATTTTTGTAACTAGTTTTGATGTGAGGTCCAAGGTCTGTAGAATATTAGGAACTGTTGCTACAGGGATCCATAAAAGGGGCAAGCAGTGTTACAGCTGGAACACGACTTAATTAATTTTCTCTCAGAACACCTGGAACCAATATTATCAGCCCCAAACATGTCATGTCCTGTATTGTTTCCATTATCCCTAAATGGTGCTTTATAAATCCTGGGTGGTATAATGATGAATATTGTGACAGGAAGAAGGATTTTCTACATTGATGTGACACTACACAGTAATACAGACAAGTCTTGCATGGAGCTGCGAGCTATTATTTATTCATTCATTTATGTCTTTTAGTGAATCTGTATACACTGTAGCGATATTGCGTTAAACTTTATCCCCTAGTGAACACTATTTTGACCAACATTTCTAATCATTGGAAATAAATTGGACCAAAAGTCTGCATACTAGAAACAGAAAGTGCATCACAGATATCATAGCAAGGCTGGACTCTTCAGCCACAGAGAAGAAGAACAGAACAATTTATGAATTACTGGATTAATGTCCCAGCATATTGATAGCTCACTCAAGATGGTGCAAAGCTGGGCACTAATCACAACTGCCTTCATGTGAACTGTGGTTGGGTCAGCAGATATCAGCCCCCAGTTCATGGCACTGGCCCAGACTTAAGAGGTGGCTGGTATCTATGCAGAATAGATCAGTATCCAACACCACCTGGTGGGTCCAAGCCCAGAAGTATTCAGGTGGTTGAGCTATTACACTAGTTGAATGAATGAAATATGTTAAAATATTTGAAAAAATACCAAGTATTTTATTTTACTTCCCATATCTTGCTACCACACAATTCCATTCCCTAGAAAAAAAAAATTTAAAAAAAATTAAAAAAAGAAAATATAGGGGAAACTGGAAAGTGAGGAGTTTCTTTCCCAATTCCTTTATAATGCTGTACTTTCAAACCTGTAAATGTGAAAATTTTCCAGGCTTTTAAAATACAAATGTTTTTTGGACATCACCTCAGCACAATAGTTCGTATAAGAAAATCAAAACAAGAAACTTTTTTTAAATTTGATTCATAGCAATATCTGAAAACATTCAACATCATTTCAAAATTAATTACCAAATCCACAGTAGACTAATTAGTGCTACAGAAACATTGCAATGGACTTAGTACACTTGTCTATCTCACCCTGCAGACGTTCTCCATTAAGCTCTTTGGATTCATTAGTTGTAGCAATGACAACTAATGCAGAGAAACACAGGATTTGAAATGCTTTGGAAGGTGTTTGATGAGTAAACGCATTTATTAAAAATTGTGAATGTTTAGCCACCTACCTTTTAAAGTGCTGTAAGAGCATTATTTTTTGAAAGGAAAACTATTTATTTTCTAAAGCTACAGGTTATTTTTTTAAGTTCCATAATGATGGTTATATCAAGCTTGCTTTTAATTAGGTTTTGAAAGTAAAAACATATTTGTGGCAAAAATCACACCAAGTCTTCAGTCATATTTTTCTATAGTTTTTTCAGTGCTTTAATATGTTAAGCATGCTTACCTGCATGCTGACCATGAACCATACAAGTGTAACACATGGCTGTTCTGGAGTTACCAAACATTTTAGATGTACATGGAATTACTTCTAAACAGAGTGAAGTTACACTACCATGCCTGAATGACTTCTAAAGCTGCCCTAGTTGTGGTTTTCAGAGAGAGCAACCCCATCCATATCAGGGCTGTACAGCCTCAGTGCTGCAGGCCACCAGAGGGGAGGGAGGACCACGAGTGCTCTCCATAGTGCAAGCCCACTGCCATCTCTCAGGCTGCAGTCTCATGTGGGTACCAGCTCCAGGCAAAGCCTGCCAGTTTTCAAAACCCTGAGAAGAAGGCTGAAGGCTCCTCACGCTCATATCAGTCTTGTTGTGTCTTGCTGGTAGCCTAGGTTTGCCTGTTGGCCTCCATGTCAAAAGTGAGCTCTTATTTTCCAGGTACAAGGCTCAGGAGTCTGTTCTTTCAACTTTTCATCAGGGGTTGGTTTGATATACAGAGCAGTAGCTCCTCCTTTTCTAGGCCCCGACTGCAGGTATTTGGTGTGCCAGACCTGTATCCCCATACACAGATGAACAGTTCAGTACTCAAGGACTGAAATAAAGCACCTTCTGTTACTGAAATCTTGAAAACATTCCCCAACTTGTCACTGCCCATGGCATTCCAGTCAGCATCACTGGGTTCTGGTGAGGTGTCCAGCTGTACTTAAATTATTAGTGGAGTTTCACACAGTTCTTGGGATTATTGCAGCTGTAAAGGTGCTGTTCCACTTCAGGCACATGAGTGCCAGCTTCAGTGAATATATGCATTAGACACTCCTCATAGGGATTGACCTGAGAAAAGTGGAGAACCCATTTCACCACTCTCTTCTCCCGCTGGTGATACACGCTAACATCTTGTGGGAATGGCCTGACAAGCACAGGGCCACTGTACTCATGTCCTCCCACCTGTCTGTGAAGGGCACAGCCCATCAGAGCAGTGGAGCACTGAATCTGATGGCCTTCACAGTCTGCACTGAGAGAGTCTCCCTGAAGGACCCCAAGCACCCTCCCTCCCACACCTCAATCCTTGTGGTCATTGTGTCCAAGATTTGCCACTTACCAGAGACACATGCCCAGTGGAGGTTTGCCAGCCCTAGCTCAGGCTCTGTGCAATGGAAGCATTTTCACACAGTGCCCCATCAGCCAGCTGTGGTTCAGATATGCAGATGGAGCTACCTGAGACTTTTCAAGTCTCCCTCTTCACCTCTGGGTCTGAACCTGGCTCTGACCATTCCCCCAGCCATAACCACACATTGTTGTCAGCATAATTCTGAGTTTAAGTCTGCTTCCTACAAATATTTACAAAAGTCTTAAACATCCTCTGAGGCCCAAGTAGCTCCCTTATGGAGAAATGACACAATAGAGAAATCACCAATAAAGTAAAATATAATTACCTTCCCTTGTAGTTCCCCCAACAAAGATTTTCTGGGGAAGCAGCCAAAGGGCAGGAAGGAGAGCAGCAACATGCTGTAATCTCTCAAGCCCAGAGCATGGGACAGTCCCTAGACAGGTTCAGAGAGCACTGTAAAATCTGAGTGCATCCTCTCCCCCTTCCTTAGGAGGTGAAACACTGAACCTGACTACAGATACTGTTCCAATCCTTATAAGCAGTGAAACTGGTGACTGTATTCTGCAGCCTACATTCCCTGTCAAGTATGAAAAATGAAGTTTAAAGGAGCCTTTTGTCAGAAACAGGCTCATCCTGACCTTCCCATTTGGTTTCTGAATAGCCTAATGAAGAAAAATTCAGTAAAATGCCATAAGGTAATAGTGGAGAATAAAACTGTGACAAAATAACGAGTGACTCACAGACTGCAGTAGGAGTTTTGTATTTTTTTTTTCTGGGCTGTTACATTCAGGCTCTGAATACTGCAGAACACGCTAAAGGAGCAATGAAATAAACTGGGTATTGAAGGTTTTGTAGTTCACTGCTAAACGGCTCCTTCAAAAGTCTTCTTGCTGTTAAAAGCAGTGTTGGGGAATTGCTACATAAACGATATAATGTCGAAATAAGTCAGGCCCTAAGAAACCAGGTCAAAACTCTGGATTCCAGAAACAAAAGGATAGACCACTATGAGTAGCTCACATGCTCAAACAAAAAAAAAATACCCTTTATGTATTCTTGACCTACATCCAAGTAATATGGTACTTTTCAGCTGTTAGATCTTTATTCAGCTTTATTCTACAAAGGGTATTGCAGTTTGTAAGAAGCTTGACTGCTGGAACACATCTGTTGCTTTAGTTTTAAAAGGGTTTGCAAAATCCTAGCTACTTGACAGAAATTTCTGTCTTAGAAAGTAAAAATTTTCTTAATCTAGAGGACATACATATTTGCTTCTGTCCTAGAAAACCTGATAAATACAGATAAATTATTTGCATTTAATATCAAGTATCTGTATTGGCAGTTTAATTATGGCACATATTTTGCTCTTCCTTTCCTGATCAGCTGGGTAATGTTCTTCTTTCCCTCCAGTTGTCTTTACTGTGACGTTGTTCCAGCTTTAATATCTTTAGTCAAGGATTCTGGAAATTAAATGGCACATATTTACCTGTAAATTCAAAAATTCCAAATAGAAGAAATTATTTTTCTGGTTTTTAGGCTGAATCTGAATGAGTTATTTTCTCTGATATTAAGATTTCTGACTCCTTCACTCTTTTTTTTTTTTTTTTTACATTTGCTTGGTACGACTTTTCAGAGTCACAATGAATTTATCACCACTCCTGGATATTCCATATTTAATATTAATTCATCCATTCTTCACTGGACAGAAAATTACTTATTCAGAATCACAGAACAAAGTAATTATTCAGCTGTGAGGGCTACATGAGGATCCAAGGCCGCTAATTCCCATAATTGTACTGCAAATCTTGTGATAACAAGTAGCTCTTTAAAAGCCTCTGTACGTCAAGTCTTGTAAATGTGTGACAGCACAGATCAATGAGAGTGAGCCCACCTAGGGCAACACAAGTGAAAGGGCCAGATGCCCAAAGGTACTTTTGATGGCATTTATCACTGCTGTTTGAAATCAAGTTACTTATTTTGGGGGGACCTGACATACAGCACTCAGACACCAGATGGGTGACAATTCTAGTGGTGCTGATTTCAGTTTCTTCTGCTGTTGAGTCCTTCAGTCTGGGAGTCAATGGTTTTACCAGTTCTTCAACTCCTCCTTAGGATGTGCATCTGTTACAGGAACTGTGAGGAAAATCAAGAAAAATTCTCACTCTTTAATGTTTCCTGTTTGAACTTACAGCATTTTATTGCTTATTCTTCATATGGGTGAGGCTTTTTTAATGTTTGATGATGATTTTTGAAGCCACAAAATCATTCAGCACAGCACGCAATAACTGATGTAATTAGCACATTTGAGGAGAGTGAAAACTGCAAAAAAAGAAGGCATCAGTCACTAAAGCAATAGATTGATTTTTCAGTGTGTGCTCCAGTGCTTTTATCAATACCATGTGTTAGTGCTTTTGGACTATGTCATTCTCCATTCTGCTATTTCCTGTCTAAATGTCAATAGAAAGTACAATATCTGAACTTATTACTGCTTTTAAACAATTATAATAGCCTGCTACTATTGCCAGATACTATTTGATGGTTCAAAGATAAAGTAAGCATGGAGAAATGGAAAAGGTCATGGACACAGATTATATATGAAACAAATTATTTACGCCTTTTCCTTCTTCAAGGTGTGTCTTCCTTTCACATACTGCCTTCTTTCCTTCCCTGAAGGGACAGGGAGATAGACAGACTACCCACATACAGATCATTTCCTCAGCTTGTACTCAAACCTCTAAGATGTTTTCTTTGAGTTTTCCAATCTGGTACACCAAGACATAGTGAATATCTTCTCCTCCAAATATTTGAAATATTTGAGTTATGTCTCTTGTTGTCAGTATGTGTCCAAGTTTAACCAAACCTAAACAGGAATTGAGAAACCTAAAATAAAATTCTGCAACACATGAAATGGTTAATTTGAACATGTTAAAGTTCAGGGTGGTGGGTTTTTTCCTACATTGAGACTAGAAATATTGTCCAGGGGAAAAGCTGGATTCAAGGTCTTCTGTAGGCTGTAAACATTTTTATAATTTATTTTGCTTAAACATGTCACCAGTGAAAACACGCGTGAGTGTCTTTCACCCACTGTTTCTTTGATGCCTGTGGACTGCTGAAAAATTATCCCAGGTGAGGAACATATAGCTCATAAGCCATAACTCTATTCCATCTGAACATGAAAAGAGTCGATCCAAAATTGTGATAGTACATGCTGGGATATTTTCATCACGTGAAACCCACAACTTAGGACAAATACAAGATGAAGGGAACAGACTCTTAGAGTCTTTGAATCAAACTGAAGTAAGTAGAAACCTGTCTTCACAACATAGGCTTTTAAATTGGTCTTAGAGCAGATGAATCTTCCAATGAGACTTTGATTTTCTTGTGTAACTTTCCAAAAGCATGTAGAGGCTTTTTTTTTATATATCATGAAGTAGGCTTCAAAATAAGTAATATATATAGTGTTATATAAATTATTTTTAAGCCTGTGAATTATGGGAACATTTATTCCCTTTGCACAAAAAATAAACAAATGAAGCAAAACCCACAGATTTAATGAAGATCTGGATAATAAATCTCACTTAAAATAGACCAGCAATACTCAAAACACTTTACTTACTGACTGACTGAGCCAAAGCATTATTCTCAAGAGAATGTTTTGCCCTTTCTGTAGAATTAAATAAGTAGTGGAAATAATATTTAGAAAAAACTTTTGCACAGCAGAGCCAGAAGATGACTTTTTCTTGTTGACTGTTTAACAAAGCCCAGCTGCTGCCATCACTTGGGAGCTGGGTTGTGGGAGGGTAACAGCAGCTTCTCTTTCAACTAAGGCCAACCAACCTCGATGGGGACATCTGTGGTACTCAACAAACCCTGAGAATGCTTTGGGGTGGCTTTAAATTTACCCTAATTGTACAAGACCTCAAGTAGAAGTTGTTGGGGGGTGTTTCTGAAGTAGGTCCCATACAGATTTAATCCCATTTAATCCACAAAGGTCAGGCAAGTTGCTTGCGATGACAACATTTTCTACATTTTTATCTTTCAGGCATGTTTCAATATATAGTTAAACTAAAATACTGTGGTGCTTGGGCCACCTCATTTGTTTTTATACACAGGATAGGTCCAGCAGGGAAATTCTGGCCCCAGGTGAAATCCTCCTTGGTCGAGTTTTGACTGTGCTGTTGTGCTGGGACAAAACTGAAAATCTATCAGAGAAGACAGATACCGTAACAGTGGTGGTTCAATATTAGGCAGGAAAGGATAAAAATACAGGGCAAGAAAAAAGCTGAAGGCAATGGCCCTGTGACTTTGGAAGGAAGAAATATAATCTAGCCTGTGAGTGGTGGTGAGGGAGCTGATGAAGGACAGTAATACTCTATTTATTTACTTCAGGCTGACAAGGCAATATTGCTATTATCTTTGTCTTTATTGAGGAAAAATAAGAGTGAGTTTTGACTGCAAGAAAGGGTTTTGGGTCCTGAACTGCACCTCTCCAGTGTTTGTGTGGGGTGCATGTCCTGTGACTGCGGCGTCATCTCAGGGATTTGTTGCAGCCTGCATCCCAGCTGCAAGTGGAAGTGAGCTGCTGGCAGAGGAAAGTCTCAGTGAAAGCACTCAGATCTGAAGGGAGACTCTGGGTGAGCACCTGGGGAAGGTGTGCTGCTGTCCCTGAACAGAGCTGTTTCATGAGGGCTGAACAGACTGAAGGAAAAGGCACAGTTTCAGACACACGTCCCAGGTGTGTGCCTGAAGAGTTATTCTCACTTCCTAGCCCTAGGCAGCACAGTATGTGGGTTTGATTAGATTGCTGTTCTGAGTCACCTAATTCTCCTCTTTTAATGATTGCAGGCATCTAATTCTGTATTCTCAGCCAGCAGCTGGTTGTTAAATGCAAGATAACTCAGAGACACCTCTGTCCCCTACTGCATGTGGCCAATGAAAGGAGCAGTCCCTGACTTCCAGTCCCAGTGGGGAAGGCCAATTGTTCAGCCATGCAATTCATTTCACAACCATGTAAAGCTCACCCCTGCTGGGCTTATTGTAGACTAAAATCAGATATTAACCTTAAACTAGCTTGGCCAAATTTGACCATTTAAACAACAATAGGGTTTTTGTTGGGGCTTTTCTAAAATCTTATCTTGACTATAATCTGTGTTTTTACTTTAAATTCTGCAAATCTGAAAGATAAAGATATCAAAAATATTGTGACTAGTCTATTTTTCTGAGGAATTCTCTGCAGTTATGGCATTTCTCCTAGATATTCTACCAAGAATTTTTCTAAATTGGCCCCAGTGAACTTTGGACCAGCACCATTGCATTCTCTGTGGTGGTGAGATTGAATCTTTGCTTTATTTATATTACATGATAGCAGAATGATGTTTTCCATTGTCAATTTCTCAATGCAGGGAGAAATTAATCTCCCAGTCTATTTGCATCCACTAGCAATAAAGCCCCATTTTAATGAGAAAATGAATATTTGGAGTCTACACTTTGTATCTTTTCTGGCAGCTGTGCTTTTTATTCACCCTGACTGAAACAGCTTCAATGACAGCAGCCAGGATCCTCCCCTTCTGTTCAGCTTTTCCATAGAAGGCAAAATGAAATACGTCTCTAAAGATAGGACAGGACTATTTTGAGTACTTGCTTTTTCAAGGGATTATGCCAATAAACAAAAGAAAAATACTCATTCCCACCTTTATTCTTTATGAGCCAGAGCACTCTTTCAGGAATATAAACTATTTCTTCCTTCTTGTTTCTTCAAATTCATATTTTCAGTCTTTCCTTTTAATTTATCCTTCTTATCTTCTTTTATCATGCAATAAAACAATGTTAGCTCTGTGTTAGTTTAGCTTGTTTACAGAAACGAAAGTGACATTTGTTCTACAAGGTTTTTAAAGCTAATGGTCCAACTCACAGGTAGAAAAACAACAGTGATTCATATCTTTCTTTGTAAGCAACATCACCCGAAGGGTATTATGCAACTCCAGCTTTGATAGGGTTTTTCTTTTTTTCCTCAGGCATAATGACTCCAGAGAGACCAAACATAACAGTGATCAATTGGGCTGCTTTCTTTTCCATTCCAGTTTTACACAACAAAGGGATCCGTTGATTTTATTTGTCATTTACTTATGCTTTAAGCAAGCATGTTTTGGAAAATATTGGCCTGTCCAGCAGGCACCTTTTCTATTGGTGCCTCAGCATAAATGTGTTTTTCCCCTGTATGACAAGGCAAGGTCACCCATGGCATTACAGCTCTGAAATAAGCAACAATACTGGGAGCTGAAACCTTTTCTAGTTAAAGCTAGTGAGAATTTTGTTGCTGGGAGCTGGCTATAATGGGATACAAATCAGGAGTTGACATGTTATTTGTTGACTTTGAGCCAAATATAAAATGTGCACCAGTCCAGAACTGCAGTGTTCAAAAGGGTTTCCTTTAGTGTTAGCCTCAGGTGCTGGGATTTTTTTCCAGGTGGATGCAGCTTGATCAGCTGCAGCCATAAGCAACCATAATGTGGCTAGTTTGGTCTAATCAATCCAGTTTGTGGGACCTGGAAGTCCACGTCCAACTACTCCACCCTGTTGGTGATACTGGGGTGAACTGAAGATTTGTGGGCTGGATTCCATGCCAAAAATGAAGCTGTGATTCCCCCTTCGCTTTAAGACAGAGCCAAAGAAGAGTGTGGTGATGATCTTTCTCTGTCTTGTAGGCATATTGTTAAACTAGCTTTTCAGCAAATGGATGTCCTAAGGCCTATACTCTTGTCTGCCCAGGAAATTTAAGCCCCTTCTCCAAATATTCCATGTGGGTGTCCCAGTCAGTGATCAGGCAAACCAACAAAGAGGACAGATAGAGCATTATGTTTGAAAGGGGAACACCTGCCTCTGATGCCTTCTCCCAGGACTAATATTAATAACATGGTTCAACAGTACAACAGGATGAGTGAGCCTGGCTCGGTTAGCCAGAGGAAAGTTGGGAGGTGTCTGTTCTTTGGAATCGCCCCCAGGCTGGGTCTCTGGCCATCCTTGCCCCATGGTGGGGACATGATTGAGAATGCCCTTGTGACACAGGGTAGAAGCCTGAGCAGTGGCTCCTGTGGGGTGGCTCAAGGCATTCTCCTGCTCTGACACTCTGGTGTCTCCCACAGGGTCAATGAGCACACTGGAGCCTTGGTAGGATTCTCTGTTCTCCACAGACACCAGAACAGTAAAAAGCATGTGTCACAGTGACCAAAAATGTGATAGCAGGACAGAAGGGTGTCTGTAGTTCCCTCACCCACCAGTGCCATCTCCTCACAGGCAGCTGCAGAGCCCCTGCCCATGGCAGCACTCCCATCCTGTCCTGGAAAATCCTAAAAGCCAAACCAACCTGAGTCATTCTGGCTCTTTGTTCTCTCACCCAAAATATGCATGGATTTTTTTATCCTTTTGCTTTGTAAAATCCTCCACGTTAGTAGCACAGGTCTCATTACCACATATTGGTCACAATATCCTCTTTATACCTACAAGTATCTCTGGCCTAAGAAGCTTTTAATTGCCTTTGTTCTCCGTGGTGAATACGTGAAGGCAGTGACACATACACAATTAGTATGCAACTGGAAAAGAAGTTTGGGACAAATGTGCTGCTGATTTTTCCCCTTACTCCTTAAAAGGGGTCTTCTAGTTCACAGTAAGCACAAGGTGTATATTATGTATCTAAAAAGGGGACAATTGTGAGTATTTTGCCAATTATTAAAAAAACCCTCTAACATACAACCTATTGTTCATTAGCTGAAAAATGAAGGTTTCTGTTTCAAGAATGGTACAGTTCATTTAAGATACTTCTGACCTAGATTTGTACTGTACTGAATTGCTTCAAGTGAGTAATGCACAATCTATTTATAGGATCGTTATTAAATTTGCACTTGCATGATTTAAATCCCCTTCCAGTAGATTCACAAGGGAACCTCAGGCACTCTTGTCACCCAGTGGGCAGAAAGCTTGGGTTAATGTTCACAGGAGTGGTAGTCTGGACTAATTTTCTGAAAGGAGTAACTGATTTTGAGATGCAGATAGAGTTTGCTGTAAAACACAAATTCATATCACCAATTTTGGACTTCTACATTTGGGTGAGATAAAATATAACTTCAAGTGCCCCTTTTCCACAATTCATTTTTCATGCTGGTTTACTAAGCACTGTAGGTTTTCAATATTTGCAGTTATTTTATGTAAACCCCACCACAGGGTCCAAATGTAACCTAGGAGGACCATCACTAAGTTTTGCGGTAGTGTTGCAGCATTGTGGCTCCAGTTTGATGGAGCTGGCAGTAGGTGCCTGTGCCAGGGCATGTTCCAGTGATCATTTCAGCATAAGATGTCTTCTACCTCCTTTTAAATCAGCTAGTTGCTACAGCAGCACCTCAAACTGCAAGATGATCTGAAAGGTCTGTGAAGACTACCTTGCCTGGAAATGTTGGCAGCTGGGTGCTTCTCTTCTTAAAAAAATTAAGTTATTTTAAAAATACATAGCTGAATAACTGAATGTTATTATCATATGTAAGCTAGCTGTCTTGAAATTTGCCAATTTTGGCTTCCAAGGCAAAACCAAACAAAATCAAAAAGACAACTGACATACATAGATTTGCCAGATCCTAGGAGAGCAGCCATAAGAGAGGGAATTAGCATGGAATGTGCAATTCCTCCCTTGTTTTTGCTTCCTTTCTTCCTTCCACTCTGCTTTTACTTGTTAGCTGTATGGATGTTGTTTAAGGTGGGAGCTGTGTTTCATGTCCATGCTTTGTGGCACTTGGTGTGTCGGGGTTCCAGTCTTGATTAAAGTCCTCCCACTGAATCATCACTTGTGAAATTAATGCCATACATAAAATACCAGGTTCTGAACAAGATATTTTCTATTTTAGCTTTGCCTGCCACTTCAAATCCCCTTTTAGTTTTGCTTCTCAATGTACATTTTTCCTGCAGCTATGCAGCAATTTCAGCACATTAACACATTTTTCATATGAAGCAACACAAAAAGCAGAATCAGAATAAATGCCTTAAAATAAAGTACTGTCAATATTGTTCTGGAATCTTTTTCAAGGGTGTGTCTAAATCCTTAAGGGAATGAATTTGAATGTCCTTTAACTCTAAGAGGACCCTAACTCTATCAAGAAGAATAAGGTTAGCCTCAAATATCTTGTGCTCCAGTTGTAATTTGAGTGTGTTGACTTATGCAGTGGAGTTAACAAAAAGATTTCAAGTTTTATTATTATGGATATTATTTTTCATGACACTGTTAGAGTTGCCCTTCAAAGTAAAAATGCTGCTAAATTAGGTAAGAGCAGGCAGAAAGGTTGTTAGTGTAACATATGTACACACTCAGGGGCATCCMCTTCTCTGCCAAAATTAAATCCCTAGATGTTTTTATAAGGATGCACAAAAATGTAGCATTATTAATATTAATAATAATTACTCTACAATAGCTGCATTTTTAAATCATAAAATCCATTTAATCAACATAGAATAATTTTGAGAAATATATATGTTCAAGGATTTTTTTCTTTGTGAGGTAGGAAATTTTGAATTGAAACAGATAGGGAAACAAATGTTTAGATGGATACCAAAAAAAACCCCAAATTTTCTACTTCAGCTTCTTCATCACTGGCAAATATGTATTCAAAAGTGTCAGATATTTCTTCCAGCACTGTCTTCTCCCAATAGCCATGCTTTATTTAACATGCCCAGGAATAGCTGACTTGGTGAAGACCTTCCTCCTTGATCTGTGAAGACTTCCAGGGCCTAAGATTGGTCATTTAAAGGCAACTGTGCATCTAATGTAGTTTACATTCAGCAGAAGTCCCAAGGATGAAATCTGGTAAAATGAGATGCAATTTTTCACTGTAAAAATGCAATTACTAATATAGAATCACATCCCAGTGCATTCTGAAACTTCAGGTGCTGAAATGTCTTTATATTGCTGGGAATTCTATCCTTCTGTTCAAGAGTAGTCTCAGATTTGGGTGCAGAAACAAGCCCAGAGTCTTGTCTTTGCCCCTGAGTCCAGTAATGTTATTGCATGACAAGTATTTTAAGAAAATACAGAAGGGTACCAAGTCAATACACCAAAGCAGCATCCATGGGCACCAAAGGTGAAGTGAGGCATTGGAACAGGTTACCCAGAGAAGTTAAGGATGCCACATCTCTGGAAGTGTTCAAGGTCAGGCTGGATGAGGGTCTGAGCAACCTGGGCTAGAGTAAAAAGTAAATTGTCCCTGCTCACAGCAGGAGGGTTGAAAGTGTTTGATTTTTAGGCTCCCTTTTGACCAGGCCATTTCATGATTCTGTGATTCTGTGATTCTCTGATTTGATAATAATGGGCTCTCTGAAAACAAAACACTTCTTCCATGAGTAGCCTGGTAGTGTGATTGTTTGATCTATGTATGTACAAAGGGACTAACAATGTAACAATACTTGGCTACCAAAATATTATGCAGAGTTATCTTCTGCAAAAAGCCCTCCTTATTTTTTCTTGTTTTTGTGTAATGAGTTCATACCAAAATATAAACAATACATATTAAAAACATCCACAGGTATGTGTTGTATGATTCAGGAGTATGTTAAATACAATGTGTTGTATTTATGAGAAGGAATGTTTTTGTAGAGTTTATGTTAAAAAAGATGTGTTACAAAACACTGGCTCACAAATGAAAAACATACATGAGAACAGCAGGTGAATAATTACATCTGTAGAATAAACTTACAAAAGCCAGAAAAGCCACAGACAGGACACATTTCTCACTGCTGAATTTACTGACTTGTTGGTTTCTATCTCATACTTAATGCTATCTAAATGCTGTTTCAGCTTGTGAATTCAATTTTCTTTTAATTTGAGTAGATCATATATTCATTTGTCGACACTCTATCTTCACCAATCAATGCATTATGGCTGGCAGCTCCATCTCATCCTTGAAGATAACCTTGGATTATGTCATGGCTCAATCCTGTATTGCCCCTATGGAGGTAATGAATTCACACAGGTAAGAGGATCATTACCAGTGGGTGTGGGATGCTGTTTGGAACACACCATTTCCATCTGCCACAGGATGATTCCGTTTTCAAAAACAGATCTCTTGCAGGAGAGTTTCTCAGCTAGGGGAGGCACATTGTAGGCACAGTGTAGCAGTGTGTTGTCTGACAGGAGAGGAAAAGGGGATCATATTGTTTCTGCTGCCCCCAGAAAGTCAAAGCTCGGAGTACAGGCTTGCATTTCTTCACACTGAAGCTGGAGAAAGGAGCAAGCACAGGGTAAACAAGTCCTTTCTTCTTGTTGCAAGAAGTTGCAGCTCAGTAGGTCTGAGAGGAGTAGTAAGACATCCACGTGTAGGGATGGTAGAGCGGAAGCACAAAGTCAATTCACTTCTGAAAAGTTCAGCCTCAAGTGTGGTAAGTTCTGTTAGAGGCTGAAGCAATCACTGCTGTGAGATGACCTCTATTAAAAGGCTTTTAAACAGCTTAACGAGTCCCAGAAAATGACTGAGCTTTAATTTTCCCGAAGTCCATCTTTGCTGAGGTGTTTGGTACATTGTGTGTCACTGGTCCATGTGCATTGTGCCACAGTGTGATCCCGTCAACTGCCATAAAGGATAAACCGCTCTGACAGCCTATGTCCTAACGCAGTTTGACAAGATGAAATATGCAAAAGAGTAAACACAATCCCTGCCAATGCCCACAGGTCCTACCATTTCAGGTGTACCTCCCATAATTAATGACTAGCTAATTATAGTTTCCTGATAGCTGCCAGAAACAGGGCACGGGATGGGTACTGTGAATCTATGTGACATATTTCAGGCTGACATACAGACTTACAGAATATTGCCTGCATACCATGTCTCATACCAGCTCTTTTAGACTATTCTGATTACTTTTGAGATTCTTGCAGGTAGGCAAAAATACAAATTCATTGGAGCAGCTTTTTCTTTTTGAAATACATAAATCAATCTCAATTCTTTGAAATGGCATTGTTTTAAATCTTGGAAATACAACTTATTTTTAAAAAGACCTATATTTTAATAAACACAGTTTAAATTTTCACGTAATACCAGTATGGTTTCTGTGAAAAGAGAATGGATAGCAAATTGAATGAATGACCTCTAATTAAGCATAAAATTACTCAGCAAGAACCACTATGAATCACTTAATCATAATGTAACAGGACTCTAATTTTTTGGCATTCTCTAAATCAAAAGTAAGTATTTGCAATGTATTTCATCATAAAAAATGTGATTAATTTTGTTTACAGCTTATTAAATACAACATTTTAGTCACAATAATTAAATCCTGGCTCCATCCTTTTTATTCTGGGAACTTCTGAAGTGAATATTAAGGTTTTCTGAAGAAGATTATCTCACAGCCATGCCCTTCTACCTGTTACTCTCCTCCTTGCACACTTTCCATGATCATGTGCAAACAGGATCAGAAATCCAGTTTATATAACATAGCAGGATACTATGAGACATATCTGCAGTTTAAAATAAGATCAGGTTCCAG
>PYHW01010644.1:3464273-3533670 GCA_013186435.1 Turdus rufiventris | reverse complement strand
AAACAATCCAGATTCTTGACACCCAAGTCTGTCAGCTAAAATGACAGACTATTATTCAAGGACAGGCAGGTAAATTTCCCATGGAATATTACTTATGGGTTTGGATGGGGCTGCCTTGACACCAACAAAAGTATTTTACTCACATCACTTCACCCAGCAAGGAATGTTAATTATTAGAAAGGTAGCAAGGTCGTTCCTATTTATTATTCCTTGGAAACAAATGTTTCCAAAAACCATTTTGAAGAGAATTTTCTTCATATTGTTTCAGATTCCTATTAAATTAAGATTTTTGAAATGTCAAATAGGTAGCAGAAATGGTTAAAAAAATAATTTGCGAAAGTTAGAGATTAATTCCAAATTATATTTAAAAAAAAAATAAAACATGCACACAAAAAATAACCAGTTCTGGGTTTGACCAGCCTAACTTCTGGCATTCATTGCATTAAATAGAACATAGTGAACAACATTACCCACTCTCTAATGCCTGGCACACTCTGCTGAGGCAGCTTAAGGAAGCACCAAATGCAGCTCTGAAACCTCTGAACAAAACATGATTCTATTTCCCTCAGCATTAAAACCTGTGTCAGTTTGGAGAATTTGGGTTATGAGGCAGGTTTAATGAAAACCATGCCTGCTTGCCAAGTGAGTCATGTCTCTGTGCTAGAACAGAGATCTCTTCCTTTAAAGAGGTCAGGCTGTCCCTATTTGGAAGTACAGCATTGTTCTAGAGAAATTTATATAGGAACACAATACCAGCTACATTATTCAGTATTTGTATTCTTCAGGGAATGTAACAGAAAGTTTATTCACTTATCTAAAACAAGTTTCTCTTCTAGCATGGTTCATACCATAGCTCGATTTCCATATTTAAATCAAAATAATTTTCTGTCTCTTGCTAACTTCTGTTGACCTCTTCTGTTGTGGTGTAAGTTATTTATTTATTCCCAAATTCTAGCATTCCATTTTCTTGGCTTTGCTACCGTACATGCCCAAGGTCAGTATTTGGCACCTTTCAACAAGGGATCTCTAACATGGGAGCCAGTGTGACTCATTAGATGTAATTTACAAAATGTGAAGGTCATTCAGGCTGAATCAGGGTGTATCACTACATATGAACACTTTTTTCTCTGCCTCACGAATATAAAAACTAATGTCTTTAAAGCTTGAGAAAGTATGAAAAAAATTCAGATGTGTACACTAGGTTAAAATTAACTGAGGCACTTAAAATGCTCTTCCATCAGCACAATGTTCTTGATTTAGAAGACCTTGAGGTAGCTGGTTAATTACTCACTGAATTCATGAGACTGCTTATGCAGAAATGTTTACTAATTTGGTGGAGCAACAGTTCAGGGGAAATATGTCACTAGCTTTGACAGATATATAAAACTTGACAAAATTAATAGGGAAATTCCTGTAACAGTGGGAGGCACCATGTTTTCATGGTTGTGACCCACAGGTTATCAGCAGGCTTTAAAAAATATTCATACACTGCTCCTCCACCTTCAGTATTTCCTAAGCAGGACTGTTTGTGGAAGGATAACGGAGTTTACCTGGGGGCAAGCAAGTGTGGATTTAAAAGGTATAGAGCAACTAGCAGCAGTTCATCACCCATTTGCTACACCTCTCAAGCTGTCTCCAGACTATCAGATATGGTGGAAGCGGGAGCTAGGGGACTACAAAGCCTCCTTATCTTCATTGCAGTACAATCCCAAAACCTGTTCTGTCAGGGCTGTCCTGGGCAGTCTGAGTCTCTGAGTGGTTGGTCCCAGCTGATGTCCTCCAGAGCCAGGTGGGTGCCAGAAGAGCCTTGCCTAAGGCATCCAGATTCCACTCTGAAGGGAGCAACTTGGAGTTTCCTGGGGCACCAGCCACTGCTTTGCCCAGGCTGAAGGGTTTTGCTCCTCATGGGAACTCTCCAGGACCCAGCAGCAAGGGCAGGGGAAAAGGCTCCCACCCCATGCCCCTCTCACGTGGGCTTTCCCATTTGACCAAGACCTTTCTTCCTGCATGGGGAAGCCCATTGGGCTGATGGACCATGGCAAGTTACCCAAGAACTGGCTTTCAAGGAAAGGTAAATGTAGTTTCTAAATTAACATGTTTAACATGAGTTTTATATCTCAGTGTGCAGTCACTTCTCTGCAGGTAAGTGTTTAGTAAATCAGAATGAAGAGTTAGGAAGATGTCAAAAGAAAGGCTGGGTTCACACACATCTTCCATCATCAGTGATGAAGTCAGTGCTGCTCAACACCACTTCAGTCAGAAAAATAAGCAAAGCAAGGTAGAGGAGACTGCATCATGTGCAGCTCTGACCCCGGGTTGGTCAATAGGAGTTTTCTTGCGGAGTCCAAGGAAAACTTCTTCCCTAGAAAGACTGGTCTGGTCATGTCCACTGCTCAGCTGATAGCTCAGGATCCAGTGGGGTCTTATATTGATTAGCAGATTTAATTTCACCCAGATGAAGAGAGATGAAGAAGGATGCTGAATAATCCTACAGGCACTTATCAACTCTTTTAATCTACTGTGGTGAGCAACCCATACACTCAGTTTTGGCTTCCTTGACATTTTTTTCTGAAGGGATGTTCTCCATAAACCTCCCAGACTCTTGTTTTTAATAGCAGCATTGCCCCAAGTGCAGACATAAAACAACCTTGCTGCTGTTATTCATTAGAATCTATATTTATTTAATTTTACCATCCAACCAGCCTTGTTTTCTTTTGTAAAGTTTCTATAAAAATAATCTATAAACACATTCTTAGTAATGACTAACTGGATTTTTAGGAATGCAAGTAATAAATGTTAAACATTTTAAAAAATTAGTTTTGCTTGTATAACTCTGCACCTTTAAATCCCATGTGTAATATGCAAATGTAATTAAAATATGTAGTATCTTCCTCTTGTTGGGAAAATGACCCAGAAATGAAAAGATCTGGAGGTCGTGGTGGACAGCAAGCTGCCTGTGGGCCAGTGCCCTTATGGGCAAGAAAGCCAGTGGTATCCTGGGTGCACTGGGAAGAGCTCCCAGCAGGTCGAGAGGATCTTGCCCCTCTACTCAGCCCTGGGGAGGCACACCTGGAGTGCTGGGTCTGGTTCTGGGGTCCTCAGGATAAAAGAGACATGGAGTGGGTCCAGCAGAGGGTGACAAAGGGTCTGGAGCTTATTTCTTACAAGGTAGGACTCGAGGAGCCTGTCCAGCCTCGAGAAAAGACAGCTGAGAGGGGAGCTCACCACTGGCTCTGTGTCTGGAGGGAGGGTGCCCACAGGAGGTGTCCAGGCTCTGCTCAGTGGTGCCAAGCAATAGGACAGGAGGCACTGGGCACAAACTGATGCACAGGAAGTTCTTCCTGAACATGTGAAAGAACTTCTGTACTGTGCAGGTGACTGAACACTGGACCATGCTGCCCAGAGAGGCAGTGGAGTCTCTCTCACTGGAGATATTTAAGAGCTGTCTGAACACAATTCTGTGCCACATGCAGTAGGATGACCCTGCTTGAGGGAGGTTGGACCAGATGACCCTCTGTGGTCCCTTCAACCTTCCCTTTTCTGGGATTCTATGATTCGCCATTTGAGAAAAACTGTTCAAAAAATTAATTCATATCAAATGCCAGTTGATTCCAACAAATTGATCTTTAACACAGGTGGCATCCACTTTTTTTTATACATTTCCCATTCCTTAGTAGAACCACTTGCCATGACAAAATTGCTGAAATTAGTCTGAGCTAATACCCAAGAGACAACCGTTCACAAGGTAGTAAAGGGTATGTGCTAGTTCAGAGGAACACTTTACTAGGCATAGAGATATTGCTATAAAAAGTGAAAGAACTCACAACATACAAGAAAGTTGTGGACAGATGCAATTGACAGAAGCTACCACCCAAAAGTGGTCTTTCTCGTATGGAAACATTAACATGTACACAAATCTGGAGGCTTTAAAGATGTTTATCAAAGTCTTTCTCAAAGTGGGCTGAAGTAGATAGCAGATTTCACATGTTGTATGTGACTATAATCAGAACCGAGATATAAATAAATTTTTTTTCTAAGTAGAATATACAAAATATAAAGAGAAAAACACCACAAGACTGCATATTAAATTTTGATGGAATTTCACTGAAGTGCCTTTGACTTTTAATGCTTATCATCATGCTGATTCGTAAATAATAGTAGTTAGACTCCGAGTCAGCACCCTTGTACCTGTCCTAGAAGCACGTACACTTACTTCATGTCTTAAAAATACAGTAGGAGTACTTCCAACCTAGTCCATGAGAGGTAATGAAAAGTTCCAGGGCATTTGGAAAAACATTCCTAATTTCTTCCATGTACAGTAATTTCTATTGTTTTCCTTTTTTGTTATCAGAAGAAACATAGTGCTAAGGAACACATCCAAGTAATAAATACACACCCAAGTAATAAATATAACACCAGAAAGAGCAATATTCACTGGCTCCATGCAGGATATCTCACTCAAACAAACATTTAAATTGTTTGTTAGAGTGGTTTGTTTTTATTGGGAATTTTTTTCCTCTTCAACTTTTGCCCTTAACAATGGACCTTTGTATTCATTGCCCTCTTACTGAACTCCCTCCTAGTTTTGTCACATAAGAATAGCTTGGCAAAATTCAAGATGCCAGGTCATCTGAAGAGTTACTCCTGGAAGGGGAGTAAAACTCATCTCTTGTCTTGAAGTCAGACAGAAAAACACTTATCTGAGTATCTCTCAGACCCATTTGTTTTTAAACTAGTGTGACTTCACAGTGAATTCTATCATTGCAGTTCTCTCTCAGTGTTTTACAGGTAGGGAAAGGATGTGAAGGAAGGCTTCTTCTCAGCTAGGGGGAATAGGTTTGATAGCAGCATAGAACATTGCTGCATCACTGACATTGTGCAACCCATGGCCAAGACCAGTCCAAGTAAATGTGGGGGGTCTGAGGGAGTCTATCAGCTGAAAAGATTCAGAGTCTCCTCTACCACAGTTTGCCAAGTATTTCCAAGTTCAGTGGAGCTCTTTATTAGTTTCCTCCTCTGTGTTTGCTCCTCCCAGGCTGGCAAAACACACTTGCCAAGGCAAGCTGCTGCTGGTTGGAGCGCTGATGCCAGGAAGGGTTGGAGCAGCTGCCATGGTTGTGCAAGGCTCCAGGCCATGCCAGCAGCAGCAGGGACCAGGGTGACCCACTGTCCAGCAGGGTCAGTGCTGGGGGCCAGTAAAGCATGCCCATTGGTGGCTGTATCCCACAGCAGGCTCTGCTTTCTGTGCTATGGGTGTGTTTGGTCCTTGTTTTCTTCCCCCTTCTTTCTGTTACTTTAATAATGAGGATGACATTTTGGCTGAAAATTTGTATTTTTAAAGCTTTGGTTTCAATGTGGTGAGAATTTAATCCAAACGCTTCATGCCTCACTGAGAACAATAACACAGAGAACGCTGTTTTGGAAAGAGAAATCCATCAAGTTTGCCAGCAGCTTTGTTTATTGTGTTTGGGGGCTTCACAATGTAGTCTCCCACTCACTTCTATTTTAAATGTTACTTTGGCTTTTGAAAGTCTAAAATATAATGATTAAAAGTTTGTATGCAATTTCCAAAGCTGATTTTCATTCCCTAGGGAGTATTAATTCTGGTTTAATTTGTTTTTCATCTTCATTGTGCAACAACACACAATTTTGTTTTTAAAAGGAGGATCAAACTGATACGGGAATATGCATACAAGTGTTGGCAGGCATTTTATGAGGAAAGCTGCAGCGCATGAACTTGGACTTCAAACAAAAAATGTGCAGAGCTCACATGAACTTGAATTTGCCCTTTATTTGTGATACCCATAAACATTTATGATGCTTTGTTTTTAATCTCAGTAAGCCCATGTTGTTACTTTGGGTTTTTTAATAGTGTCTATTTATATTGTGAAATCATGACAACTGTGTTGTCTTCCTGTAAAGCCAAAGGTCAAGGGTCTGCTACAGCAAATACTAACACATGTGAAAAGCTTTACTCATATGAATAATCAAATCGATTTTAACAGGGACGTGTTTTTAGGGTCAGGCTCCCAATATTTTGACATACTTCTTAATATGTTCTGTGGATAGGATGATAAATGGTGATAAAATGCTCTAAACACACAAATAACTCCCCTCCAAAACATAGGAATATGTTTGATTTGTCAAGTTTTAACAGTTACAGTTCTGCTAGTTAGCTTTCTTTTCCTGAATACAAGTAGTGTTGGAGGAGAGCTTAAAAGAGAGTAAAAAGAATTAATGTTAATGATTCCTATAAGTTAATGTATTTAGCATTCCTCTGCCTTCCCAACTGAGCCTGTGTGTAACCACAAATTTGGAGATTGCTGTATTTTTTGCCTTAATTTTCTGGAAAAGAATGATGGAATTAATTATCATTACAACAGTGATGTGCTGCATTTAGTAATTTATATTGTGTACAGATCATTGCTGTGATGAAATAGACAAATGTACATGGGAGAACACTCTATTTAATCATAAGAACTGTAAAAATTCATGCTTTATACAATAAATATTTTTTCTATTTTTAATACTATACCTAGCTGTAGTGCTTCTGTAGTGCATCTGCTGTAAAAGTAAATAAAAGAGGCGCACAAAATTCCAAATATAACCTCTAGTTATTCAGGATAAGCAGCTTGCCTTATAAAGAGAATTTCCTAGTTGTCCTTTGGGATACTAGAGAGATCCTTGGAAAGGTTTTTATGTATAAACAAATAATTTTTCCTGTTGTTTGCACAGATTCCAGCTGTGTTAGAATGCATTTCCTGCAAAAATGTGTCTCAGAAAGTCCTGTCAGGAACAAATTTGTTTTCAGTTTTTTATTGGAATATATTAAATGGCTTTCCATGTTGCATGCTGAACCTTGCTCTCAAAATACATATGTTATACCAGTGACTTCTACTGTTAAATTAGGGAAAAGCTTTACATATGCTTATGCTTCCTATAAAGGTGGAAACATTCTGGAAAAGCTCAAGTGTAGATGAAAATCTATGAACATGGATATCTTTTAAAATTTTAAACACAAATGAGCTATTTTCTTCATATCACCTTAAGTAATAATGCTATAAAGGTAGCAAAGGAATACTCTAGGTGTCATAACCTCCCTGATAGTAAAAGGAGCAATTCTTGCATTAACATGGAGTTTTGTGCATGGCCTGTCCAGTGATATGAAATGTCATTTAAGACATTCCATCATTCCCTGCTTGAGCACTCTGCTCTAATCTCATGAGGTACCCCGGGAAGAAACAATGATAGCCAAGGCATTAAAATGTAATCAAGATATGCAAATTCATATCTGAATGTGATTTGCTTGGAAAGAGAAATTAAACTAGGCATGGTCAAATAAACAGTGTGTAATATGGATAATTAATCACCAAATTAGCAGCTGTAGTCTCATGAGAAGATCATGCAAATTAAAAAAGCCCCCATCTACAGTCACAATTAGAGCACTTAATACCTAACTCTAAACAAAACCAAGCCCCTGGGAGCACCACAAAACAAGCAAATCAAACTTAGTGGGTCATTTTCCAAATTTCAGAGAAAGATTTTTTTAAGTGTGTTATTTTTTCTGGTTTACAGAAACTGATTCATTTTCCCGCTGACATACCAGGCTCCTTGAATAACCTGCATCCTTGAAGCACCACTAGTGCTGCTTTACATAAGACTAAACTTCCATTCATACAGTCCAAATCAGCAACTAAAAGTGATGGGGACTAGAGGGTGAACTCTCATTTTAGGGGCCCAATCCATGTAAAACAGGGATGCAGTATTGCAGAGGTATGTTAGGTGTATTCTGAATATGTAGAATCTTCCTCCAGCAACTTCAGTTGCTGCTTTGCATTTTTGTTTCCATAACAGATCAGTCAAATCTCTTTTTATCATTCTCAACATAGTATTTTTCCCATATTCATAACATGTTCTGAAAAGATTTGGTCTACCTTCTCTGAAAACCTAATCCACACATTTGCTTTCACTGGTTAATCCAAGACACTGACATCAAGGATGCTTCATATGGACTAGGCTGGGGAATGGGACTACCTGGCCCATGGAAGCAGATGGTATCCCCTAAAACCATGGCCCAACCTAGAATATATAAAACACTGTCAAACTAGGAAGACTGAGAGAACAGAGCTATTCAGCACTTGAAGCACAGATTCCTAAAGACACATGAGTAGCTCAGATAAATTCATAGTAACATTGACTCAACCCAAAGTGAAATATGTTGAGTTTTCTGAATATAAACTTTAGAAATTTTTAATGAAAAATTGTATTATACTCACTCTAGTCTTCATTTATGGTGAAAGTAATTGTTCAAATAAGAAAATTGGCAAAGGTCCTGACTTCCGTCTCCTGATGAACTCCATGTCACTAGTTCCAAGGGAACAGCCTGTTTTGGGAAGGAATTTGGTACGATACAGGCAAGGAATTATTCAGTGTGTCCTGAGCCAAGAAAAGCAGAGGTTCTCACTTTGAGTTGCTGGGTTCCTCTCAATATAAGCATTTATGTGTGGAAGACACCTTTGAAAACACAGCATTGGTATTATCTACCTTAAGGCAGCCTTGTCCAAATCTGTCACTGAGAGTGAGCAGAATTCAGCTTTGTAAGGAACAGGACTTTGCTTCTCTTCTGAAATGTCTTTCCTGGTCTTCTGATGCTCTGGAGCATGAATGGCTTCTACTTGCTCTCTGTCTGTTCAGAATAAATTTCACTCATTTCATTTAATTTAAAGTTATAATTCTTTCTCATAAGTGATACTTTTGATAAGATTTTTCAAAAACTTATTTAAAGAACTAAATAATGCTCATGTTTTAAAGCTCTTAAAGCTGCAGGGTAGCAATTGCCTTTCATGTAGAATAGCCTATCCTTCTCCCAGGTAATTTGCTGACCCACAGCATACAATAGTTTCATGCTGTCTTATCAATGAAATGAAGTACATGCTTCTTGCAAAATACAGCATCAACTTTCTCACTAATGTAGATTTCATCTTTGAACTTGAGCAAATGTGAATTTGTCAAAGGGGAAGCCCCAGCCACACTAGAAGAACAGGATCACAGAAATGAACTGTAAATTTTAGTCTTCACTGATGTTTAGCCCCAGCAAAGAGGTCATTTCTCACCAGTCCATGTGACGTGAATCAAGTCCAGACCAAAGTTTCCAACAGTGCCTCGTGTGTTTTGAAAGTGCAGCACCAAAGTATGCCCAAGATTTCCCCATGCTGTGTCAAGCAAAGTACAGTAATTTCATGACTATAAGGCGCACCAGATTATAAGGAGCACTTCCGGGTGTCGGCAAATTTCTGAACATTTGCCCATATATAAGGCACACCGGCCTATAAGGCGCAGTCCTTTTTTGCAGTGAGGATCCACCGCCGGCTCCCCCCTCACAGTTGCTGTCTGCGGCCCCGCCTCTACCTGGCTGCCATAGCCCTGCCGGCTCCCCCCGCAGCTCACGGCTCACACTTCTGGGTTGGCAAGTTTCAGAACTTTGTCCACATATAAGGCACACTGGACTATAAGGCGCACTTCTGGGTTTGGGCCAAAATTTTAGTCAAAAGGGTGCGCCTTATAGTAGTGAAATTACTGTATTCTGGAAAATGGTGGGTGTGCTGCTTGTGTCTTTTATGCTGTGCAGAAATTGCAGAAAATGAGAGTGCAGGGAAAATGAAGTGTGGGACTGCAGCTGGCAAATTTCTTGTGCTTTCATGAGCTTAAAGCTGTGCTGTGTTTTTAGGTGCTGAACAAGATGTAAGACAAACAGAGAAGAAATTATGCAGCCAGCTTCATCCCTGAAAGTTCACTGGGCTGAACTGTGCCTGGGGATTAAAGTACAGATGGCAGATGACTATGGGCTTGCAGACTATTAAAAAAGGTTTTGAAGGTCACAATCAACTGTGAATCAGACCACAGGGGTGTATAAAGGTTTAGCAGCCCCATTTGTGAGCAGCTACACTTAAGTGGCAAAAGCTGTTTGCTCAGTAGGGTTATTACCCTTGGTGGGTAAGGTACAATGCAAATTCATTTCCCCTGAGATGGAAAACTCAGCTACTGCTGAAGCTGCAGGTTTGTGAGGCAATGGAAACCAGCCTAAACTAGATTATAACACAATTCCTGGCCTGTACCAGTCCCACTGAGTCTCCTTACACCTGGATGATCAATTGTGCACACAGTTGCATGCTGTCCAAGGCTGGCTTTTGAAACCAATGATTTCAGAGACAGAAGCACTCTCCCAACCATCCATCTAATATGACAGTCCTGTTAGTCAAGCATTGCTCTTTCCCCAGTGTTGCTGCAATTGTCACATGCTAACAATTACACTCTTAACTATAAAGGTACAACCCAACTGGGCCAAATCCTGTCCTGTGCTTTGCCTGGTTTAAATTTGGAGGAACCCTTGCTGTCACTGAGCCTACCCTGCCACTGAGAAGGGGAGCCACTAATGTGTTGACCAGGAACTGATAAAACTGAATTGCTACCTTTTATACAGCTCCTTTTTATAGTTCAGTGAAATGTAACTCCAAATGAAATAAGAAGCCTGAAATAAGGACACAGGGGAACAAGCAAAGTAGATTAACTGGTAAGACAATAATATTGACAGCATTTTCTTAAATTATTACTAGGAAGATAATGCCAACCAGTACATTTGAGCAGTGTTTTGAGGGAAAATTACTCTCTCCAAGGAGACATTTTAATTAAGATAGAATTGTTAGATTGCAATGGAATTCTTGGATTGACAGTCTTTGTTACAGTACTGTTTTTCTACTAACAGCATATACAAACTTTAAAAAGTCAACCAGTATTTACTTACCTTAGTGAAGAATCCACTACCTTGTCAAAAGTGCAGAGGTAGGAGTTAACTGTTTGGTTTAAATTCTCTCTATCATAAATGCCAGCAGGAATGACAGCACACCAAGACACCATTTCAAGCAGACTTATTACTGAGTCTGATTACTAATACACATAAACTATTTTCATTCTTCAAGTGCTCACATATTACAATAATGAAGCATCAATGCTTATAGGAAAAGATTGGACCTGATGTCGTATCTAGAAACTAATTTAATGGGAAATTGGATAGTGACAAAGTGATGATGATTTATTTTTAATAGCAGACGCCTCATTAGTTATGATTTATTTAGATGACCTTCCCAGTCCTGTGGTATTTACTCCTCCAGTATTTACCTGCTCTCTGCACCCCACCCCCTTCAAATCTTGTACACTCCAAAAAGAAGAGAAGTAAATAATGCTGATCAGATGCCTGATCCTGTGGGCGTATACACCTGGTGGTTAGATCCATTCATTTCCATGGTCCTTCTCGTGTGTGGGACAAGAGAGACCCTGGACCGTTATTGCAAATCACTATGTATCCCTCATAGGATGTTATTATCAAGTAACCTGAGGGGAAGGGGTGGGAAAAGAAAAGAAATGTTGCTATTTTTGATTTTTTAGAATTTTCTTTCACTTGACTTACTTGGATTTTCAGATCAGTTATGAAAGTGCCTTTTTTTTTAACCTCAAATACATTGAATAATCTCCCTGGCCCTCAGAGAAAGAATGCTATGCTTGAGTCGTTATTTAAAATAGCTTTTAATATTATTGGATTTCTTCTGAAGAAGAAATCAGTTAATGGTTGGGTGTTTAAGCTGAGCATCTAAACAAGCAGCCCAGACCAATACCTGTCCTCCATTAAACAAGACAAAGAAAAGCAAGAACAACAAAAATCTAGCATCTGAGGCTAGCAGGCTCAGAGGTATGCAGAGCAGAAAGGCTCAGCTTCACCCATGTGCCAGCTCTCCCCAGAGATGTGAATCCAAGCCCCTGATTAGAAGTATCAACTCCCACTGTCAAACTTCATGGGGTTCTTCACAATCCATTTTTCAGAATAAGTCTAGCTTTCTTTGTGTCTTTCACTACTTTCCCCATCTGCTGCTTTACCCCACTAAGGGAATTAAAGTGAAAGTGAGCCAGCAGTGCCCTGGCAGCCAGGAGGGACAGCCTGGAGTGTCCTGGGGGCATCAGACACAGCATGGCCAGCCGGGCAAGAGAGGGATTGTCCCCTCTGCTCTGAGCTGGGGCAGCTTCACCTTCAGTGGTGGGGGCAGATTTGGGTGTCACAACATAAAACAGACACTGGACTATTGGAGAGTGTTCAAAGGAGAGCTACAAAGATGGTGAAGGGTGTATCAGAAGGGCCTTGAGGGGAAACTGTGAGGAGCAGCTGAGGTCACTTGGTCTGTTCAGCCCGGAGAAGAAGAGACTGAAAGGAGACTTCACTGCAGGCTGCAACTTCCTTGTGAAGGGAACAGGAGGGGAAGGCACTGATCCCTTCTCTGTGGTGACCAGTGACAGGACATAAGGGCTGAAGTTGTGTCAGGGGAGGTTTAGGTTGGATATTAGGAACAGGTTCTTCACCCAGAGGGTGTTTGGACACTGGCACAGGCTCCCCNGGGCAGTGGTCACAGCACCAGCCTGACAGAACTCAGAAAGCCTTTGGACAATACTCTCAGGCACATGGTGTGACTCTTGGGGATGGTCCTGTGCAAGGTCAGGAGCTGGAATTTGATGATCCTTGTCAGTCCCTTCCAACTCAGCACATTCTGTGATTCTGTGATTCTGTGATTTAAAAATTAAATAGACACGATGCTTTCTCAAGTCAATTCTTGCAGATTAAATTCATGCAGCTGGAGCAGGAAGCCAAGGCCTCTTTTGTCCACTCTTTCCCTTACATATAAGCTTGCAGAGCTGTGCTCTCTGTCGCACTCACAGTTTCAGTCAATATGATCTCTCTTCCCCATATCCTAGTACTCTAAGCAGGAGAAATTATTTTAGGATAACAGAGAACCAAACTCAGATTTTCCTCTACCATGGTAAATGTTTGAGTCATTACTAGGATCAGTGTACTCCAGTACTATTAGTCAAATAAGAAGTTCATTTTTAATGGGGCCTGATGGCCTTAGAAGGAGACCATCAGATTTCTGAACAGGACTTTGTCTTTGGACTTTGACTGAGGTAGAGTATAAAATGCTGGCTACTCTCCAAATTTTTGACTGAATGTCAAAACTTGAGTGTCTTTCATTGAAATGTTTTGCTTTGAAAGTTTAGTTTTCGGTGTTTGGCTTTGCAGACAGCTTGTCAGATCTTGCCAAAGCACCCTTTCTAAGTATCTAAAAATAACAAAACCAACCCACCTGTAATGTCCTCAAAGCCCTACAGAGAAGGAATTTTTTAATTCAAGGTGTCTGAGACTCACCTCTTTTAAGGGTATTTGTGTCTATATTTATTTGCCAAAACCTGTGTTTCAGATGTTTCAGATCCTTTTTTTTTTTTTTTTTTTCTGTGGAATCATTGATGATAGCATCTCTTACTTTCCCTGGGGTACTGGTTCAGCAGGTTTCACTGTTTATCAGCAGTCCTTTTTGTCTGTGATCTCCCCAGGTTGCCAACTTCATAGCTTAAGACTCACCTTTGTCACCGAAGAAACACCCATCAACAGCAAAACGGGAGTGCATTTCCCAGACAGGAGCAGCATTTTAAGCAGAGCCGCATGGATTTCCTGCAGGAACAGCAGTCTTTCCCATCCATGAGCCCCCAGATAGTCTGCCCCAGGGTCTCTTGCTGCAGGAAAAGTGCCACAGCACTCATCTAAGAGAAGGATTTTGCAGAAGTAGTTCCTGTCTTTCCTGAGTAAAGCCAGCCGAGTTATTCTGGGTGCTGCAAAAGAGATCTACTGGTCTGTCCGTATGGATCACTCTGTCCTTTATTTCTTAGCTACTGCTAATTAAATCCTGGTGCACAAACAATAGTTCCAGAGCTCCAATCCTTGCAGTTTTTCCATTGCAATAGAAACACAGAAATGTTTCATATCATTTTGCTGGTTTGAGATCCAAGGCATTGAAAGTATAATGCTTATATGCAAATGACCATTCCAATGTGCATTTTCTCAAGGGACTTCATGATAAAGCAAAACATGAACTATCCTCTGGTAATTTAATGAAAAAATAGATGTAAATTTTCAAAATACTGAAAATTATCACAGTATTCTTTATTACTATAGAAAATGGGAAAGCATAATATATTTATGAAACACAGGAAAGGGAAACGTTCAACAGCACTAGTTCTAGCTGCAAAAAATCCATCAGTATAATATAAAACCAGCCATGCCAGACTTGCAAGCCAAATTGGTTTGCTGAGCATGCTGAACATTAACTATTAACACCATTTTTTTTTCCTACCTCGAGCCACTTTTCTTGCAAATGGCAAATCCATTAGTTAGCTGCCAGATTATATTTTCCACTTAATTTCAATGTTGAAGAATCTAGACATGGCAAAATTTGAGTTATCAGTAAATGCAAAGAAAACAAAAACTCAAGGCTCTAATGTAATTTTTTCTTTCTGTGAACTCCATAAACTTTTCTAATTTGAATAATTATAAGCTTCACAGGGCTGACAAGGTTCACAAAGGTAAACGCTGCGGCATCTGTGATCAGTTGAAGCCTTAAAGGCACAGAACTGAACATCAGCTTTCTGTCCATTCTCCCTTTCTGTAAATCATTGAGTTGTGTAGTTCTGTGCAAATATAATATTGAAGAAAACAGTTGTGATTGAAAATAACCAGAGATATCAACCACTGTGAGTGAAAGTTTCACATCCTGAAGATTCAGTAAGAGATCTATTTGACAATTTCCTCCTTCTTGATCTTTATATCAAAAGCCAGGGCAATTTTTGAACATGTCTTTATTAATTCATCTGCCTTTCACAGCATGGCTATGAGGATATAATTACCTATCTTACAAAATTATCAAGCAGTCTTTTCAGCTGTATATATAAGAAAGCTCAATTTATTATATCAAAATATGACATCTGTCCATCCTCCAAAGATCCTTGAAGAGATCATAGGCAGACTTCAGAATGAGTTTTTGATGGTCAGGAGACAAAACCAGCCTCAGATTTCCTGGAGCTCAAACTGATTTTATGATTATTTTAATCTTTTGCATAAAAGTAGTAGGAAAAAACACAATCTCATTTTTGGTCTTTCTGAGATGAATACTAGAAAAAATATATGGGTAGGAACCTGAGGAATTTGCACTATATGCAAGAAATGTAACACTGAGCAAAAGAATGCATCTGCAAAGCCCAGGGCAGAAATTATGATGTTTGCATGCATGTTTTCTCAAAACAAGCTAACAAGCTATTGGAACAGCTCTAAAGCTTCATGGAAACAGTGGGAGGTCTCACTTCTGTATGTGCATATGCATGTTTCATTCCAACAAAGCAAATCCAGAGATCAGCACTTCCCTCAGGTGCCCTGCTGAATGTGTGCTGCTTAGCAGAGTGGGCCCAGCAGAAATTGTGTCACACTCTCAATCTCTAGAAAGGGACCTCAGTTCCAGCTACACACTACACTGAGCAACGGGTAATGGCATGGCACTGTCTCCTTGGCTCACTAAAGGAATTGAAATGGCTGTGACAGGGCTTCCCAGGGCCAAGATAGCCAGAAATGTTGAATTATGAATATTATCAGATCTGCTGATGTTTGTCCAAACGTCCTTTGCCAATTCTTATGTGTTTTGTTAGATCCTGCAGAAAAAACAATTTGATCTAGGAGGCTCAGCTGGGAAAGGGAAATATTTTACCTACAAATTCTTTTCTGAAACTTTTCATGTGAAGTTATTTCTCAGAAGAAATGTTTGACACTGAGCAAGCTGTGGAGGAAATCCACTATTTCTGGGATTTCTATAGCATCTGGAGGAAGCCAGAAGAACCTACAGAGAGGATCTATTCCATTAGGGAGGGTACATAACCAAGCATGCCAAACAGACATATTTCAGGCTGGACAGCTCATTCTCCTCAGCCCCCAGCATATGTCATCCAACATACTTCCAGTTTGGAGAAATATTTGAAGATGGGGCAGTTGTTTTGATTTTAGACCTTATTTAAAGCATTACAGGTGCTTTCCAGAGCTGAAGGGATAATTGTAATGTAAGCCTTATTTCACTTCAATAATTATCTAGATCCGAGCATAGGGTAGGATTTTATTTCTAGGTCCAGATGTTCATGTCTTTGTGTCTAAATCATGTGGATTCTTCTCAGGTAGCAATAATTTTGTCAGGAAATATGATACCTTAGATCAACCAGTCAGGAGGTACATTTTCTGTGTGATTTGATTAAAATGAGTCTGTCAAGAACACCAAACGTATTTTCAGCACACTAAGAAGGATTAACTGTTCTTAAATAGAAAACACAAATGTACTAGGCAGGAATGACAGAAAAAAAGGAATGACAGTCAATTGTCTCTCTGCCCAACATCAGCTTTCTGTCAAGCTTGTTCAACAAATTGTCAGAATTGTTCAACATTTTTTCAGTAGCTTCCTGCACTGCAATAGCCACTACTTTTCTCATTCAAATTACAAAATAAACCTTATTTTTACTTCTCTGTAAGTCTTGGCAAGCCATGTCTTCTTTTATCTTTCTTGCACTGTACTACAAACAATTCCTCCAACCTTGGCACACTCAGGTGCAGATTGCCCTGCTTTTTGGCAGCTATTTGTGAACTGGGACACAGGACAAAGTAAATGGGACGTCATCTCTTGCCACTGTATATTGTCTACTGCAGCACATACTGAACAAACATGAGGGAAACCATCAAGATAAATTTATTGAAACACTTTTTACTTCTTGTATTCTTGAGTGCAAAACAATGAGGTGTCTGAAAATGAAGCAGACAATGTTTTATTTATTATTTCTACTATATCTCTTTATAATTTATCTTATGATATTTAAATACCAGGAATAGGAAGTATCACTGACCACTTGACCCTTGTCTATCGTGCTGGAAGTACACAATACTGGTTTTGGCAGTCATTTTGTCTCACTGGGTATGGACACCCATATTCATGGCCAGGATAGTAACTTCCCACTCTTCTTGTCAATGTATGAACATTCAAGCAACAAACGTCCCTTCCCAGTGTCTTTGGTAGTAAGATAGAGCAATACAGTATTTGCTGATTAGAGTCATAAAAAGGACTACTGGAGGTCATCTGGTCCAGTCCCTCCCCTGGAGAAGGGCCTTGCTATTAGACTATATTTCTCAGTCCTTTTAACTTAAAACAATTGGATCACCATAAGATTTTCAATTTTGCTTACTTTCCCCATCAGATTGAAAAGATTGTAGAAAAAGTCTCAGGAAATTTGTTTAGAGATGCATTAAGAGCATGAATGGGATGGTTTTGCACTTGTTAGAGGATATAAATGTGTTTCCATATTCCCTCCCTCACACAGTTTGGTCAAAACTTCACTCTCTATCCCTTTCATTGTCATCAACATGTGGGACAAGAATAGGTATCGACGTGGAACAAGGAAAATCACTTTGCTATTATTACCGTTTTGACTTCAAAATCCTCTTCTGTTCTTGCAGTCTTTCTGATTTGCCATATGGGCAGGTTTAAGTGGAAATGCAGCTATTGTAAATTTTCTTTCAGATGGGTTTACCTACAATTTATTCCATCTTCCTATGGGTGGCATTTTCCTTTAAGGTTTTTTCCAATGCTCACTTTCCTGCTGAAGTCCTCTGTGTTTACATCAGCTGTTCCCATTCAAGACTGGCAAGGCTCTGATTCACTGTTTCTTATGATTTAAGAAAACTGCTTCTTTTGTGTCTTTTTGCTATGCTGGAGTCAGTAGGAATACATGAGGGGTGTGTATTGCAACAATCACCACAAACATATACCATAAACATACATCACCAGAGTGACCTTTTCATCTTGATTTTTATTTTCTTTTTTTCTTTTTTAACTTCCTATAACATCAGAGATCTCCAAAATCCAGATCAGGTTATGCAAGTGTTGAGAACAGAATGGACACAAAACTGATGTAGCTTAGCACTTTCCTATTTCAAAGCACTGACAAATTCTAAAATTTCTGCTTTTGGCACATCAAACATCAGGAATGCTGGGAAAGAGTTGTACCACTTGAGTGGTAGCAGATGGTGATGTTAAGTTTGCAGATCATACTGAGCTAGCAGTGAGCCTGGTGCCAGAAACATAGGGAAAGCAATACAGATCCAGCAGAGACAGTTCTGCTATCAGCTCGGCAGGTGAGTCATTGTATGACTGAGAGCAACTCAAAGGATGATATCATTTATTCATGTCCCAGTTCTTCTGAAACAAGCAAACAAAAACCTTAGGAATGAGCATAATTTACAGTAACCCACTGAAGCCAATTGCATTATTTGTATGTTAAATTTTTAACTGTCAGCTTACACATTTTCTTGATCAAAACTATGTGTTTTCATTTTTGGGAATGGCAGCTAATTGTGATATCCTGGATGCTTTTGGAGCATGAATCTCTAGTCAGACTATGATCCAAAGAGTTGAATAACTCATATATGAGGAATCTCTTCCTCATATATGCAAGGACATTTGTCTTTAGCCTTTGATTCCTTCAACTTTCTATCTATACATACAGTCACAGAGATAGACTTATTAGCTTGCTTTAAGAATATCAAATAAAACAACCTCAGAGTTGCAACAGTTTTCAGGCACATGCAAGACATTCCATCACAATCAGCAGGACTTTCATTGGAACAGTTCAAAGGCAGGTGTTTATCCCAGGCAGAGATACTCTTGTGAGAGACTTTATTATGGCTAATTTACAGATACTTCTATTATTCTACAATGATTTTACTGGTAACTAAACAGATATATCAAATCTTTGTCCTTTTGATAAATTGAAATTCTGAAATTCTGAATTGGGGTTCCAGAAATACTGTTCTCTGTGAGCTCTCTGTGTGAGCTAGAGATTAAAGAATTCTCAAAATCCAGTTTTAAGAACATGTACCTTTTAGAGTGATTTTGCAATTCACAGAAATGTAGCCATAGAAAACATATTGCAGGCCTGTAATTATGGAAACATCCATGGGACTCTTTACTTTGGTATTCTCAAGTATGAGCATGTGACGTGTATACCACAAAAATATACAAATGATAAAAAAGCCACACTGAAGTATATAGATTGGTCTATGGCATCTTCTAGAACTATCATTTGCTCACATTTACAGGCATTTCTAAAGGTAGCACCAGGGATTAAGACAGGCGAGTTCCAAGGCTGAAAGACATTTTTTGTAGGATAATTTTTGTTAGGGTAATTTACTCAGTGAGAGAGGTTAGAAAAATGTATTAGTAACTTGAACATGTATCAGCTCAGAATACCCAGAAGAACACGAAGATTCTTCAAGAAACCTGAGGTTCAAACCAGAAACTAAGGAAATATCAATATATATTTTCCTGTGTTACTCAGAACTGCTTTCATTTTAAAGACCACCAACACTCACATAACCATTCTACTCACTCAACTGGAAGTTTAAGTTAGTAAAGTGACGGCAGATAAAGTGCTGGAAAAAAGGTGTGCAAGCATTTGAATCCTAGCTGCATCTTCAGGGCACAAGGGTTTGGTCTTTCAGCCCTGCATTGCAAGGCTCGTATTTGTGGAAATCACCCTCTGCATCAATGTGAGTCAGGCACACACAGGTTTGGCAGACCTTGCTTCAATTCTGTCAGAGGTGCTCAGTTTCATGCTGTCTATGATACAAAGCAGTTTCCCTTCATTGCAGGTATAGGAAGGAAAATATGAATGCTGTACAGGCAAACTCCTTGAACTGATGGTGTACATGCAGAAAGGCATTTCTAAATAACTTCTTTCTAGATAGTATTTTGATTTTTTTGCACTCTGAAAAACAGGATTATTGCATAAATCCCAACTAAATACACTGTACAGCTGTTGAATGAGGTATTGAATCATAAAAAATTCCCAGAAGGAAAAACCAAAAAACTTTACTAATTGATGTTTAGATTTGCTCTTGCATCAGAGCTATTTCTTGACTAGGACCCTAGAAAATATTATAATAACTTCCATTTGAAACTGCTTCAGACTTTTAAATGCATTCGCTCCAGAAAGAGATTAGTGTGCAGAACAAAAGTGAGAGGGTAAAGGGTATGAAAATTTATTATAGAGATAATACCACTGGGTTTTGAAACTGAGAGATACTTTTGTATGAATTTCCTTTTATGATGAAACCTCTGAATTCAAACGATTGCTGCACTATGCCACTCCTTACTGGGTGCAAATCATAGTGTCTATTTCCAGACTATTTTATTATTGTCCCAAGCTGTAATGCAATATTGTTCTGGAAAGAAACCTTTTTAACTAATGGAAGCATAGAGTCAGGATTCAATTCTCAAACCTTTAAAAAGATAAGTACACAAACAATCAGAGCTCTGCTCTTACAGTGATGATGTAACCTGTAAATAAAATTGGCACAGTGTTTTGTAGCAAACGTGACCACAAATATAAACAATTTTCCTCTAACTCCAGCAGATATTCTGTAAATATTAACCACTTTAAGACATATGAAAGAAAAAAATGTATTACATAAAAATATAATAAAAAAACAAATGTCTTCATCTCATTAATGTGAGCTGAATCAACAGTGTAAACAAAATTGGAATTGACTGAACAGTTGGAATATCATGATATTGATACTGTAAAGCATTTCTTTAGCAGAACCACAGACTTCACTTTAAGGCAGTAAAATAAAAGGAAGATTGTTACCAATAGCTCTGTAAAAAGTCAGGCAATATGAGCTTCATCTTTTTGGCAGGTGAATGGAAAGAAGAAAATCATGCTGAACATATTAGAAGGTATAAACATCTGTAAGAGCAGACAGCAAAAATCCTGTGTCAACTTTCCCCCCCCAGAAAATACACTGGTTGGTTTAAACAGCCATGTATGTTCTGCAATCTTACAAAAAATAACATTATATATCTTTTCCCTGGAGATTATATTTAAAATAGATTTAAATATTTGAAATATTTTCTGCTAGTCTTTTGTGTCTTATAAGATATTTATATTTATTTCATTTCCTTTTTTTCTCCATTGCCTTTGAATTTCATTTATATGAACTCATAAAAATAATGTCTGGTTGTTAAAATGCTGCATTGGTAATTTTCTGAAGTTAATTTCATCAAAATATTTAGTCTGAAAAATATAAATGTCCTAAAACTCATTTCTTTCATAATTTTGGCCTGTATTAGGGTTGTTTTTGAGATTTGGAATGAAATGGAATATTCCATAAAATATTTGTATTTAAACCTGCATACGGTTCTCAGTTTGACTCAATGCCAACCACAGATTTCTCTTCTAAAACTTCCCCAATGGTTATTAGTTTACTTGTTTATAATAAATTTATCACTGTTGGTCCCATGCTCTGACATGGGATTCTGATTTAATTACCAAACCTTTTATTTTTCTTAATATTCCACTTGCATTGATGGTCACAGATGAGCCTTATTATAGTGGTTTACAGAAATGCTTAATTATGAAGACTGAAAAGAGTGACATTAAAAATACCTCACCCTTCCCTGGATCATAAATTTTTTGTACTGTTTCCTCTTTCAGTGGTGAGCCTACATTTTCTGTTATCATTTCTTAAAGTCTGCAATTAAGATGAATGAATGAAATTAAAATAGCACATTTTGCACACACACTTAAAAGAAGTATTTGCATTAGATACACATACATACAGTATTCACCTCAGTATTTTCAAATGTTTCCTGAAAATCCTGGGCTTAGAGTTTGAAAAACAGAAGTGTAAATCAGAATCAATTAGCAATGAAAATATTAGAAAAGCTAATCAGAAAAGAATGACTGTCCTGTCAGAGAGTCTTCTTGTTACATGGTATTGCCAAGTCTAAAATTCACAGCTTGGAATTAATTTGATATTCAGTCTCAAGTACAAATGAATTCCCTAGTAAAATATTGATCCCTGGTGAGTGGGGTGCTGCAAACAGAAGAGAAATCTGGGAAAAATAAATCGAATAACAACTGACATAATAGCCATATGTAGGTCAGGAACTGGAAATGGAGAGATTTTATATTACATTTAGTCTGTTCTAATAACCGCTTCACAGATGTAAAATTCATCTAAATTCTTCTTACAAAATAAATATATTTTGCTTAAAATAGAAGGATGTATATGTGGGAGAAGGTCTCTAAAGATAGAACTAGTAATATTTCAGCACATTTATTTATCAGAAATGTTATTTGTGTCTTTTGGGGGTGTTAGTTGTTAAAAATATTCATTAATTAAAGAATGCACTTTTTCTGTAAACCATCTGGCTGTTCTTTTCCAGTCTGCCAATGAAGTCATGCTACAGAAATGGTGATATGACAGTTATTTCTTTGCCAACAGATGATACCCTCAAAATTAGACATTATGGTTTGACTGAGAAGTTTAGTTGGTAAGAAAGAGATTTATCCAAATACTTTTCCCAAATTTTTCTATTTATTTCTTTAAAAGTAGGCAGAGTATTAGGTTTTTTTCCACATATATCCACAAATGTTATGCATTTTATGTACATAGAAGTCCCCCCACAATTGTGACCACTTAAATGAAACTTTGAAAGGAAAGGAATCTGATCTGCAAAGAATTGATGTATCTGCATTGCATTCATGTGTGGTTACAGGGATTTTGCACTTTCTATTACCCTGATGTGCTATTAATGTAAACTGTTAAGCTTTACTGTCACATGGATACTTTATAAACAAGAAAATTAGAAGGTGATGCCAAAACCTTATCTGATTTATGTGTCAAAATTTGGGGTAGAACCATTGGCTTTAACCCTATTTCAACAGTGAAATGGTAACAGATTTGGGGTCTCCTCTACTGCCTGTACAAACCATGTCACAAAATTAAAAAAAAAAAAAAAAAAAGATAAAGCTGTTGCTTTAGAAGTCCAGACAAGGCCACCTGCATGGAGGAGCTGCGATTCAAAGGTAGCTTTTAGTAATCAAAATGTGTTTGGTGAAGAGGAGCATCCAGAAGCCAGCTTGCAAAACATGAGGAGAGATGTCTGTTCAGCAGCTATCTTTGCTTCTTCCATATCCTTTGCCAAAATTAGGCCCCCGAGACATTTCAAGACAGTATTTTGTGTATTTTAGAGAATTTACTGTGAAGTCTGATACACACTGTTTCATCTGGCTGCACGAAGACGAATTTGAATGATGCATCTAAGACTTGCTTTGTTGAATGAACTTCATGACCATGGCATTCATCAGATGAATGTGTGGAGCTGCCTCCTCTTCTTGTTCACAAGTCATGTCTACTAATGGTAGGAAACAGGCAGCAAATATCAATTTCAAGAAAGAGTTAAGAATTTGAAATATTGGTGGTGCTTAGCTCCTTAAATTATAAAGCAGACACACTTATATCTCAGTGCTTTTTTATTGTGAATATTATTTTTGTGTTTGTCTTTTAATTGTGGAAGTTTTTTTGTCAACCAAGTGTTTTTTTGATTGACACAAGAAGCATCATCTTTCTGAGCAGGCTAACTGGTTTTTACTGCTGAGTAACTCACACAAAATTTAATTAAGCCTTTGACCTGATGTCCCAGTTGATTCTTGGCACAGGAGGAGTCTAGGCCACTTTGTTTCCTAGGAAACCAAAAAGAAAGTCCCTGTTACCATTCCAAATAATTTAAAATTCCTTGATTTTGTACTGCAAAACATCTTGCTGTGGTAGCAATATTATTTACTGTTGCTTATGCCTTGGGAGGTTGTAGTTAGTGCAGACATTTGTACTTCTAAGCTTTATTTAACATCCAAAGAAATGTTGCATGATTATCCTGGTTACTTGCTATGTTTTTCTTTACAATATGCCCTTTCCTATGGAAACATTTCTGGTATTTTACTGAATGAGTCCACGATAAATTTGAGTCAGTAGACATCAGTGAGAATTAATATTCAAATCATCCAAAGGGTTCACTTCTTAAAACCTGGGTAATTTATTTTCTGAGGTCAAATTACTCTGTGCTGTGTTTCTGTGAACCTCTGAGAAGGTTACTCTGATGTATTTCATGCTTAGGTGAAGGCTAAAGCAACTCAGCAGGTTAATAACAAAAGTAGATCAGAGATCTAGATCCAAGAACTTGTTGGATCAAAACCACACCTGTAGCAGGTAGCACTGCTGAATTCCTCATCTACCTTCAGTTGACATTAGTGGAATTCAGCTTTCTAGTGTCCAAATAACAGAGGGGACTTTTCCTGAGCATCATCAGTGGGATAATTTATACTTTTTATAAGATCAGAATGAAATTAAAGCAATTAGAATAGACTCTATTTTGTATTTCTTTTTCGTCCCAATGGATAGAGACCAATACAAACCATAAAAAAAAAAGAAAAAACAGCTCAAATTTTTCCCCAAGTCTATGTTCAACTGGTCATACCATGCATCTTTAAGTACTCTTCATCAATTGAATTTTCTTGTACAGCTGCATGTCCTTTATTTGGATTAATATGCATTATAAAATTATATGCACATAGTCAGGGAAAAGCTCTACTACATGGAGAAGTAAAGAAATTGTCAGTGAAATTAATTTTAAAACCATTGCATTTTAATGAGTTTCAATTGTGAGAACAATCAGAATACTTAACATCAGTAAATACTTCGCATATGGACTTTGATCTCTTCCAGAAGATCACATTCCTTTGATTAAAGGAGGTAAAAGAAGTCTTTATGTCTGGCTTTGTTGAAATAATTAGCCAAACATTTATTGGCTCAAATGGGCCAGGATCTCACGCATTAATGTCAGCAAAGAAAGAGCAAGACCTCTTGAAGAACAGATCCATTTACTTTGCAGTTATAGCAGTATAATTCTAAACAATTAAATATCAGAATAGCATTCAGTTAAAAGTTGGTGTTGTGAGAAGAGACTATTACTATTTGCTCTGTTTAATTCTATGTATAGTAGCCCAACTCTTTCATTTAACAGGTTAGGTGATGACATGTATGATGCCTTCTTACTTGTAGAAAGTCTTTAATCTCTTTTAGATGGGTGTATAACAAAGAAGACCTCTGTCTTTCTATACACACTATTAAAAAACAGCTGCTCAATAACCTTGAAGTTGTGGACAGTCCATCCCTGAAAGTGCTCAAGGCCAAGTTGGATGGGGTTTTGAGCAACCTGGTCTAGTGGGAGGTGCCCTGCCCACAGCAGAGGGTTTGGAACTAGGTGACTTCTAAGGATTCTTCTAAGCAAAACATTCTCTGATTGATTGACTGATTGATTGATTGATTGATTGTTCTCTTCCATGATTAATGACTTCAAGTCATTCTATAATGAAGGTGACTCTACATCTGAAAGTGGAGATTTTGCCTCCATGTTTTGGATTTGCAGCAATACTTGAAAGAGAGTTGGTAGAAAAGGGAATCCTTCCCTAGCTATTTTTCTTGAGAGCTGATTTATCTTTCATGTTACTGTACTCATGGTCTTAGGCAATTGGCACATGTTTTTGTATATCAGTGAAAACAACATAATGAATGGGACAAGTGCTGGCATCTGAATTTATGGTTTGTGTTCTCAGACATTTTCTTTCCTCTGTGAAAGTGTCTCCCTGTTCCCTCCACTGCTGTAAACTGAGTTGGCTCCTAAAATAACTTTAAAATATCCAGTATTATTGTAGTTTTCATCTACTGCTATAAATACATCATTCTGGGAAATATATTCATGTGATTTACCAATGCCATGAAATCTAGGGTCTTATGAAATCTCAGCTTACTTTTCCTTGTATGGTCTAAAATACTCTTGGCTTATTCTGTTTAAGGATAATGTAATTTGGGGAGAAAAAAGATTTCACAAGTGTATTCTTTAGCCAGTATTTATATTACTTTTTCTTTGCTAATTGCATGTAATCTGCAGATGCTGTGATTTTTAATCTTGCAATATTCTTAGTAACTATATATTTATTCCCCTCCACCCTGAGCACCCAACTGATGTTATATATTCTAAAGCTACATATTCCCCTATTTATATTTTATGTTTTATATGGAGATAAGTGGGGATGGAATGTTTTGTCTTGGTGCTGAGCCTTGCACCCCCAGTTACTCAAGGTTTGTCTACTTCTGCTGCTGTCTAATCTCAAGTTGAAGCTGGAGTGTGAAGCAAGATTTAAAAGCTTCATCATCTTCTTCTATCCCTGAAACACACAAACATCTTCAGACCACTTAAAAAACCCCACAGGCCTTCATCTGCTGTTAAAGAATCACTGTCTGCCTGTGTCAACAATAAAAGAAGTGTAGAAGAAGAATGAAAGACTATTTCTCAAAATTGTCTTATAGGTTTGTAAAACAGTTTCAGGAAATTATTCTTAATATTTCACATTATGTATGATGAGCATTTATGAAAACATTTCCAAGCTTCTCTTTCTTCAGAAATGCACATATTGAGTAAATGTTGGTTTCATTTTTAAAAAGTTATTATTATAGAAGCATGTTGAAAAAGAATCCTACAGCTGTCACCTTTCATGAAAAATGTTTAGCAGTAGTTGGTAATATACTCTCTTACAAAATGCTTAAATTTTTAGACACCTGCAATTTTGTCATTAAAGTGAATAAAACAGATATTTAGAGGGTTGAGGGTGGTTTTTTTTGTTCCTTTCTGTTTATTTGTGTTCTTCCAATTGCATTAATAGCTTCCAAGCTCTGGGATGCCACGATAACAGATCTTGAATTTTGGTGAGAAATGAAACAATAGTAAACTTAGATTGGAATCAGTATGACTGGTGTTGTTCAGTGTCAACAGTGACTAAAACTGGCTTCCAAATCATTGATGCTCTGTGGGTCTGTTTCCCTCAAATTATTTTCAGCTTTTTGAATGTTGTTAATTTAAATTGCATGTCATATAGCCAGTGACTCCATCTAATTCACATCACCATTTCCAGAGCAACCTGATGATGCATATTGTGGATGAATTCACATTTCAGAGTCACATTTCATATCCTATTCATTTCATTTTATTATTCCTACCCTTTTTACAAGGAATAGTAATGTTTTAATGCTACTAAATTTAAAAACTGAGACTGTTGGTTTAATTTCAACCTCTGTGAGTAGTCTTGGTTTCAAGAACTACTTCAGAGCCAGTGACTGAGCACATTTCATCTTCCATACAAATTGAAGCCAATGAAACAAGATACCTAGCATTTGTAAAGTCAGTTAAATACAGTAAGTTCGGTATATAAAAACATAATAACTACTGCCCTCTCATTTCCCTAGTTCTATATTTGTATAAAGATTGTGGCAGATAGGAGGATGGAAAGCCAGAGCTCAGAAACAATAACTGTAAAGAAGAAAAGAAACAGCACAGACGCTGTCTGTTCTCAGAGAGAGGAAGAAAGTTAAGAATTCATACTCTCTGAGGCAATGCAGTTCCAGAGGTGAGGGGTTGCAAAACTCTCAGATCTGTTTTGAATCCTCCTCCACTCTTGGGAGGCTTGTACAGGAACACAACCCCAGTGTTCCCATTTATTTAGTTACGCTTCTCTTCTTGTCACAGATGAACTTGAGATGAAATCCTGGCCTGATGAAGTCAGTGAAATACTTCCTGGCAGCTGCATGGAACACAGTGACACTGTATGTGCAGCACGCTCTCCCTGTTGCTTTCCTCCTTTTATCTTCAGCACCATCAAAACGTAAATATTTTCTTCTTTTTAATGACTATAACTTCCTGGTTGAAGTTGTATAACAGTGTTTGCACAAAACAATTCTATTACAAAATGAAACACAGTTTCTGAGACCATGGTTATATTTCACTTTAAACATGGGAGCAATGTTCAGATTAAAGTTCTTGTCCACTCCAGTGTTTCATAATGCATGTGCTGGTCCTCATCTAAACATCTGAAGTCTAACACATGCATCCTAGCAAAAATTAGGCTATGATTCAGTCAAAATATTACAAAAAAATTAAAGTTTTCCATTCCCAGGGAGGATCACAGAATAATGTGAGGCCAGTCATGGCCCATCACTATCTGATATGCTGAGGATTAGGAAAAGCTCAAAATTCAGGCCTTTTCAGATAAGTCAGGCTACTTTGTGGAACAGTAGCTTTTTTCTTTCTGTGAAAAAAAAGAGAATTGAATATACTGTTTTAATCTTAGACAGATGAAGGGCTACTGTACAAAGCCCTCAAAAATTCATCAGAATGAGGGCAAAATGTGGTATTTTCTATCCAGTCAGCTGAACAGCAGCCAAAGGGAGTTTAAAATCAACAGATGGCAACTGCTTCACTCCTGTATCATCTTCTGCCTTATTTTATTTTGTCTTTCTGTTTTGGTTAGGTAGCCTGTAGGAACATAATCTCTTTAAATCTAGAAAAAGAAACCCTGCAATCATCCACCATCAGCCCATGAAGTTGTCCCTTTTTTTCCGTAATAAAACACTGAGAAATGTGACATGTGACTGCTGTCCTGCCAAAAGGCAAATCTGAAGACAGAAAGGGTCATAAAGCAGAAATTTTCAACAAAGAAAAAATCAAATAGCATAAAATCAAGAGACATTGAAGTTCTCTATTCCATGTACCTGAACTGTGGCAAGATCTTTTATATCTGAGGTGCATATGAAAAAATATTTTATTATTTTACCCCCAAAGACTGACACACAGTATCCAGGAAGGCTAGCAAAATTATCTCCTATTGTAAATTTGGATTTTCAAAAATCTTACATTTTCAAGGAATTGTCATTGTCTTAATTTTGTTGTGCTGAAATCTGCACTAAAGATCTTGTTAACCACAGTGAGACAGAGCTAAGCAAACCCTTACCACTCCTAGAAATCTCTCTTGCAACCTTGAGCATCCTGGAACAAGAATGGATAGAAAACAATCACAGAACAGTTCATTGGAAAGGAGGACACTTCAAGTACTGGAAGCCACAAGGGAGGCCTCCCTTTCCACCACAAAAAAAAACCCCATAAAAAACCAAAAAACCAAAAAAACACCAAAAAAACCAACTAACCAACCAGCCAACCAAACCCCCCCCCAAAAAAAAACACCAAAAAACAAAAAAAATCCCCCAAAAAATGAAACAAACAAATAAAAAACCCCCACAAAAATCTTAGCATCTCTAGCAGTAAAATCTTCCCTGTAAGGCAAATGCCCAAGTGCATATTCCAGCAGAAGGCTCTCTGAGTTCAGCTGGGATCTTATTCATTACAAACTGATTATGAGCTTCAGGATTTTACCTGTTGATCCTGATTAGCCCATTTAGGTAATACAGAGAGCTGCACTGCTGGGAAGTTTGATTGCCAAGCAGAAAGGCAAATATTCTTCTCTCTGATGCAGTCAGTTTTACCTGCATGTTTCCATAGGTATGGCTACCTGTCCTTTGACTGGTATTATACTTAATTCCTGGACAAAACAATATTCTCCAGAAGAAATAACATTTTGCATGAAGTCTATTGCACCTGATACCTTTGCACTTCCTTACATTAGAATCACTCTGACTTGGTTCCTTTGCCAAAGTGTTTTCAATTTGTCTGTTTTCTGCTGAAGCTTTTTAGGACAGCACTTGGCCTATTTGCCTGCTGATATCTTTTGGTCTGGTATATCTAACAAAAAAACCCATCTACTTGTGTTTATGGCAAAACTAGGAAAAAGACACACATCTTTTCCTGTCCTTTGTTTGAATAATATGTTTCTCATACACAGAAATTATGGCAGAAAGTGAAGATTTCCGTTAATAGACAGTGGTCAGCCATTGGCAGTACAGGTCTGTTCTTATAGAGAAGGAAAAAAAACCTAGTCACTAATAAATCCTGTGGATTGAACTATTCATACTTCTTTTTAACTTCCACTAAAGTTTTTCTGTTACCCCAGATTTCCCTGGTAGGCTGTAGGCTTTTCACTTTTCATTTCTTTAATTTTTTTTTTTCTTGGGGGGGAATTAGTTCCTGTGATCCCATTACAAATTCAAATCGGGTTTTTTTATGCTAGCTTGCTTTATTTAATGCTAAATTGCATATCTTAATTGTGATTGTGCAGTCAGCCATTTTCAATTGAATTGGGTGACTTGCTCAATCCCTGGTTTACCAGGCTTCACAAACCCTGAGATTTGTGGCAGGATCAGCTATCCGTACAGTTGTGTATTTATTGGGTTCAGGTCTTTTTAGGGTACATTTCCACACCAGAATTCACTGATTGCCAAAATACCTTGCCTTTTAGCCTAGTCCTGTCCCACTCAGGCCTTTGGCAACTCAGAAACTCCGGAAATGGAAAACAAACAGATTGTTATTTTAATACAGTGCCAAGAAAAAGCCCAAAGCAGCAGTATGGCATTCTCCAAATGGTAGAAGGAATCCAGAAAAGAAGGCATCTGGCTTCCAGTGAAAGCACTGGTTGGAGAAATCTCGGGGAAAGGGCGCAACCAACAACGGAACAATATGCTATGAAAGTTAAAAGGAACTGTGCCAGGGTAGCTTAATACTATATGCTAAGGAGAGCTTAAAGTCAAATCAAATTACTGCCCAGGCTGCTTTGATGGAGTCTGTACAGGTTCATCTGTGTGGAACACGAAATCTGTACAGATCGAAATCCAGGGCCTCAGCAGAGAGAACACACTGTTGGGTCTATATCATTGACAGCCCAATCAGGACAGCAGCACTGACTGCAGTGTGCAGTGACACATCAGGTCAAGGAGGAAGCAAGGGCAGAAAAAACAACTTTATTGGATTACTTCAATTACCCCCTCCTAACTGGGCAAATGTCACAGCAGAGCATGCAAAGACAACCACGTCAGGAAGAAGGAGTTTGTTTACAAGAAAAAGGAACAGCTAAAACAGTGTATCTTACTGGGCAGCACTAGAAGGACATGACCCTGCTCAGGGGAGAAGCAGAGAAGTATTTAAAAGGGAGATCTAGGGCTGCTTCCTCAGAGGGAACAGCTAAGGACCTTTCACAGCTGGCTTAGAAGAGAAGTGGTAGAGTCAAAGCATGTGTGGCACTGAGAGGATGGAGGCAAGTTGACTTCATGATCTCTCCCAATCATGAAAAACTGATCAAATGGATATGAAAGACACAAGGTTCAAAGAAAACAAATTGGTGTGGTTCTTCAGTCAACTTCCTCCCCAAAGAGTTTTGTGGGTGCACAAATTTCAACACAGTTAAGTGGGAGACCAGTCTTGGAAGAGAGATATTTTTGGGGGGTTACCAAGCATATAAACAATAGTAGGCCAGGAAACCTCAGCTCAAAGTGTCTGGAGGTGGGAAAACTTTTAAGAAGAAATATCATGTAAGTTTGCTCTATTCTTAGTCTTCTCTAGAAGATTATCTGTTTAGGTTTACTGTTTTACTCCCTCAAAGTACATTTATTGTGCCAAGTGAAGCATAAGAGTTCAGGAAGGCTCAAGGAAGAACCATCAGGTTGCAGGGAGATCTCATCCTGCTCTATTTCTTCAGGGATGGTTGTTATCAGAGATAGAACAGTGAGCTCGATGAAGAGTTCACAAGGTGTACGTTGCCTCAAACCAGCAAAGCAATTTATTTTCCAAGCCCAAAGTGAAACTGGTGAGAAACAAGTTTAACCCTGCAAGTATGAAAGAGCAACTATACTGTCACCTGTCCCTGTGGCTGCTGCCTGAGATCCGGTCACAGCTGGCAGAGGCACTTTGGGGAGCCTGGGAGCACTGGCCAGCTTTTCACTCCTCAGATCTGTGTTCCTGACACCTGTATGCTGAAAAGGGCAGAGAAATGGGCAAAGAAATAAGAGTGATGAAAATCATGTGTTTCTATGGAAAAAAATCCACCTTCTTTTTGATGAGTCCCGTTTCCATGGGATAGAAAAGCAGGAGGAAAATGCTGACCAGCTGAATGTAAGTCACTGGGCAGACTTTCAGAAAGCAACATTTCTGAGCTTTAGGAAAGTGCCAATCTCTGAATTCTGGGCAATAATATCAAAGACATTGATAGTCCTTCAAGAATAGTTTTTTTAGCTGGAGTAAGAAAAATATGAAAACTGCTTCATGCTGTATTTCAAGTCAAATAGATTTTTAAATCAAAATTACGTGGAGATTAACTTAGACTTACCTTGAATTGATACACACATCAGCATATATTGTCTAAAATACATTTCTGCTTTGAATAGAAAAGAACTTGATAATATGAATAGTCGCAGTCTTTCTTTTTTCTTGTATTATATTTGGCTAACCATCTAAATATAGTCAGTATTATTTTGCATGCAACCTAAGAATCTTAGCATGTTTTTTAAAAGGATGAAATCAACAATGGTCTGTAGAAATTATTTTTTTGGCAACAACCTGAGGGCATCAGTGTCCATCCTGCACTGTTTTATATTCATTTTTAGAATTCTAAAGAAGTTTAAATTTTCTTCTAAGCCTAATGAGGGAGGTCAAAAGTACATAGGAAAGCCCTTTCTCCTTTTAAATTGAAAACTGGTGAGCTTTTCTGAAATGGATTGTTTTACTGTTTTCAAATAGCAGACCACACACTAATTTTCTTTCTCAAAAAAACCCCATCTAACATTGTATGACCCAATGAAAAACAGCACTGAAATGTGTATCTGAGGCTTGTATATGTCACTTAACTCTTGCAAGAAAGCAGCCTGCATAAACACTTGACCTGTTGAATCATTTCAAGTATTGAGTGGAAAAGTTGCGTCTGATATTTATGTACTTCTAAGAGCTTGCTACTTTAGTAAGAGAGTCATCATTAAAAGTTACAGAAGAATTCAGCAATGAGGTGCAGCGTGTTCTGTTGGCGATTATGTCATGAGTATAATTATCAAACTCAGTGAATGCATGCATGTACATTCTCCTTTATGAGAAGACAANTTTTTTTTTTTTTTTTTTTTTTTAGTCAATTTTATTGTGAGTAAAAAGACCAATTATTGCAAATAATGCATGTCAATAATTGAACCTCTCAAGGAAAATACTTCATAATTACTGTATGCCTGAGCTGAAGAGAAGTCAAAGAAACAAAGCTCTAAATCTGTTTTATGTACTTTAATCAGATGAAAGGATATCCCTATAAACACCATGACCAAAAGCTCCTCTGTAGTCTTTATATTCCCAACCTTCTTGGAAGCACTGGTAAAAATCACTGTAAACTCAGTTATGTTCCTGCCAAAATTGTGTGCCAGCAAATGTAAGATTCAGTTGGAAATGGTCAAAGTTATAATGATTTGGCTTACCTTTGTAATAAAGTGCAATGAACTCACAAAAGATAAGATGCAATCTTTTCCATGCCTTTCAAAGAAAAATCACATTTAGTTTTTGATACACATTCATATATCTCACTAGGATGAAATGAAATCCTGTGGAAATAAATGGAAGAGATTTTACTAACTTAAAAGAATTTGGACTAAATTTGTGGTTTGATATCATCAATGTAAATGTCAAAAAAATTTCTGCCCATGAATAAAATGATGAAACAAAATGGATGTAGATTGAAAAGAAAAATTTGTAAGGTCCAGATACTCTCTCAGTTACTCAACCTAATTAGAACCTTATTGTTACATAGGCATATTCATTTCTTCAAAACTACTCAAGCTGTTTACAGTACTCCACAGCAACAAAGGCAGCAAAATCTCCAAATAAAATTAGCCTAGAGAAAAGAACCTGCATTTTTACTTTTATCAAATTAGGTTTCCATAAGCATTGATATGAACATGTTTTCAGGGATGCTGGCAGAAAAACAGAATGGGAGGAATAATTTCTTAGATGGACTGCCCTGCAACAATTTTACATAGGCAAATTTTGGACTACTAAACAAATGTGTAAACATAAAACCATCAATTTTTATTTAATAGTTCTTTCAAGCATGAAAGAATGCATTCAAAGTTCATTTACTAGACCTTTCTTTCATCAAATTTCATTCAACACGAAAATTAAAATACATATTTGTTAGTGAGACAAATGCTGTCCTTTAGGGATACACATTTTTAGTGAATTGAATTTCAAAACCAAAGGTTTTTTAATTCTAAATTTAAAATTTTATTTCTACTTCATCTAAACATATTGACTAATAAAAAAATCAAAAAACTAGGAAGGTATTTTCTTGCTGAAGCAAGATGCAAAACCCAATCCACCTCAATCTCACTAAAATAACAACAAAAAGAAAAATGCAGCCAAGGATTTTTACTGCTGCTTATTTTGCCCAACTGACTTGAAAGCACTTTATGCTAGAACCCCCGAGGACTAGATAGGATTTAAGAGACTTAGTGCTGCTTTCAAAATTTGGCTCATGAACACCAAACCCTGCCACTGGGGCTTGCTTACAAATGTGTGCTTCTGTGAGGATGTGTGCAGAGTCTGGAGGGGTTTTAGGGAGCCATAAGCTGGCTCTGTCAGAGCTTGTCCATTGGCTCGGGCCGATGCTGTGCTGTGAAGAGGCACCACAGGACTGGGAGCATTGCCCAGGCACAGCCATGCCCTCAGCAGGGTTGGGAAGTACAGGCATAGGGAGCACACTGCTGCTCCTGGCCATGTGTCACAGCCTGGAGACATCACACTGAATGGGGCAGAGAGGACTAGGTGTCATTTCTGGGGGGGATCCTCATGAAGGATCTATATCAAAACATATAGAAAGTCTTCCTTGGGACACTAGAGAACAATTATTATGTATGTGGGCAAGGCACAGCAAAAGAGCTCTCTGTATCCCACATTAGTAAGTGCAAGTGCTAATGGGTTTTATATACAATAGGTGTTTTGAAACATGATGTCCCAGCCTATTACCAGCCCATCTACCTATGGATCTACCCTTTCCAAAAGACCTCTTTTTTCTGGATGTTGTTAAGTTTTCCATTTTTATTCCAGCCAGTGTTCCATCCACTCAGTCTCCTTTGAGCAATTCCCACAAATAAGTGCTGGTGGTGGCTGAGGAAAAATCTAATATCTCTTAAATGGAGCTAGGTATTGCTGCAGGGTGTGCTGCAGAAACCTTCATCTCAGGGGAAAAACGGCATGTGTGCTTACTCTATTCCTTTAAGGGGAATCAACGTTGCCTGTGGCCATTTGCACTGGCTTCTTGTAAATGCAGCAGCTCTGTCCACAGAGAATATGCTGGGATATCTCCCACCTCAAGTGCATTCTGCTTCCTGCTACTTCAATCTCATTGTGCTTCTCAGATTTTCTCTTACTATCTTCAGCACACTCTTGCTACTGCATGTAAGTTTGTGGTTTAGGCAATAAAGACCATCATAGAATAGTCTTATCTCCAGAGCTTTCGTTCTTCTCTGGTTCTGTGGTGCAGCCTCCTAATTGCTGTTGTTTCTTCTAAGTTAAAATGAGTCTCTAAAGAATCTTTTTTTTTCCAAGATTTAGATCTCAAGTAACAAACCAAGATCTGAAATTACAGATTTCTATAATAGATCACAGATGTTTCAGAAATGCATTTTTTTTTCCACACACAGCTGCTACTATGCAAAACAACATATGTATGCTTTGCTCTCGGGCAGGATTTAGGAGATAGTTAAGCTAGAACCAATACTTGACTCTACTGTATCAAAAAGGAATTGAGCAGAAAAATAATCAAAACTCTTGTTCCACTGATCAGCCCCAGAACCAGTGATCATTTCCAACAGCTGCTGATCTGATAACTGGTCTCACATGAGGCCTATGCTGGCAAATTTCTTTCCTGAATATTCCTACATGAGTTTTCTAGAGATCTGGTGCTTTCCTGGCCATGGCAGTGCTGAGCAGCCCTGAGCTAAGGACTGCTGTGACCACGTGTACCTTCCCCCAAAGGATGCAGTCCAGTAGCCAGTTTCAGAGCTGTCTGGTGGAACACATCCTATGCTAAGTCACAATTTTTCTTGGATTATGCTAAGAAAAAAAAATTAAAATAAAAGAGAAGCTATCCTAACTGTGTTTGTATTTACCAAATTAGGATTCCTTTTCTGTGTCATATAACATCTTTCACTTTTTGTAGAACAGTGACAATTGTATGGATTTTCCTTTGGTTCATCCTGGCAAGATGGTGATTTGAAACAAAAGTGATGTTTATGTATTTTTTTCACTCAGAGACTAGACTGATGCTATGACTGACAGAAAAGTTTAAACTACTTTTGGTTTGCTATTTGTCCATCTCACCATCTCACCACTTCAGTGGTTTATTATTCTAAAGACTTTTGTTCCCACAACAACATAGGATTTTATCTCTGATGGCCTGTGTTACCAGAATGTTTCTATGTGAAAGATACATGTAGTAATCTTAATGCATCTTTCATAATTTAAAAACCTAGAAGTTTTGTTTTGATTTTAGGTTATATAGACATGTCTCCTTTTTTTAGTGATGTAAATAAACCAAATGGAAAAAGTAGCAATTTGCTTATTCAAATGTCAAAAATGCCGGTAACCAAAAGGTTAAAACATGACACAATTTTGTGACTTTCATAACAATTCAAAACACAGGTAGGAAAAAAATTCCTAAATACTTGCTGACACATTTAATATATATTATATATTATATTCATGTGTGCATGCTTTGTGTATATGTATACGTATACGTATATGTATATGTACATGTACATGTACATGTATATGTATGTATATGCTGAAGCTTCTTATGTATGTGCATATGTAAATGTGTGTATGTAGACTCTCATGCTGGATAAGAATATTCTGGGGAATTTTGAATTTTTTTTGAAAACATGAACTGCAGTTCATATACATAAACCCATCACACAATATCCATGTTTTATCTGATTTTAGCAGATTCTGAGCTGCATGGTTTTTTTGTTAGATAGAATTTTCTAGTATTTTCTTGTCTTCAAAACTCAGGCTCCTATTCTTGTTATACACACTTGAATTCAGCCCAACTCTGGGGGAAAAAAAATTGAAATAAAAGTATTTTCTGCTTAATTTTAAATAAGATTTTTTGCAGCCATTTTTAGGGTACATACTCATGCCCATTTAATGCAAGGGATTTTTTTCTTTGCATGGTTTTTCTTTTAATAGTAGTAAAAGAGCCCAGAAAAAAATATATAACCATAAATATATAGGAAGGAAATATGTTTCTCCATTACAAGCAGTAGGATCTTCCTCGTAAGGAATCGTTTGGAAATATTACTCAGCTACATTTTAAATATATTGATTAAATTATGTATTGTCATCACATTCTGAGAAATATGTGCAAGTTACCAAATGCTTGCTTAGTTACTAGAAAACCTCATTAGCAGAGGAATAAAATAGCTCACAAGCAAATCTCATTATATGTCTGTCTCCTTCTGCCATGCCAATAACATTTAGATTTCCAAATGACATATTCTGATGTGAGGCACACAGCAGGTGTGTGTGTGATGGGACTACTTCTGTTGGATGTTGATTACTCTCTCTGTCATGTGAAAAGCTTCCCATTCCCACAGCTTTATGCAATATATCAATGGTAATGGATTCATAATCATTATCAAGCTTGATAGAGGCTTGACTACCGTGACAGATGTCTTCTCAATTTTCCTGTTGCATATGTTCTTTTCCCTCTGGAACAACGCTTACATAAAATTTCGGTATTAATGTATCCCTTTCATGTTGTTTTGTATCAGTCATTGACTGCTGTGATCAATCTTTTAATTCAGATGAATAGGTAATTACAACCAAATGCCAAACACATCAGCAGAAATTCAGCAACTGTCGAGCAAACCATAGTGACCAGAATTATTTGTCTGTGCTAAAGATAGCACAGGGATGTTGTTGCATGTTTATGCACCTGACTAGTGTTTCCACTGGCAACAATAATACTTACATGGCGTACTTTCTCTGAACAAAAGACCATAAGTAATTCTCTTCTTCTTCCCGCTTATCATGAGATTAATGCAAGCTAGTGTGCAGTAGTGCTGACCAACTGCTGTCCTGCATATACCACAGTAAATATAAAACAACCACAATATGTATAAAACAGCAGAAGAGCTTGATGGTCCTCTAAGTCTTTCAGGGAAAAAGAAAATAAAAAAGTTTCCATGTTTTGTTTTGACAGAAGTAAAGTTTTTCTTCCCTGAAGAATTTATTTTCAGGTATTCTCCATGATGGATTTCCAGAACACTGCTGTGATGAAAAAGCAACTGCATTCCTCTTAAAGATGCTTCTTTAAATTCCTGTGCTTGACATTTCCCCCCTTTCTTTACTTTGGACTCTGTGGTGCAGCCAGATAGATTCTAGAGAGCTTCCTCAGGAGTTCAGATCACCCTCAGCTTCAGTTCAGATCACCCATCTCAGTTACAATGCCCATTCACACAGACACCACCTTAGCAATGTGTGCTCTGTATGTGCCACATACATTTTACCCCAACTTATTCACCACTTGTTTAGCTGTAATCTAAGACTATTTACTGTAAAAACAGTCCACCTCTGCTGAGAACCTACTGTGACCTGTATGGAGTCTTGTCTTTTCTGCGATTCCTGCTCTCTTGGAGCACTCTACAGAAATCTTCTCCAGCTTGGGACAAAAGCAGGCTTTTTGTTACCATCAATGTGTTTGAGACTAACAGAAAAGTAATGTCAGAGGGAGGCCAGTGAGTTCAGCTTTTGTGATGAAGATTGTTGTGTTGTTTCAAAAACTTAGGAATCACTTGCAAATAGCTATCTTTTCTATGTGAACTCAAGCGTTTCTGCTATTTTCACACAATAATAGAACCACAAGATAGTAGGTCCCCAGGAGGGATCTGCTGCACTCCTCTTAGAAGACAGAATCAGCTATACATAGTCTGACACATAGTGATCTAACAAATTAAAAATTTCTACTGCTGGCATATCCAGGGCCTCCTTGGTCATCACTTCCATTATTTCATAAACTTTCCATATAAGGTTCTAACTAACATTTCTTATTGCAATTTGAACCCATCCTTTCTTATCCAGTCCTGTACACAGATAAATTATTATTCTTGACTTCTTGGTAAAAATATTCCCATGCTTAGTCTGGTCTTTCTCCCTATTCCCTGACTTGCTTCACTCTTCTCTCCTCCAAGCGGCAAAGAAGCAATTATTATCTGAATTAATAACAGCAATTAATGTAATTAAATCTGATTTCTAAGGTTTTCTATAGAATACTCATTTCCTCTTATGCCTTTGAATATTCCATACGTAACTGATCCCCAGATATGCATAGACAGATAGGTTTGCACCTTCCTTACATTAGTTTCTTCAAGACTCAGTTCCTGGCTTGTTCTGGCACATGCATTTAAAACAACTGACTTCAAATATTTGTTTGACTAATTGTTCCAGGATCTTGCCTGGGAAATGAATTCAAGCTGATTAGTCTTTAATTTCTTGACTCCTTTTAAAAGTTATATGTTATATTTGTCCTTACTAATCTTTCAGCACATCATCATTCACCAACATTTTTCAAGGACAGTAGCTTTGTGGTTTCTTCAGTCAGTGAGTGCTTCAAATACTCTATATGAAACTGATCTGGTCCAACTAATTTGAAAATTCCTAAATTAGAAGTGGACTCATTCTTCTTTTACCTTATTCTTAATTTCTCTGTATCTGTCTACTATAGGCATCACTTCACCAAATTTTTGCAAGGGAAATTTAGACAACAATGAATAAAAGTCTGTTCCTTCTTTCTAGATCATCTGTACAAACCAGCATACATGCCAGGAGAATTCCCAAACCAGCCACGGAATGCTCTAGTGAATATAAAAGGCTCCAGGGCTAAGCAGTCCTGGTAAAGAGGCACATGTGGTTCACAGGCTGAGGATTACTTGGATTCCAAGTGCCTGGACTCAAGTTCAGGCAAGATTTAAGCAGATTTAATCCATATCCTGGCTTTCTATATAAGGACGAATTTCCTTAAAAATAAAAAAAAAATAAAAAAAAGAGAAAAGAAGAAATTGAAAATTTTACTAATGATCTACACATAAGCATCTCATTTTTAGAAATTGTAGCAATTTCAGGGTCTGACAAGATAAAGCTAAAGTGAAAAATTATGGCAACTCTGCACATTGAATTAATTCAGTATTTTTACTGCTGATAAGTGTTTTAATAGCATTAATTAAAATATGCTGATATTTCCATATAAGTTCAAAACTGGAGAGTTTGGACACTCAGGAAGGCTGAGCTTACAAATGATCATGACCCTGAGGATTTTCAGGTAGCAGGTGAGGCTTGCTGTCAACAAATGCTAGGTGTCACAGGCAATGCAGGGAATTAAACAATGTACAAAAGGAGTAGACAGAAAAATGACGATGAAGCAGTGAAATAACATTTGTTTTCTATTTTGCATCTTTCCTAAGGTTGTTCTTTCAGACCATGTAGAGTTGTGACAGGAGAGGGATCAGCACTTTTTATTTTCCATTGATTTGGAGGAGATTAGACTGTCAAAGTACTGGGGGCAAAGTAAATGGACCTGGACTTAGCTTTAAACATGGAAAAGGAGATTTGGACATGGGACTGCCAGAGGAGTGTCTGGCCCTGGAAGCTGGACCTTATCCTGGAGCTCACTGAGTGATCACAGTGTCCTGGAGCCACATGAAACACATGACAGTTCTGCTGTCACTTTAACCTGCCCACCCCTCTGCTTGAGTTGCCTTCAGCAAAGTTTGAAAATGAAACTGGAAATACATGTGGAAAATTTTCAGATCTAGCCTATGAAAAGACTTAATTTATCAAGTACAATAAAAACACTAATAAAAAATAAGCTCAAGTCAAGATCAAAATCCCTCTGTAGTAGCTACTGTTAAAAGCACAATAGGTCAAATTCAAAGTAGAAACAACCCTAAAAGCTGGCCTGATGTGGAAGCTTTTTAGATAGTGATCTGGGATTTGTAAAATGCAATTGGGTCAAAACTAGCAGGTCAGGGAGCAGCAAAACAAGAGACTCTGAAGTTGAACCTCCTGACCATGCATGACAGAGCTGATGGACAGCCCAGACTGGACTCCTGAACTACCAGAGATGGATCTGTCATTTAAGGGAGTGGCAAATTCTTTTCAAAGTTAATTCAAAATTTTAACAAACTACACAGAGGATACTTTGCTTTCCTGCAACAACAACCCATCCCAAAAGGGACTGTGCCTGGGTATACCCCTCCCATGCCTCTTCAGAATGGCAAAGTGGTTCTTTACAAGAGGAGGGCTGGTGGCATCCTCTCCAGCAGTGACAAATTGAGCATTCAAGCACAGATGATTATGTTCTCCACCCTGGGAGCAGCTGATTTCTGGAAAGGAGGTTTGCATTTGAACCACCGATCTGAATATGTGTATATGTATGCAAACACGAGGTACAGGTTGTGACAGTATTTTCACTTATTTAAGGAAATGGCAAGCCATATACTTAATCAGAAATATACTAAAAAAATAAGTTAATTTCAATTAATTATTCCTCCCATTCATAAAAGGATCTTGTCATTTATTAATACAATCAGACTTTAGTTCCTGCTTGACTGTAAGAGGGTGTGTGCTATTAATTTTAGATTTTATTTTATCTCTCCATGTTTCACAATCAGTAATTCATGCTTCATTAAGCAACCACCAGCATATTCAAAAGAAGTCTGGTAAGATAGACCAGACTTCAATGTTTAAATTAAGAAACTATTTTGGTTTTTTATTTAATCTAAAATAAAACTGGAAAAAAAATACTGAGCGTAGTTGTGAAGTCATCACGGGCCTTCCAGTGTTCTCTGCTATCAGTCATAAAAAATGATCAGTGAACTTTTCTACAGTACATCTAAATTAAACTGTAATAGCATATTTGTTTAGAGTGAGGGAAAATCTAGAATGATCTAAAGGTTAAGATACTGCCATACATGTTCTAAATATGCTAGTGCAGACTTCCCTGAAGTCCCATCTCTGTTAATTGAGCATGTACTTCTGGGCACAGGTTGCTTCTTTGTTTCTGGTTAGCAGCCTCAATAGTTAACAAACCAATACCAAATGACCTTTTAAAAAGCAAAGAAAGAACTAAGACGCTATGCCATAATTCCATTAAACAGATTCAACAAGCTCATGACTGATGTTATTGAAACATTTTAAGATATAGTCTAAGATACAGTAGATTTGTTAGCACAAGCCATTTAGGTATTATGAAAAAAAAAAAAAAGACAGAAAAAGAGGAAGAAGAATTAAAGGGGTTTTGTGGTTACCATGCTCTGTTTTACAGTGCTCAAAAATTATCTTTAGACTGAAATTTGGCATACTGTATCTAGTGCCTAGGGGTGTATTTCCATACTGAAATATCTCTGCTGGCAAAGCTGGTTTGAGAGGTTCCCATCCTGAGTTAGGTTCCCACCACCACCCTCCTGAGTTTTCCTCCTTCTCAGTCTTGTTGATTAAGTTATTTGTGGAGCCGTGTCACAAAATAGGGAGGGATCAAGCAGCTGCACAGCCCTGCAGAGACCTGTACGTGCCCAGCTGAAGGGATGAGTGAGTTAAGGGAGGTAAGGGATTAAGAGGAGGTGTCTTAGAGAATGTGGCGCCTTCTTTAACCAGCACTGACCCTAGTGAGAGTGGCAAGGGACACAGCTCAAGAGAGAGTCACATGTTTATAGGGTGGGGGATGGAAATTAATGTATGATTTCAGGGTAAGGAATGTAAAATTTTATTTTATTTTCTCTCAGAGCCTTATTTTGGACAATTCGATTCCCTGATGTGATTCTCAGCAAAGTGAGGGTGGTAATGGCTTGACTGAGCAAACAGTACACCGTGATATGCAGGGAGGAATCCCATAGGCAGCCAGTACAGCTGATATTTTGGGATGTGGTGGGGCCGATTGCCAGAGACAAACCAGCAGGAACAGCTGCACCATTCCAAAGCTCCAGGACACAGGGCAGAGAGAGCCCAGGGTTGATCCTCCACCAGGATCTTCTGCCCTCTGTGAGTCACCAAGGGCAGGTGTCCAATGGATTGCCTCCTGCACTCTCATCCAAATCCTGCCTGTGTCAGGCTTTAGTGCGGGGGAGAGGGCTGGGTCTAGCTAGTACCTAGCTAGTCTTCTGAGAGATTGCCTCGCTGACACAAGCTGTAAAAGTGGTTTTCTAACACAATAGGTGGGTGTTCGTGTTCTTATGGTGCTTAATCACAGTTTACATGACAGTTTATTGCACTTGGAACTATTATATCAGATCCATAATTTAAAACTGCCATATGCTTAGAATTATTAAATTAACATTTCATTAAGGCAAGGGATAAGGTGTGAGAGGGTTTTTTTCTTATTTATTTGTCATTTAAAAAATTAATTAGGTAAAAAAATCTGAAGCACTAATAAAAAATACAAACACTAAAACACCCCCATCCATTACAAACTACCCTTAAATTTTACACCTTTATTCCTGAAACACTTCACCATGGCAGAAGTAAAAGGAAACAAGCTCTTCACCTTCATCTATCCACACATCCACCCCTTAGAAGAAAACAGATCTACCAAAAATTCAACATGATATTCACCACAGTTTTACTGAAAACTTTTAGCAGAGAGGTAATGTATTCTTACCTATGGGATGAACAGTGCACACGGTGGCACACTGACCACTTCTTCAGGATATGTCTCACACAGCAGAATCCTGCAGGCAGCTGGAAATAGCAGCTTTGTACTAATTTTCAGAACATGATAATGATCTTGGGAAGCTGTGAAACAAGATGATCTTTATGTCCCACAACCCAAGCCAGTTCTGCTCAGCAAACTACTTAAGCACACACTTACCTTTATACATATTTAATATATACATATATAAAAATACATATTTAACATATGCACATATATTACAAACCTACATGCCACATACAGACAGAGATACAGATATGTAAATATATAGATATATAGATATATAGATATATAGGTATATAGACATATAGGTATAAAAAGATTTTTTACTTTTCAGGTCATGAGGTTTTCTATTCTAGTTCCACTGCATCAAGACCTGGGAGATGATGGAGAAGAAGCTGAACCAGAAAGACTTGAATGTTGAATTCCCCAGGGTCAAATCTTGCAACCAAAATTCTTTAAATAATTTTGGCACCAATTTATATGGATTTTATCCCCCTAATGCACCAAATTTCACTATGGCTGCTCATAGATTGGAGTTCTTGGGCTTCTTTCAAAATCCCTCTCAGTTGCATTGCAGTTTAATTTGTCTTGTATTAATACATTCAACAACATCTTTAAGCTATTTAAATCCAGATTAGTTTTTTCTTGATCCTTAATTATATCCTTTCAAAACAAATTTCCATCTGTTCTTTAAAGTTTCTATCATCTTATCTTGGGAAAGAGACATAACAAAATGCAGTCAATTTCCTTGATAATTAAATAAAATAAAATACAACTCCACTTTATAAAATCTACTTCTTTCCCAGGTTTAGAGGAGACTCATTTCTTCCATTCTTGACAAATAAAAAGGCAAGGCATTTGTGATATTTATGAGACTACCATTTTCACAGAAGATGAACAAGGTCTTTTCTCACACTCCTAGATTTAGACACATAGCCACTTTTTTTGACTGCAACAGAATCCAAAATGAAACACTGTCTAAATATGGTCAGCAGAATCTGACAACATTTTTCTTAATTATTACCATGCATGTTTCTGTTTTGCTTTTTGAAAATATATCTCTAAAAAATTGGTTTAACTTGTAAGAAAAATAGAAATCTGGAAGCTAATAATTTTTTCACAGTATGGACACCACACTACTTCTTTTCTTTCATGACTCCCAAAACCCCTCCTACAAAGTGGTAAAGCTCTGACAGGCTACTTTTTTTATTTATGTAAATTTAAGCTATGAGATTTAGGTCTTCCAGTGACAAGAGATAATATTGCCTTCTACCTTCCATGAAAACTACCTCAAAAGAGGCACCTGTTCTTCAGCATTTTCCATTTAATGTTTTAACATGAAACTAAAATTACAGAACCACAAAATCACATAGAGTGTAGGTTGAAAGGGACCTTTAGAGGTCATGTAGTTCCACCTCCTCCTGCCATAAACAGGGACATCTTCAACTAGGTCAGGTTGCTCAGAGTCCAAACTGACAAAGAATGTTTCCAGGGATGGGGCATTTAACACCTCTCTCTCCAGTGTCTCACCTTCCTCACTGTAAAAAAAAATTATTCCTTTTATCTACTCTGAATTTATCCTCTTTCAGCTCAAAGCCATGCCCCCTTGTCCTATCACTGCACATCCTTGTAGAAAGCCCCTCTCCAGCTGTCTCATGGCTCCCTGGCAAATGCTAGAAAGTGCTACACACTCTCCCTGGCACCTTCTGTTTTCCAGGCTGAACAGCCCCACCTCTCTCAGCCTGTCTTTATAGAAGATTTGTTCCATCCTCTGATCACCCTTGTTGCCCTCCTCTGGACATGCTCCCGTAGGTCTTGTGTGCACTCAGGACCCCAGAGCTTGATGCAGCACTCCAGGTGGGGGTGGCAGCAGAGTACAGCAGAGAGGTAGATTCACCTCCCTCAACCTCCTGACCACTCTGTTTTTGTTATGAAATAATTTCCTATGCGATATGGTTCTAGAAAAACCTGTAGGAGCTGAAGAGGGAGTAACCAGTGAGGAAATGCTTAAGGGTAAAGGGCGAGGAAATGCTTAAGGGTAAAGGGCAAATCTACATGTAGAAATGCTTAGGGGAAAACTTACATGCTGCATTGTAATTCAACCTCACATTAGATTATATGAGCTTTAAGTGAACATTATACTGACTTCATGTGTTGGCTCTCAGTATTGGAATGACCATATTGAGGAAAATATTCAGGATCTCTGCACTTGTCTGCTTTAGTCTGACACAGTATGGATTAGCAGAGGTACGAGGTACTATGGTACTGAGCAACATCAGTTTCCTCACTTATTTCAGTGAGGTCTTAATTCAGCTGCCCACTGATAATAATCAAAGATTAACATTTCCAGCTGTTGTAACCTAGAGGGCATGGCATCAATCTGCACAGTGGGTGAAGTCTTATTTTGCTGCCAAGTCGGGAATGTTTTGGAAAGGTGCCCATCTATTGTTCCCCTCACAGGAGACAAGCATGGAAAGTGTAGGGCCCAGGGACAGAGAGATTCAGGATCTGCAGTGTACTGTCACTGATGTCTTAATTATTATATCTGTAAGAATTCATATTTCCATGATAAGAGTGAAAAATAGTAGTTCTCATATTTCCCAAACTTTTAATAAAAAATTTGAAAGGCAAAGAAATTCCAGAAAAAGAACTATTGAATCTTAAAGAACCTGAAAATAATGATAATTGGTATTTTCCAACTATCTACTCTGTTTTTCGGGCACGTTATTCTATCTGAAGTGAAGATTACAGCATTTAAATAATAGCTTTTCCAATTCCAAAGATACATGTAGACTACGTTAAATATATGGCAGAAATCCAGACAAATCTCATGTGGATATACTACGACCAATCATGAAATTGCAATTCCTGCCAGAAAAGTCAAACCCTGCTGCAAGTCATTTATTTACTGGTGAATAGATTTTTTTGTTGTTGTTGTTCCATCCTGAGATGTAGGAAATCACTGTAAACAAAACCTCCATACCTCTGTTTGGCCAGTGTTCAAATCAAAGTTAGATCTGAAAGCTGAGTAGATGCAATTCCACTAAAGCTCCCCCTATTACAAGGCTCTAAATCAGCAGGTATAGTTGCTGGCTCACAAGTTAGGGAGGTACAGGTCAATAAATTTACAGCTCAGGGTGAAATAGAAAGTATTTTGTAAGAGTCTTTGAAAAATTAGAGAATGTGATGCATAATTGAAAGCAGAAAATGCACATGGATAGATCTTCATCAGACATAAACAAGCATTTTCCAGAAGAGTTGTACTGCATTCCCAAGGTTTCTGGATTTCATTTTATTTTTAAGTAGAGCTGTCAAGTGAATCTTTCCTCAAACATTCTCAAGTACTCGAAAAACTGTCTGATATAAAGATGACCATCTTCATGAAAATTAGTTTTACTTCAAAATTTATAAAAACTTGATGATGAGTATGGCACGGACTATGGCTGTAGTGCCATACAGTGCCAGTGTGCAGTTGTTGTTTAATAAAGAAGGATGTATGGATACTTAAAGTAAATCATCTTGTGAATGCAAGGAATAGTGAAGTGATAAAGGTTGCTGATGGCAAAGTTATTCAGAATAATCAGATCTACAGCGAGCTGTGAAGAGCTGCAGAAAGCTTTCACATTACTGGAGAGACAGGGTGATAAAATTGCAAATTAAATTCAATGTTGATAAAAGCCAAGTGCTGAGGAAAAAATAACCCTAACTCTACATTTTCTAGTGGTACTCTACCTCTACTTCACTGATACCAGCTGTCATTTTTTAGATGATTATCTAATTGATACATATTTAACTAAATTCTGAGCAATTGGTCTGTGCTTGTCTTTAGCACTTAAAGCTGAGGTTTTTCTTTCAGATCTAAATATCCAAGGAGCCCAGGAGCTTGGGGATTTTTTTAAACTATACCAGTTTTCTAATGGAAGATATTAGTTCTGCTTACAGATCTCATCCCACTTAACTGCATATGCATAATGAATTCTTCTCATTGTATCCCTTGAAGACATCCTTGTTTTGTCTAGACCCAATCAAGAGACACTAATGAAATTCATAAATTAATGGTATGTACATGTGTATATGAAATATGGCTGTGAATATGCATATTTTGTAAAATATCAGGTCTGATGTGCTGGAAATATTCACACACAGATTTATGAACTGGGCTCCCAGCTGAAAAGAACATTTTACTCTCCATCAGTTAAGAATGTAGGTATTCTGCTGAGAGGAGGAGAACTTCCAGAGAGGCAGGGCAGGTTAACTGCAACAAAAGACAGAACAAACTGTCTCTTGAATTAACCACAGCTGGTGGGTGCGTCCACGGGACACAAATTCACAATATATTGTTTCAGAATGTCCCAAGAATAAGAATACACAGCCCATGCCATCTGCACAAGCCACTTGAAGGGCTGGTAATAAAGGAAGTATATATGAAAAAAGTCTACTCTGTGTCAAAAATGCTCTCAAGCCTCCAGTGATAATAGTGGGAAATATAATCAAACCACAATAGTCTAGGAGAAGGTTATGACAGCTCCAAATTTTATTTTATTGCATTCATGGAAGTGATGTTAATGTAATTGTGAATAGTTTTCTGAAACTGAGCATTTCAGTGCTCAGCAGCAGTCAGAAAGGCAAATAAAATAAGAACTGTTGAGAAAGGAGCAAAGGACAGAACAGAAAGCATTCTCCAGCCACTGTATAAATATCTGAGGGTCCCATAGATTGAAAGCTACCCACAGATCTCTTTATGTCATCTGTGATGGCACTATTTAAGTGTGTAGAAGGTTGTCCAGCATGAGGTCTATGGAACAGCTGTCATTTGAGGAGAAATGAGAACTGACTGCAGAAATGTATGAGGAGGTAAGGGTGTGCTGTAGAAAAAAACATGGAAGACAAATTAACACAGAAGTCTGGATGCAGCCCCCAGGGTGAGAGATCCCTGAACCATGAATTGCTGGAAGCAATCACCTTGGTTCACTTCTCTCCCAAGCAGGTGCTGCAGATGAGCTCTGAAAATGAGCTCCAAGGCCCAGACTGTACTCTGACATGCAACTGCACATCATGCTCAGCATGCTGCAGCTGAGTTTTTCCCATGTCAGTAGGGTCAGATGCAGAGGAGAGCAGAAGGTTTGCTCTCATTTAAATAAATTTGAAAAAATTTAACTTAGAGTGCTAGAGAGTATTTCTGGATCTATTCCCAGGGTGCTCCAAGAAGGAGAGGTCTAAGCCAGAGATCTGTTTGTCCAAGATCCTGTGCCTTCAGTGCAGCACTCTGGTTAGGCAAGTCATTGCTGTGGGTGGGTTTAGGACAAGTTTTGCTCCTCCTGGCTTTTCCAACTAGAAAAGACTTTCTCATGACCCTTGAACAAAGTTTTGGTGCCTTGGTGGGAGACCTTTACCACATTACTGAAGATTAATTACTGTATGAATGAATGAAAAGAGATGGGCCTTAGGAACAGACTATCCAGCTGCAATAACCACTGCCCTAGGAGTGGCCCAAGAATGAAGGGCACTTGTATTTTTCCTAGAAAACCAGCCTTGCAAACTAACCAGAAGAAATACCACTTATCAGTCTATTTGAAGTATTCTGTGCTCCTGAGAATAAACTATATTTCTTCTTCACCTTACATCCAACAAAGTGCTAGCATTCTCTATGACTGCTATTAAAGTATGCTCTATGTTCTTCCCAAAAGACTGTGATGGTGGGCAGAATGATTTATATCTGCACTTCCTCCTGCTGTGGGGTCTAAAATAGTCCTATTATTATCACTACAGATAGGTCCTGGTGCAGAGGAATAATAGATTATCACCTGACAAAAAAAAAAAAAAAAAAAAAAGATAGAAAGAAGCTAAGTACACATTGTCTCAGAAATATCGACTCTGAATTTTATGGTTGGGTAATAGAGATGAGCCTTGTGTAAGAGTAATAATTTTTACAAATATCCAAGCTCTCTAGTTTACACTGTCATGCTGGAGGTGTTTGAAATGAAACACAAAAAAAACCCAAAATAAGGAAAAAAACCCCCCACAGCAATAAATAAAGCCTCTAAATGTTGGAGGTTTATTGGTTGAACACCATAAAGAGTTCATTCATAAAATTCCTGGCACTCAGAAAATAGTCAAACTGTAATCTAAAACAGTCAAACTGTAGTCTGTAAAAATGCTTTACATTTTACACATTACTTGATACATTTTTCCCAGGATTTTTGTGGTTTTCTCTTTGCTCTCTTGATGGGAAAGAAGGATGAGCCACTCAAGTTTTATGATATAGGTATACTAGAAGCATAGATACAGGACTAACTTGCTCCCACTCACGTTGCTACTGCAATCTGGCCTAAACAAGTTCAGACTGTGAATCCAAGCAAAGACTTAGTTTTGCTTTGTCTGCACCAGAATGCTGAGACTACAATGTATTTTACTTTCCTAAGTTTACTGCTCTTTTTTTCTTTCTCTTCTAAGATAGTATTACAATGAACTAAAGCCCAGTCCTTTAAATTATAAAACAGAAGGGTTTAAAGAGTACAAAATGCTTAGTCCATGCTAATGTATTTAGAAAGGTCATGTTTGCCTGTGCTTACTCTCTCTCATACACATGCACATATCTTCAAGGACTGAAGAGGAGAATAAAATATTTTAAATTGTATTAGCAGACCATCTCATGTGTTTCAGACAGAGCTAAGCTCCATGGCAGGACTGTGACTGAAGGGAGAGAGCTGCCCTTTGTTATGTCTACACAGACTTGCCTTCAAGCAAGACCGAAGCCTGCCTTGGCAAGCAACCAGCCACGTCTGGGCTGCATCCAGCTTTGCTCTTTCCCTGTTGGGCAGGTCAGCTGGTGGGCAATTCCCGCCCCTGCAAGGGGCAGCTCTGGGTGAGGGGGTGTGAGTCACCAGGGCAGCCTGGCACAGGTCCTGCTGGTCTGCCACCAACAGCAAACTCCAGAGGTGAGCAAGTGGCTTCTGTGCCAGCCTGCCCTGGACCCCCTGCAGGAGATCAAGGGGCATGGACACACTCCAGCTCAGGACTGGGTGCTGTGCACTGCCCATGGGGATAAAATGGTGTGTGTTTCACACGAGCTGCTCCAGCCCAGTCCTCTGTGAATGCAACAGCTGAAGAGAGCATGGCTTGCCAATGTTTTCATTTTGACACAGGCCTTGTGGAAAGCCCTTGCAGAGCTCCATGTGAACTAAGTCATCCTGTCTTCTGCCCATGACTCTTCCAAAGCCAGATTCCCTTCAGATTTTGAAATAGCTGCTTCTTTTGCATCTCCATCTTCATAGCTGTAGCCAAAAAAACACAATAATCTCCTTCTCCAGATTAAAAAAGAATTGCTGACTTTTATAATTGCATACTGCAACTACCCCTCCCCAAATATGCTTCCAGACACATTGTGAGTTTTGAAAACTTCTATTCAGATGTCTGTAAAGGAGGAATGTTTAGAAAGGAAAACTCTCCAAAAGAAATTGCTTTGGGGGAGGCTAAATAAAATACCAGTGGAGATTCATGAGAACAAATATTGTGGGGTTCAACAGGCTCTGAGTCATGGGGCACAGGCCACTGGTACATGAATGAATAAATGAGGAGGTGATAAAATCCATTGACTGCATCTTTCTAGAGCAGGCTGAGGTTTGCTTTCAGATGTGCCAGCCAGCTGGAATACCAGGGAAGAGCCCTTAGGTTCTGCTCCCACCCTGCATTTTTGGAGACACCACCCTCCGCTGTCATTAAATATACAGTCCCATGGAAAAAGGTTTCAACTGCAAGAACCTGATTAAGAGTCAGATTGTGACATTTTGCTTCAGGCTTAAAATTGTGACTGTGGCCTTCTCTGAACTGTTCCAGACAGACCATGCCTGAGGTGGCAAAGTCCCTTCCCCACAGTTTCAAACCCTGTAGTGTCAATGAACCGGTGACTTCCCGCCACCTAGCTGTGCTTTTTCCTATCCATAATTCCAAATAAATGATAATTAAATATTTTTCTTGGATTTTTTTTTGTCATTAATACCTAAAGCAAGGATGTGAGAAACAAGCATGTTGCTGATCAATTTTTCCAACACAGAGGTCTTTCCCCAGGTGTGTGCTGTGATGCTTCTACTGCTGTGTTAAATGGCACAGTAAACAGGAGGAAGGAGTTTCCACTATCTACTTCCTTCGTCTTGAGCTGAAACCACAGGAACTGACAGGAGAAATCTTTAAAGCTGTCATTAGGAGAATGATGATAGTTATGAAATCTAATGATCGTCCAGCCACACAAACCACTCCTGGAGACTGTACCTGGAAATGACTGAGCCTTGGAGAGAAAGCAGCGGGGGAGATGAGCAATTTGGGAACAGACTATCGTCTTTTAATTAGACTAATTAGAAAACTTCTCAAAAGGAGAGAGAAGTTGTCAGACTGCTCTTTTTACAGAGCAGGTGGGAAGAAATGGAAAAAAAATTACCAGATTGGACCAAGAAATGAAAAAAAACCCCAGAGTTCCAGAAAACAACATTTGTGCTGGAGAGAATATGTTTATTTCCTTGCAGACTTAATCGCAAGGAATAAAACACTGTTGGAAAACTAGAGGTAGAGAATAGACTAAGGTTTTAGCACTTTTCTTCAAAGTTGTGTACAAGATCCTTGATAAAATCTACAATCTGCTTCAGCTGTAAGGTTGTAACCCTGGAACTGGAAATTAATCATGAAAGAGCTTTGGGAAAGTGTGCTCTGAAATTGAGAATTTTGTGAAGAGTGTTAGATCAGTTTCTGAGAGCCACAAGCAGTTTATTAAAAGGCCTAAAATAATGCTGGAAACAAACAAAAGCAACAAAGGAAGCTCAAAACAAAAGAAAAGCCAGAGAAATGGAGAGAGCAGCATCCTACTCAAGCTGAATAATGGCTTGAGGGGGATTGGGTCCCATGTGGTGAGTACCTTGACTCAGTATTTTCCACAGATGGAGATTTCTATCTTCTGGTTCCAGATGAAATATTTGTTATTCTGTTCTTGTGCCTGACTTACTGTTGATGTAGAGATACAGATTCTGCTTGATCTCCTCAGTTAACACAGCAAAGCACATAAATATAAAGCAATAAATCTATTCGCTTTATTTGACGGGGTTTGTGAACCCAGTTCAGCAGCACTTGGTGAGGATCATGAAAGCCTCTCCCCTGTCATGAAGGGACAGTGGTTTCGGTCTGCTAAAGGTAAGCTTTTATGCTTACGTGGCTGTTATGAGAAATAAGCACCATCCTTTTATGAGAAGGAAGTACAATTACTCCATACAAAGAAACCATGCCCCTCAGGCTTTCAGCATTCTTACCAATGAACGAAACCTTATAATTACCACCTCTGCCTGTGAGAGCTTGCTAATATTGCATGGGTACGACTCAGAACTTAATATCTCTCTTTCAAAAAAGCAATAACAACAACAAACAAACCCCTGTAAGCAGCCTGTGGCTTAGAAATGATGCTGCGTTTCTGATGTTATTATCTTACATGCAAATATTTTTAACTCCTTTGCCATATTTTTTTTCTTGGTTTGCTCTGCTGGTAGCATAAACGTGTAGCTGATCTAACAAAATTGCTCAGCTATCCCTATAGACATGTCTCATCACAGCTTCATAAGTAAAAGGATTAGAAGGGGATGAAAACCAAAGGATTTGCTCCTTCAAAGGAGGATTTCTGTACCTGGGAAGACTGAATGGAGGGCTGAGAAACTTTCCTTGTGCTCAGCCAGAACACCCTTCTGCCCAGTTGCTTTAGGCTCACAATGTTTTCCCTCACTGTCTGAAACAGTAGCAATTATAAACTCTTTTCAAAAGAGCTGCTTTTTTGAATAAAGTATCATTTCCTCAAACAGACAAGGTATAGGTAGAGTAAGGTTTATTACTGTACCTTTATTAGAAGCAAATAGATGTTATGCTTCTGGTATTCCCTTTATGGGTTCAAGAGTATTGTACAATAGTGACCTTTGCTCCTTCTGTCCCTGGCTTGTCCCACATTCATCCAAGAAAGGGGATTAACAGTAAAGTATCATTTGTATAGTATAAAGGATAAGGTCTAAATTCAAATAATCACAAAAGGAGACTGAAAAATACCTATATCATATATTTCTCTACTCTAGGATAGGAATTTTTGGAAAAAATTATGTGCAGCAATGATCGTCATTTAGCCATACATTAAGCATTAAATTACTAGAAACCCTAGCTGACACTTTTTCACCAAACAGTGATGGACTTTGTAACATTTAGGTTTTCAGAATTTCTTTCTCTTTGTCCAGTACTGATGTGGAAAGGCCATTTGTTCTCCAAAAACAAATTTTCAAAGCATTAGAAATTGTCAAGTTCTTTTTCAAGGAGAATATTTTTCATACTATGGGACTTGAATCCAATGCAAATTGGTTTTCACTGATCTTCTCACACTGCTGTTTAAAATACAAAAATATCAGAAAATAGATTGTATCTTCCTCCTGGATAAGTGTCCTGTCATGGATTATTTTCTTCTCTTGGGTAGGTTTCATTCTTTTTTACAAGGTTACTAATACAAACTCTATTTTCTACTTCAGTATTAGTCTTTCAAAATATTGGCTGAACCACAGGGTCAACCGCCAACCATATACTATCTTGTGAAATACCTTCATAAATAGTGTGAGTTTATAAAAAATCTGTGAAAATTATGAAAAGTAAGAGGCTTACATACCTGAGGTTCTTTTTTTTCCATTGCGAGCAATGTATTTAGGAAATATAAATGTCATGAGCAATGACTTAGGAGAGTTTGTTTGCTTTAGGAGAGAATTTATCATTGTTTTTTCTCCTTCTCTAACAAATTCTTTCAGCATGTTGGTAACCTGAAAAGATTCTTTGCAATTATATTTTTAATTTTAATTTTTTATATTATTCATTACTTTAAAATGTTTCAGTGTTCCACAGTTGATATGCCTTTGGCTCATGCAGTTCATGTTCGGTAGTGCTACTTCATGAAATCTGCTTTTCACTTACTGCTTGAGAGTTAGCATGGAGTAAGCAAGGAAGATTTTGCAGTCTCTCCTTGGTGTGCTCAGCTCAGGCAATCCCAGTGAAGTGTGGCTCCCCCACCACAGTCCAGGGGGAAGGTCAGACACCTAAAGGTCCTGTGCATTCCCTACATGCCAAATTCCTTTCTCAGCACATAGGTCTGAAACAGTGGTGAGCTTCCAGGGGTTTCCCCTTCTCAAACACATGAGGTGATGAGCTGAGAGGTGAGGGACTATTTCTTAGCCTGTGTCAGGAAGGACAATAGAAATGCCGCAGTCCAGTGTCTCACTCATTTACTTGCAAGTTTTGATACTACTTTTGTCTAAATTGTATTTCTTTGTTTGATCTTACTCTCCTTATAAGAAAACCTGTTCTACAGAATCCATAGCTATTTGCCAGGAAAAACATCAAAAATGCCTTCCAAATGTGCAAAAAGGACGTGTTAGAAACAGTGGGAGACAGACAAAATAGAGGATTAAGACTTGTTATTGTAATTTATAATCCCACTGCCATCACTTTATTAGCAGTGGGGCAACACCGTTCCCCTTCCTGTGGAGCCAGCCTGGACTTTACTGGCCTCCAGGTCCACCAGGAAAAAAAACATTTTGAAGACAACAAAGCAGAATAAAACGTATCCTATGACTTGTGGGGGTGGAATCTGCAGCACTGTGCCCCGTCCATGGCGCTGGTGAGGGAAGTAAGAGAAGAGGGCTGACACCAGTCCCCAGCAGTGGGATGGGAGGTGATGAGCAGCAGTGCTGCCAAGGGCATGCTGGGCTGCACACAATGCCAGGGAGCAACCCTGGGCCATGATTCCTCATCCTCCCAGCAAGAATGGGTACTGGCACCCCCTCCAAATGGGCAAAACCATGCCAACTTCCTCCTGTCACCTCCTTGCTCACTGCAGCACCCAGGGTGCCTCACTCCTGACTGAGCCTGGGCACAACCTTAGGCTGATCAGATTAATTTTATAGCAAGGCACAAGCAAGCAGGAGTTTTGCAAAGAAATTTGCAAGGAAATTCAGTTTTGGAAGGAAATGTGGAGATTGAAAAACGGGTTTTTCCTAACCACACCCTAAAAGGCAAGGTGTTACATCCTTTTAACAAAAACAGGCATTATCAGCTGTTGTCAAAGCCACTTGAAAGGCTCTGGTGATTTGCCCCAGTACAAAGGCTGTACTGAAGACTGCAATAAGAAAACTTTGCAGGTTAAGCATTTTCGCACTTGGGACTTAAACTTCCATTTAGGTTTTTATTTGCTGCAACCCCGAAGAGCCTACAATGTCATGCCTGAAGAAATGAGGTTTGAGAGGTGATTATAGTTTTATGTGGAACAAGAGCTGCTATAAATCGGAAGACAGATGCTAAAAACTGAGTCAGATAAAGGTACCTACTTTGCACTTGCAAGATAGCACAACGCCTTCTGCTGTGTTGCAATCTTTTAATCTCTGTCAGCACATCTTGTACTACAAAATAAGTGTGGATCATGCATATGGATATATGGGAAATATTTATTTTAAGTAGACTACAAACTGCCATATATACGTGTAAAATATAATTTTAAAGTACACTGTAAAAGAACTACTTAAGGATTACAGAAGCTTAGCAGTATTGAACCTCATGTGCTAAAAATATCTTGCTATCTTGCTGTAGATAACTTTCTGAATTAATTGTGCAGACACCAAAACATAACCTAAATACCATAATGTCACTCTTTTCTCTTCTCTGAACCACTTCCTGTACATTTATTCAGATGTAGAATTTATCATCTGTACACCACAGACACATTCTTCTTCAGTATCAGAGTTCAAAGTCATGACAATATCTATGCAAGAGTAAGTTAAACAAGGAGAAAATCTGGATAAGGGCATGTGTTCTGTGTAGGTAAGCTCAGGGGCAGAGGAGGAAATGGAAGCTGGAGGAAAGTGTCTTCATTTGTGGTTTTGTTGCATGTGCACCTGCTGGAAGGGCTGTGTCTGGGCAGGATGCTGTGCCCAGGGTGTTTCATGAGCACAGACGCGTGTGAGAGTCACAGGATTGCACAGGTACTCGATGGTGCCAGGTTTCAGAAGAGAAAACCTGAGCTGTCACAGGTGGTGAGGCATGGGACAGAAGGAGCTTCATTTGTCTACAAGAGCCATGTGTAACTTTCTTGAGTGCAAAATTAGCTCATGAGTGATACTTTTTCTGCAGTTACTGTTGGCCCTGCAGACCTTTGCTACCAAATCATTTGTCAAAGCCCAAAATAGCGCCAACTGTAAAGATGATGAGATGTTAGGACATGCACGTTTCTCACATCAACAGTTTCCATTTATGAGTGACTGTGTAATTTGCACTGCTTCACGGCTTGGATGTCAGGGGCAGGGGGGCTCCAAGAAGCACAGTGCTTCACAGGGGTCAAAGAAACACGTCCATGAGATGTTACCTGTTCCCGCCCACCCTGAAGATAAATGGGAATTAGCTACAGCCTGAGCCTGGGAAATGCCAGAATAAATTTTTCTGGGAACCCTTTATTCCAAGTGGGATCCTTCTTGCCTAACTTGCAGTGTCTTTGTCACCATCCACACATCCTTTTTGCTCTCTGGCAAGGAACATGAATTTCCAAAGTATAGTGAATTTTCTCCTCACAGACTCATTTAAAACAGGTCAGATAAATTGCCTTTTGGAAGTGCCTGATGACTGTAAGAGGAGTCTAGACAATTAGCTCAGAGACAGAAGTCTGTGCTGTAAACTTGTAAATGAGGAAGAAGTAATCTCATCCTTGTATTCGTCGGGCAGTTGCCACACTGGACAGACCTTCCCTTCTATCACCTTTTTCTCTCAAATTCAGGAGCAACTGTGCTGGATTATAAAATAAGGTTTAAGCGAGATTCCCAGATCTCACTTTTGATTCCATAACCTTAAATTCTTCTGAATTCTCACTTTTGCCACATGTAGCCTTCTCTGAATGTGGTCCTTGCAATCTCTGTCCTGTCAAACACCATCTTACAAATAAGACCAATGGAGGTCTACACTGGTGCACCATGCCCTTTATCTCACTAAGATGTTCATCCAATAAACTACATCCCTTTGGAACCAAACGTGGCAAAAAATGTTACTAATGTGGATGGACTTCTCTGAGATATGTGGTAGCACTTTATTATGGCTTTGATCTAAGTAGTTATAGGAAGGAGTTATCCTGCAAGACCAGCTATGTATACATTTGTGAAAAAAAATTCAGTGTGAGTATTGGGGGGTTTGTATCACTTTCAGTGCAGATATTTGAGTTTTTCAGGATGTTTTTGCATGTGACCTTTCAGCATGCCCATGCACTGATTTGAGTGTCTCACTGTGCCCAAATGCACAGATAAACACACAGATGTGAGCAGATCTGTAAGCATGGCCAGATCTGATGCCTGCCTTATCTCTGTAGCTAAGGAGAGCTGTGAGAAGCAGCCAGACTGGCAGCATTACTCTGCATAAACTAAATGATAGCATTTGCTTCTCTCCTACAGCAGTGCTGGTGTGGTTCTGGTGGCTGGGACTGAGGACTGTCATACTGCTCCTGGGGGACAGGAGTAGCCAGCTGGAAGCTAGGCTGTAGCCCTGGGTATGCTTGGTGGGAATGCTGTGGGGAGCATCCAGGCCACTCATGGAGCCACTTCTGTTGTGCCAGCACACTGTCCACACACATGTGCCGTGAACTTGGGGTCAGGGTGAGCAAAAGGCTTCACCAGTGGCCAGACAAACACTGCTCTGGCACAATGGAGATAAGAGGGCATGCCGAGGGAGGAGGAACAGCTGGAAATAGGAGAGTCAGGATTTCTTAAGAAGCCGCGTCTGGCCATAGTCTGACCTGACTGAAGAGATTTAGGGCTTACTACTGCTTTCAATCAATGGAAAAGGCAGCCTTAAAACTTGGCCCGGTGCTACATAAGCCTGATTAAATGTAGCAAACGTAGAGCATTTTGGATCTTATTCTCCAAATGGGTGAACCTTCTTCTTTGCAGTAACTTCAGATTTTGACTTTCTGATGTGAAATAGAGAGCAGTACACTGTGTGAAAGAAAGGTATTAATGTCACAGCTGTTCTCTTTTCTATAGTTATTCCTTTTTCCCTTAGGCTGTCATCAGATACTTTTGGTGTGAAATTAAAGAGAGGCTTGTAAACAGCTGCTGATACATACAATATGCTGTTGGATTTATTTCAGACTGTGCCTCAACTATATATTTTTACCTTCCCCCCTTTCTCCTCCCCATCAACAAAAACCCAAAACAAACAATGCAAACCATTTTTTGCAGGAAAAGAAAAAATAAATCTGAAAAGATCAAGTGTGTGCTCAGGATCTGATCCAACACAATACTAAAACCCTTTTAAAGTCAACTGCGTCCCAAACAGCCCGTTCTTCTTGGTAATCTAGACCTTGAAATGGAAATTCTAGCAGAGCTGTGACTATTACTAATGCACTTAATACATTAGGGGCTTGATTTTGAATGCCTTGAGCACTTAGTCCCCCTGCTAAAGTGGAACAGAGCTGTGGTGGTGTAGCGTAGCAGGGGCAGTCCCATAGTCTTTGTGACCTTTTGTGAGCATTTGAAACAGATTGCATTTAATGATTTTAAAATGTCAAGGCCCTTTTCAGACAAAAAGGAAGAAATCAAATAGGGTTTCTGGACAGTGTAATCTTTTGAAACAAGTCCATGGGCATCCTCAGACATAAGACACTGGGCTGAAATATAATGGAGGCTGAATATATTATAGTTTAGAATCAGGTCTCAAAAACAGCAATTTCAAAATCCAGGCCTGCAGAATAATAGTGTTACAGTACATGCCTGCCATAATTTGCTTTTTAGCTCATTCTGAATTACCTCAGCACAACCAAGTAATTCACCAGTGCATAAAGCGTGCAGAGACTGGATTTGTGAATTATGCATGAAGGATTATTTTGCTCTGATGTTCTTCTGTGCAGCGTACACTAGAAAGCTGCACTCACGGCCCGTGGTGACTGGGTGTTGGTTTGTGCAATATATGGGGTCTGTGTTATTTGAAAGCAAAGGCAACTGTGATATGACAGTAGTAGGAAAACTGCATCAACACTATAAATAAATGATGGTTTTAAAATATGAATCACGCCATAAATAAATGATCCCTGCTTCCTCACATTCTGCCTCTCTGGAAAGCCAGTTAACTGAATGCGTTGTTCACTATCCATACACAACGTGACCAAACAAGGTTGTTTACTTCACAGGCAGATTAACCAAGGAGTACAAACTTGTCATGTAACCAGTAATAAAGTAAAGGGTGGTGACAAAATTTGTCTGTCTGGTTTTGGCATGCCTCAGGTTCGAAGGAAGGTCTCTTATGATTTCAAATAAAGATGAAGAATTACATCTTTTGAAGAAGGTATCCAAGTTAATCATCATGATTAAAAACAATAATGAGAAGTAATTTCTGATGCATTATACAGTAATCACAATAATAATAGCAAGCTGAGATGAAGCTAAAACTGTGGGCATACATTAGTTGATGTGACTGTCTATTAACATTTACAAACACTAGCAATGAAAGCAATAAAAAAATACAGGAAATGTAGAATTAATGCACTATTTTTAACAAGTTAGCTTGACCCTTGCAATTGTACAGCTGGTGGAAGAATATAACTCATATAAAACATCTTGAAAAGTTCACTAATATTTTTATTTTAAGAATTCTTTAGGAAATTTTATCTTTCTAGAATTTTAAAATTATATGAAGGTGTTAGTTGATTCAGGAATTTTTTGGCTTTTGCTGCTTTGTGTTATATTTTTCCTTTTCTTAATTCCACCTTGGAAAGCAAGATGATTCACACAGAGAAGGAAAGCGCTATAGATTTTTTCTATATTTGATCGATAACTGCATTTAGAAATGCAAGAAGGTCATTTTAGATTAAAAACATCATTTTTCACAGAAGTCTCAGTACACTTTCTATAATTCTGACCTTTTGGTTCTATCTTGAAAGAAAAAATTCTGTTTGCTTTTCTTGTTCCATTCCAGCTCACTCAGTCTAAGAATTAGTAATGTCAATTTTGAGGGCAAACATCTACGTGAATTTTTAAGGAGTGGAAAACATTTCAGTTTTAACAGTAAACAAGTTGAGGCTTTGACCATTGATCTGCTATTTTCATTTAGCTATTCTGTTTAAAAGCAAGCAATCTATTCTTTACTGGAAAAAAAAATCTATTTCTTTAATCTGCTGCATAATTTACTCCCAAAATTTTAGTCCCAGATATTTACTGGGAAAAAACCACAAACTCAGAATTGATATAATGCTGGGATCACTGCCAAAGGTAAATTTAATTCATGAGAGGTATCAGAAAAACACATGAACAGAAATCAGCAGCACTCCCCACGATGCCACCTCCAAACCTGCAAGGTGCAGGAAAAAGTATCCATGGGATGTGTACCAGTCCATGATGACAACGGCCAGAAATAGCCCATTGCTCATGTGCTACCCTCAGGAACACAAGAAACCCTGTGCTCGAAACGTAGCCATTTCCCAAGAGCTCTGCTAAAGCCACTCACTGCAGGAATCATTGCTGGATGGTCATCCTACCCAAGAAAGTCACTCCAGACCAAGACAAACATTTCAGAACTATGGTGGTAAGGCAGGAAACTGCTGTCACTTTCAACAGGCAGGAAAGGCATTGCAGTGAGAAAAGGGGACACAGAGTCATCTCCTGCAAACATCCACATCAAGGCTTGCTGGCTGTGGTGGTGACTTCCTGAAAGGAGACCAGAGATAATGTGGATTGCACTATTTTCACCATCACCCCAAATTAACTGCCAAATTGTTTAACAAATGCCAGACTGGTTTTAGTTGTTTGAGGCAAATTAAGTCAAATCCCTTATGAGAGCCATTTCTGGGTTACAGGCTCCGGGGCAGGATTTGTTTCATCCCTGTTTAGATGAGTGGAGGCCATGAGGGTGGTGTGAGTTAAGTCCTGGCTTCCACCCTGTGCTCAGTGAAAAGACATGGGCAGAGGCAGGCACTGAACCTCCCATGTATATTAAACATCTGTGATCAACCAGAGGCACCTTCTCAACTTAGACTTAATGTCTAATGTTTGCATTCCTATAGATAAGCTGGATAAATATTCCCACCCTTAAAAACCAGGCTGGATCTTGAAAACAAACAATCAAACAAAACCCAATATTAGAGGAAAACTTCCCAGCTGATTGTGAGCCCTGTGTATATATCTGTGAATATCTGTGATGTGATAGTTAATAAGTACTTTTAAAAACAGACATGACAAATATTTTTGAGTCCCATGTTGCTCAACTAGGTTCTGAAAGGGTGATGGTTGCTCTACAGTGGGTCCTCTAGCACGGACTGACATTAGCCCATGACTACTCCTGTGCAGAGAAGTCAAACAGTCTCCTCTTTCCCCCTGCAGCCAAGGATAGAGCCGTCTTTTGGCTTCATGTACGGAGGAGGCTCCTGCTTCTGATGCTGAAAAGGAGCTGTGACGTATGTTGGCAAGATGAAATTCTGCTCTAATTCCCCCGTGCTCTAGTTAGGCCAATGAAAGCGGCCTGTGGTTGCTCTTCCTAAAGAGATTATGTGAGCAGCTAACATTGTGTTCCTGTCTGAACTCCATCTTCATAATACTTCTACCAGTCACCACTGGAGTGCGGAAGTCCTCAGCACTCACGACCCTCAGCCTCTCCATCAATTAAATTCAGAGGTGGTAACAGTCTTTGGGAAAATCAATAGATTTTAATAGGTATTTCCTGGGGTTTATTAGGTATGAAAAAGAACTCAGACATCCCTTATTGTTTATATCTGCTGTCAATATTGCTTTCTTTTCCTTTTTTTTTTTTTTTTTTTCATTAAACCAAAGCAGATGTGAGTCAGTCGTTGGCAGACTTGTTAAAACGGCGCTGGGTGCCTCTTTTGTGGCTTGCATAGGAAGGCTGCAACAAACACTTCACATTGTGTCACCCATCCGTTGCTGCCATTGTTACTAATGAAATAGCAATGCTCTGATAAAGGGGTTACCTCTTGGATTTCATTATTCACCAAATAAAACAGTGTTCTGAGAAACCAGTTCCACTGAGCCGCAACAATTAATCCAGCTGAAGGTCTGGCCCCCTGTGCTTGAGGTAGACTCGGACTAGAAAAGAGGGCTGTCTGGCTAATACAAGTGTACTCTGTAGCCTTTGTCAAAACAGTTTTTATTCTCATACCATGCAAACCTCAGGCATTATTACAGGGCTTCATGGAACAGATGTTCTCGAATTTGCATAATGACAGACAGACTGCCTTTTCTTTATGAAAGGTCAGTAAAAACCAGTGCTACTGTTCAGCCAGTGCTGCCTTCGTTAAGCAATTTTAGGACAAAACTGCTTTGTCTTTACTTACTGTTTTCATGACCACCGCTTTACATGCTATAGTCAGACAAAATTAAGGCCAAATCATTGGCTTATGTGACACCACATGGCTGTCTAGCTTCCCCTAATTCCTAAACATCAGGCACTCTTGTACAACTGTTCAAATAACAGGATCAAATCCTTAGCTGCAGTAAGACAGAGACACTTCAGTGACACTGGTGAAGCTCTGTTGGTTGTCTAAGAGAAGCAGCTTTACAAAACTCTGGCCTCAGTTTTAGTTTCCTTCCTTATTTATTGTGTGGGTAAATTTTTCCCACCAATAAAACTAAGTTGGCATGATGTTTCAAAGTAGAATAGCTTTTTCTAATAGTTGATTGCTATTGAGCATCATGTGCCCCCATGTATAAGCAAGATGTCCTTTTATTGTGATTTGTATATGCACATCAAATAGCTGATGGGATAGTTTTAAATCTTCTACATCTAATGCTTCAGTGGCAGACAAATTCCAGCAAGGAGATTCTCCAAAGAGAAGTGCATGTTTGCCTTCAAAGCAAAAACTGGACTTTGTATTCTAGTCAGCATTCAGCTGGGGCATCACTGAGAAAGCTTATGGATGCAAAAGTCCTCATAGACGTGCAAAACAAGGTAATGCTGTAGTGTTAAGTCATTCTGGGATGCATGAGACAGGGGAGGGAAACCCTTTGCCTGAACAGAACATGGAAATAAGTTCAATTTCAGGCTGTGAAATCCCTTAAGTGGCCAAATAATGTAAGGTGAAGCACAAAGTTATATATGTTTCTCTAGGTAGCATAGTGTCATTTTTTAATGAAATACACAGCTTTCCACTATATTGTCTTCTTTTCCCCAGACTTGCACACTTGTTTTTGCTGTTACACTCCCCCAGCTAGATGATGATGTTAGAAATTATCTCTTGCCTGTGTTTCCAGTTGCTCTGATACAATGAACAGAATGGATGGCTGTTCCACAGGTGCAACTGCGCACGAACACAGAAAAAAGAATGTGCTGTAAGGAGTGGGCAGACAATGCCCAACCTCTTGATTGAAGAAAAGAGGAGAGACACAGTGTAGATTTCAGCTGCAGGACACTCATTAGAGACAATTCTGGTTTAAGTGGAAGAATGGGAAATAACCAATAAAAGGATGAACACAAATGTGCTGTCCCACCCTCCCTTCCCTTGGCAGTCCAGTTTGGCTGAGATGAGAGGCGTAGCAACCCTCTGAGCTGGAGTGGACATTGTCTCTCAGGGTACATAAACACAAAACAGCATCTTTTCTATCCTTGAAGACCACTAGACCATGGGGTGCCTGGACATGTCTCTGCTTCTTTCCTGCCAGCCACCTTAGTGCTGTTGATCCCAGCTGGGAAAGTCAGGGACATTTTGGGGAAGGCAGTTGGGTCACTTTACAGGTGGAAGAGGCGATGACACATAGCTCCTTTCCAAAGGTAACTCTAGAGAGGAGAAAATTTAAATGACTTGGCTGGTTTATTTCCTGGCAAGTGCTAAAAGCTGTGCCATGGTTATGCATCAATCAGAGGACTTGAAAACTGTGTTATTTGTTCAAAAGCAATATTTACTAATTTAACATTCATTTTGATAGATCTTCATTTCTTAAATATGAGAGTTCACAGCATCAAGGCTCAGCATGAAGCTCTTTTCTCTGAATTATGCTTTTCTCTCCCTTCCACAGTCATTCTTTTATCCTTTCCATCTACCTCTGTCCTAACAAATCTCCAACCACCCTTCTAATGCAATTCCAGGCCTAGAGGATGTATGGCACTGAAGTCTAAAGCTCTTTCTGGTTTAGGTTTAAATTCCCTAAAAGGTCCTCCTTCTCTTGGCTTGGTAAAAGATCAGGCTGTGGCAACAGCTACTCAACCCATAGAGAATAACAATATAAATTACTCAGACCTGGGTTGTGACAAAGACGGGTGAAGATATATCTATTTACAAAAATAAAATTCCCAGACTTCCTTGGTTCATGCAATATGTATCTTGCTTAAAAATATATAAATGCACTTAAGCCAACCAACTTTGTACTCAGTTAGCAGAATTTTAATAAGACATGCTATATAAAACTGTTCTACAGTTTTGCTGTCATTTAAGGATAATTTACACGTTTCATAAATGTTTCACTGTTTATTCCTTAAGGCAAGTACAGGTTGCACTTGTTCTTCAAGTAAGAGTTGAATTTGTTTGTGCTGCTAATAAAATAGATTCCAATAATAGATCATTGGTTTGCATGATAACATAGGAGGAGGAAAACCTCAGGATTTTCTGGTTACTGATCTAAAAGGCTGATAAAGTAGTTGGAAAACTGAAATTCACTTCGAAGTTTTGATTAACATTGTCCATTAAATGATGCATTAGTTTTCCTTCAGTATATGTGCCCAGTTTTTTCTAATAAAATGCTCTTGCAAAGTACAAGATTGGAAGCCTGTGGCTACCAGTCATCATCACAGATAAAATATTTTGTTACTTGTTTTGTTACACCTTGTTTGCAGGTAGTATCTTCTAGAAGTCATCCAATATTGTTGGAAAAACATGTTTCAAGATTTGGCTTGTCTGTTTTTATTTCTTTAAAACTGTATCAGTTGACCTAACAGTAAATATTAGTTGTGTTCATCAACTTTGTCTTGCATATACTCTGAAGCCCTCGTGGTTACTGTAGAAAACCAGACATCCCACTATAGAAATAAAAAAAAAAATATTGGAAACAAGCCTTTTTATTGATTAACTTTGGTGAACACAGTAAGGTATCTTTCTGTTTTAGTGATGTCATTTACATTTACCGCTAATGAGAAAGTTGTTCTCAAAACATAAGCACAACCCAGCAATAAGACAACATACTTGCAGCATGTGGAAAGTTGTTGTTTTCCTTTTTTCTTAAAGAAAGCTGCGAGCAAGTAAATTATCCACCCTTACTAGGATCAAAATTTTTAAAGCATGCAGTATACACTGGGTATGTGTGCTTTTGATAGCAGAGGAGGCAAAGAGCCAACTCTAGACTGCTATGACATAAGAAAACTGTGCTTATATTATCCTGATGAAGTTTTTCCTAACAAGGGAAATTACTTTTTTTTCCAGGAGTACACATGTATCCTATCATTCCCATAATGTCCATCTCTGCCTTCTTTTGATGCCTTAAATCTGACTTCTAGGCTGGAGATGCCCACTCATGAATGCCAGAAAAAAATCTGAAGAATTTTAAAGCTTAATTTTTTGATTTCACGCTGGCAGAAGAAAATGGAAATGAAAATAATTACTTACATATTCACCATTTAACAGGTGACCTCTCAAAGTTTAATCCCTGTAGGGCAAATAGGAATTTAGTTTTCTAGGGCCAAATTTTGAAGGTTTCCAGCTGACTGTAGACTCCTACTTCAGCTAGTGAATCTGTGCCTGTTTTCAACAATGCTGATGTCCCTTTGAAATCTAGCCCCTATAAACTTTCTTAAAGACAAATTTCAGAAATTTCTTTTTACACACACAACTGAAAAGTCTTGGAATTTGATCACAGTACGCATTAAGATGACTGAGGGTGATGAAGATTCCTAAGCCCTTTCTTCAGTTCCTATAAGTGAGATTTGCTATTTTAAATCTGACAAAGCAAGTCTGTTCATCATCTCTCAGAAGCTGACTAGCTGCCCTGGGATAGGAATGGGCTGTGAATGTAGCTCAAACAATGCCTTTTGCCAAGAACTCTGGAGGCTGGGCAAGGTAGATAAGGATTTGGCATAACCTGAAATTTATCACTGAATGGTGCTGAGATTAAGGCAAGAGGAAGCTCTATGACAGGCTGTTTTTTTAATCATACCTGGAGCAGGTATTCAGTCAGCAAATAAAGTTGCCACATCTTAATACTACAGTCAGAAAGGTAAAGAAATAATTTTGTATCATGACATAGGAGAAGCCAAGTGGGAGAGATTCCACAGAAAGTGCCGAATCAGGTCATTAAGATGAGATGTTTTCCTGAAATAGTTTAACAGACCAATACTGGGAGAAAGGGGAGGTACCTGTAACTGAGATGAAATAGTGAAATGGCATCTGCATACAGTAAGAGAATTCTAGCAATATTTAGGTCTAACCAAAAACACTTAATGAAGAAACTCATGAACATCATCCTAGGACTGGAATGTTACTGTTTAAATAAAAAATCAGAGGAATGTGCAACTTCCATTTCCAAGCTGTGTTTGTTCAGGCACTTGAAAAAAGACTCAAAAAAATATGCAGTATTTCAAGCACATTCCCAAAAACTTGTAGCGTTAAAAGTTAAAACATAATTTCTAGTATGCATGCAAACTTATAGTGATGTATATAGCAAGAAGCATTTGTCATACAATTTAATAACTGTATAAAAAGTAATTTTAGAATTTGTTTGATAGTTGAAACATTATGAAAATTAAAATTGGCAGCCTAACTATTTCAGATTCAGAAATAAGTGTGCCCTTACAACTTCTTTGTTTATTGAGAAAACAATGTTCTAAAATAAATAAAAATGTCAGACAAATTTCCCATCTGAAAATTAAGCTTAATGAAGCCTGAATATACACAGCAAAAAACTGACTGTAAGAGACTTAGTACCTAATGTGGGCAGGTTCTTTCAATAAACCTAAAAGCTTTCTGATAATTTTTGTACCCAGATTACAAGTCAGTTAAAACCTAAAACTGTCACAGCAAATAAAATTGTAGGCACGTGCATCTTCCAAAAGAAAGTCTTCCTGACACTTCTTCAGTCATTTAAACATAAATATGTTGAACATAAGCATAAACAATGGGTTTTTTCTTCTTTGAAGAAGCCTAGATTTTGAAAAATAGTCAAGAAGTCAAGAGTCCATATTTTTCACCTACCTCCTACACATTTCAGTGATACATAGTCATATTTCAAATACATGTCCACAAACCCTCTTTTCAAAGCTTCTGTTTGACCTGAAGGATGCTTAAATACATTGGTCAGAGAGCTCTTCCAACCTTAAGACTTTTTTTTTGTCCAGTCCACGCTCAGTGGCAAAACAGCACCCGAAGGATACAAAATCAGACCTGGCAATGCTGAGAATGGCCATCATGTCACATTTTGTCCATATTCTGATTCCCTGTAACAGTTTCCACTGCTATCCTTGAGCAGTGAGACTTGCAGTTCGCCTACCACCTCAAGGTTAATATGTGTTGACTTGTTCTAAAGTTTGAATACAACCTCGTTAATTTAAATGGCTTTGAAGAAAAACACCTGCTTTCTCAGTTTCTTAAAACAAAATTTTTAAAGAAAGCAAAGCAAACAAACAAACAAAAAAATACACAGCCAAAATTCAATATGAAAATGAAAGAGCTCACCCAAATCTTGCTGGCAAATAACTCAAAACAGAGAAGTGAAAAATGTTAACACTAGAGCTGAGCAAGCTAAAGAGTGAAGATCTTCTACTGAACCCTGGGGCAGAATTGGGCATGTAGAGGCAGATACTGTGTCACTTGCTAACATGGCTTTTAATTATTAATCTCATTACCTATCTGGGTTCATCTTGAGCCTGCAGTTAGTATGGAAGGGAAGTACCCTTGTCTCTCCCCTAGCCTTTTGCAAAACTGAAAGCTGTAGAGAGGAAGCGGTTTCCACTAATAGCAGCACTCCCTGTAGAAGCATAACAAATAATCATTTGTGCGTGTGAGAAAGGAGAGGCTGTCTGATGTGCAGGATTGGTTTTCACTGTTGTCAGGCACTCTCTCAGTTAGCAGTGCTCTCCTGACCCATCGTGCATAATGGATTTTCCAGTTCCTGATGTGTATGTATAGCTAAGCCTGGAGCTTCTTGCTCTTACCATTGTGTCAGCTCATTGGCAGAATGCAGGTAAAAGTTGCATATTTTAAGGGGTTCTAGATGGAGCCCTGTGCAGCTCTGAGCACACAGCCCCCATCATGAGACTAATCTGGTCATGCACTAAGAGCCTGCAATCTGTAATCTGCAGAAGGAAGTCTAATGTTACGCTGACGGGGAGAGTTATGGTGAAATCCCTGAATTTCTGTGATAAGAATGTGCATCTTTAATGGGTAACATATTACCACAGAATTCTCTTTCTTGCTATCTGAATATGAACAAAGAAAGAATATATAGTTACAGCGGCATAGATAATCCCTTTTGGGGGGTGTTGTGTTCCTTTGCACATGTGACTTGTTTCCTGGTGAGCAGTGTGCTGCTGTGGCATTCTAAGTCTAGCTCTGGCTGTGACACTCTGACTTTTCCTGTCTTTTCCATTAGGTTTCTCATTTCCCATCCTACCTGTGGAAGAGGCTTTTGGGCAAATGTTTTGTTTCATGTTGAGTCATTATATTATACCTTAAAGATGTATTGAGAGGTTTCCTTTTGTCATACTTCATAAAATGTGATATGATGTTCCATACCTAAAATTATTATTGTCTTTTAAAACAAGTAAGTTAATAGCAAGATAACTATAGAAAAAGGTGTAAAAATGCATCAGATAAGTGTTTTTAAATATAATGTTATTGATCAATTGGAGTTTGACAGATTATAGTAATTTCACGATTATAAGCCACACCATTTTGACTAAAATTTTGGTCCAAACCCGGAAGTGCAGCTTATAATCAGGTGCAGCTTACATATGGACAAAGAACGAAAAGTTGCTGTTTCAGTTTGGAGGACAGGTGTATGCTGAGAAAGGCAGGAGCTTCTCTTTGAAATGGAGAATGTAAACCCCCTCCCTCCAAATTATTATAATTTTGAAATCAAGGGGCTTT
>PYHW01010644.1:3451848-3464223 GCA_013186435.1 Turdus rufiventris | reverse complement strand
CAGTATTACAAAACAAACCCCAAGCCCTGACAAAGTCAGAGTACAACCTGACACCCTGTCAAGGCAAGGTGCAGTTTCCCTCTACAGGTCCAGTGGTGATGTGCAGAAAACTGATTTTCCTCTGGAGTCCAGTGTAGGAAGGGGCTCCCTTAGTGTCCCAAAACCTCTGTTTTTATCTTGGTAAGAAATGTCAGGCTCTTCCCCCTGGCTGGGGCAACTTCCAATGGGATGAAGTAATTTTATCAGTCACACAGTGGGACTCAATGGGCCATTAGCAGAAAATGAGTCGCTGCAGGAAGGATGGTTGTGAAAAGATAAAGAACAATGCCCTGCCTGGTTTCAATGGATGGCCCATTAGCAGAGTATCTCCCATGGAGATAAGGATCACTGCCCCCTCCCCAAAAGATGGTGATAGAACAGATACCTTTTATCACACTCTGTATTGTAACCCAAGACAGTTGCTGACACCCGAGGTGCGGCTTATAATCAGGTGCGGCTTAAAATCGTGAAATTACTATAAGTAGCAAAACTGAAATGCCTTTTCATGTCTTAGTCTTAACTGATATCATTTATCAAAACAAAACCAGAAAGGTTGGGTAGTGATCATTTTACAGCTGCATCAAGAGGTTTGCAGCATAACCAGTTTAAACGACCAGAAGATAAGCATTTTCAAGAATTCTTTTCTTTCATAAAAACATGCAGAAACATTGCAGTCTTTTTGTTAAGTGAAAAAGATAAAATCTTCTGGTAGGTCCTTCTGAATTATTACTACTCTACAAAAACAATGCAAGCAAGCAACAATCTATTCCTGTACAATGTGTTCCACTCAATATATGCCAGAGGTGCCTGTCTGTCTCTAGAGACAGATAAGCATACTGGATTTGCAGATGACCAGTTTTGGTGAACTGAATACTTTTTCTAGAGTGACAACAACAAAATAAATCATTATTCTTGTAATCACAGAACCAGATCTGTTACTGTGGTCTTCAAGAGGACTAAGTTTTTGTTCCTTTCTATCAAGTTCTTGGAAATAAAATGACTGAAAGAAACCGCCAAAAGTAAAAAGATCAGATGCTGAGCAGGAACAGGGGGGAAATACATCCAAATAAACTCCAAACAAAACTAAACCAAAACCCAAGAAGTATAAAGAGTGCAGTGGATAAAATACTCAAATATGCACAAGTGCAGATAGTCCACACATCACAGTGTGGAACAAGCAGCTATTGGTATGGTTTTCATTACAGTAAATCCTCTGAGAGGCCTCCTGCCTCTGTAGAGTGAGTGGCCATCAGCACCTCCACATTCAGACTCAGAGTTGTACAGAAAGGAGCAACACAACTCCTTAAATACATGCAAAAAAAATTTTTAAACTAAACAAAAACTCTCATGACTGGTCATATAAGTGCCACAAAGGACCTAAGTACTTAAGTCTAAGATCAAAATCAAAGTTCTCAAAGCCTTCATTAAGTTGCTGCCAGAGTTCACAACATTTAAATACCTATATCTGTGCCACTAATGCACTTTGAAAGTATCTGTACTTCTATTGCTAAGGTTCTGTTCCCATTCATGCAAGTCCTGACAAGACTCAGATATTTAATCATTGGAATTTGTAGACATATTATTTTTTTCCTTCTTAATCCTCAGATAATGACTCAGCTTATTCACATCCCTAAATCAGAATCCTGAGAGGATGTAGGCATCATTCAAAAAATGCAAAATAAATCTAAGATTTGTTCCTGTCCTCTGAATTTCTTACTCACAGTCTGTCTTGTGGATATTGTGGATTCCTCTCTGAGACACTTTGGATTTCTACAGGCAAACTGGATTCTGCTCGGGAGCTGAGTGGCTGGGGGTCTTGAGGGCAATTTTAGAGAACAACAGGGCAGAATAAATGCCTAATGTCCAACAGAAATAGGACTTGACATAAACACAGCAGAACCTGTGCCAAGGGAAGAAATAAAAGCCTAGATACGAGACCTATGAAAAATCAAAAATCAGTATCAGGGTTCAGGTAAGAATCCAGAGGGCTTTGGGGTTCAGGTCTTCCTCTGGTAGAGAAGCTTTATCTCTTTTTGGAGAGTATAAAAACAAAATATTTCACTGAGGAAACGGATTATTTCATGAAACACAATGGCTGAGAAGTCCTTGCTCCATGGAATTACAATCTTTGTCTTCGGTTCAACTCTTCAAAACTACTGTGTCCTAGCACCACTTCTGAAGATCATAAAGATACATGAAGTTCTTGGTACATTTTATCTTCATAAAAATTTAGCTATCAAACAATAACGAACTTTTTTGACATTGGAAGCAATCTTTATGCTTTGAATTAGATCCTGCAGGCATTTTTTAGCATGATTCTACTGACTTATTGGAGTTTTTAAATTTAATCAAAATGGATTTTTTTGTCTTTTAGTTTAGAAACAGATATCTCCCGATAATGCCAATATATGGACAATTTTGTAAAGAGTTGAGTCAGTTCATCTGAAATTAGTTATATATTTATTGTGAACTCTGCACAGTAGAATTTAAAAAGTACATGAAAAATTGTATATTAAAATATTACTCTATCATTAAGTCAAAAAACATACTTAACTTATTAAAGCAACATACGCAAATGTGAATGCCAAAGTTTAGCAGAAGACAGAGACAATTAGTGAGAAAACAGAAGTCTGTCCCTCTATATGTGAATTCACAGAATATGTTTGAAGATCATAGCTTTCACACATTGTGGAGTTTCTTTGTCACTTTACAAAAACATGTGTGATACACGTAGATAGGTCATAATAGTGCCTAGAGACCAGCTTAGACAGTCAGTGCAGTCTCAGAGGGAGAAGTACACAAGTATAACTTTTGTAAACAGAATCTTGTTTCTTCTGACCTGCCTGAGGGATAGACTTTTGAGATTCCTTCATTTGGAGTTTTTGTGATATAGACAAATCATCACTTGCTTTATGGTAGTAAAACTGAAAATGAAAAGTTTTGAATATTGCCAAATGGACCACATATATTTTAGGACCTATTAGTTATCTCTCCTGAAGGATAATATGTTGGGGAAATACCCTCACTTTCACCTGGCTGCTGTTGTCTTGCAAACTCTGTTTCTCTAGGACTCAAAAACCATACTGAATTTAAATTAAATATTTTATTTCTTATTTGGATGTGAAAGAATACATCATAATGCATTTATTTGGAATTATTTCACTTTGAATTGGACACTTCAGAAAATAATTAATATATTTAAAACATTTTGGAAAGGAAGACCTCTCACCTAATGTGCTTTCATAGTATGCTATGAGTGATGAAATACAGTTGCCCTTTAAAATGAGGTTAAATTCTGTGGGGCAGGAAGGAGAAAAGGAAGTAACCCACCTAGCAGAATGATGTAAGGAGGAACAAAGGCAGAACTGCTAAATTTGGTTCTTTACCTTTATAGCATCCCCTCTGAAGCTAAGCTTCTCCTTCTGTTTGCTGTCATGTGCATTTCAGAAATCAATATGCAAAGACCATAGAAAAATATGAATTTTAGCATATGAATCATGAATATTTAATTCTCATTTTTCAAGTTTTTTTCAAGAACTCTTGACAATTATTTCACAAGATGGATTTTTCCCTAAGTGAAAACAAAAGCCTGCAAGAGCTGAACTTGGATATCTGATGAGACAACTACTGGCAGTTGTTTGGGGATTCTGCTGTACAGAAACCTTGGATGTATAATTTTTCGGTTGTGATTCTGGATTCACTAAAAAGGCAATTTACAACATATATTTACCAAGACCTATAGAGTCACATAATTCACCCATGTGTGGAGGTACTGAAGTTCAGTGAGACATAACCCAAAGCTTCTGATCATGTACAGCTCCCATGATGTATATTTTTTTTTGTACTGAGCTGTGGAAGATGGGCCCAGACATGGATTGGTTAAGGATGGGTGAAACACCTGCAGCTCCTTCACATGACTCACTGCCTCACTGCTCCACAGGGTCCAGCACAGCAGAGTTAGCACAAAATCACACGTAGGGCAAGACACCTTGACAGAGAAGAGGCTGCCACAGAGAAGGACCGCCAGCAGAACCTTCTGCTTTGAACTGAACAGCATTTAGTCACCCAGAACCTCACTTTGGCAATTCACCTGTTCTCTAAAATGTATTTCTAGTAATAGTTTTACTAAAGGCAAAGTTTTGTGTCAACTTCTACAGATGTGCAGCAAATGTGAACTGAAAATCCATCCTTCTGGGTTAGAAAGCTCTGGTGAGATATTAAAAGAAGTTAAAGAACATAGGAGTTGAATAAACGGGCTCCATTTTGATGCAGTGTTATAAAATATATCCTGAATTACAGGCTAGGTTTGTTGTTTAGGCTTTCTGCAGCTTAACAATGGCACTAAAGGGATATAAAACTATATTAAAGTTGATTTAGATGAAGCACTTTTGTAACAAACTCAGTGTAGGGTTAGCATGAGTAGAAATTAACCTATCTCTCTCAGTTCTTTCTTTCTGAAGCCTTGTGGCATATGAAGGGACCAGGGATGTTTAGGCCAACATGAGAGCTGGCCTGAAGACCAAGGCAGGGTCACAGCTGCAGAGGAGGCAGGTCAGCAGAGATCCTCTGCTGCTCCTAAGAAGGCAGGTTGTTTATGAAGCTCACAGGTTCATCAGATCTCATTCTGGGGCCCTTGAAGAATTGTATCACAAACCAGCAAGTTAGAGTAAATCAATATTGTCCACTCCATGTAATATAAAAATAAGGGAAGTAACAACCATGGCAGACATGTGGCTGGGTCTTCTGCTTAATGCAGGCTGAAAACTCCCTTGAAAATTTAACATCTCTATGAGATTTTCATCAAAAAACTGTAAAACTATGTCAGGTCTCCATTTAGCCCAATACACTATTTATTTCTACTTAAGTCATGTCTGGAAATTGCAACTGAGATAAGGTGTCAGGCAATGCACAAAAGGGCTTGAGTCATCTCACCTAACTTTATCTATCCATTGCTTAACATCTGGTTTAAAGTGGTGTCATCAGGAAGAGGTAGTGAGAATAATGCTCAGAGAGCAATTAATGTTATTCCAGCCTTGGACAAGGAGGATGATTCATCCCCCGAAGTCTCTCTCTCTCTCTTTCTCTTGATTAAATGTACAGAGAGACTGGAAAACTAACTGAAATGAGACTCTCACTTTTCTAAGGCTACCATATCATGAAATGAGTCTCATCTTATTGCCTGCAAAAACTTAACAGTCTAAATGAAGAGGACCACAGACAGGAAGGACAGTAATTATACAAGGAACTGATTTTCCTAGAATAAGTAAATTGCTTTGCCAGTGATTCTTCCCAGGATCCTTTGGCCCCTTCATCAGGTTTTTTCAGGGAAAGACATACACTAATGTCTAACAAACACAGAAAAAAAAGAGAGTCCTTTCATTTGTCATCTGCACTGCTAGGTAAGACCAAGACTCAGCTTTCACAAATATATCTATATAGTTTTCAAATATAAAATTTTCCTTTCCAGGTAAAATAGGTGGAACAGAATGAACTACAGTAACTTGATAGGTTTACTGCAGTGTTGTTAAACCTTTACTATTACTATGTAGGATTTTTCTAAGTAGTCTCCAAAATTATTTCCAAAAGGCAGTTCCAGTTACATTGGAAATGATGGCAAAAGATTTAATTAATCCTCTTGACTCTCTGCTTTCTCACAGAATATTTAAATTTAAAAATACATTTTTTCACTGTGTGGGACAACTTCAGTCTCAAGGCCTCACCTGGAGCTTACTGAAGTAATTTTTTTTAAAAATTATTTAATTTAAAAGATGAAAAATTATTTCACTGACTCCTTAAAGAAACTCCATATGTTTTCAAAAGTTCTTTGCGTTTTTTTCAAATGAGCAATCACACAACTTAGAGGGGGAAAATTTCCTTAACTGTTGCCTGGCTTTATAAGGCACAATTTTCCAATTAAATAAAACCTAATAAGCAATAAAAAATTAATAGAACCACTTCTCCCTGTGACATCAGATAATACCTTTGCCAGACAACATGAATTTCTTCATAGAATGTTAGGGAAATCTAAGACTGTTGCTGAATGTATCATCAAACTACTTTTTCAGGATTGATAAATACGAGATTTAAAAAGGAAACCCTGAGAAGTATTCATAGAAATATCCAAAAATCCAAAACAGCTTTACTCACCCATGAAGGTATTTTATCAGTCAGAATGAGTGCTGAGGAAATATGAGTGCTGAAGATATAAATTCATTTATAAAAATAAACAACTTGTAAACCAAAGTACAGAAATGTTATCAAATTAATTATAATATTGCATATAGCAATTGTGTGTCCTTGTCTGGAATACCATGTTCAACAAAAGAAGCTGTAGCAGAAATAGATGGACTTGTGTGAAATATGAGTGATAATGAAAACATAGATTTTTGGTGCCTGAGAAGAGAATGTGTAATATAAAGATACACAAACAAACCCACAAACGCACAACTTCTTACTGAAAATACAAATCACTTTCTGGCTAAAATAAAACAGGAATTTCCTCCAGCTGTACTTATATTGCTGTAGCATTTGCTTTCTCTAAATTGTTTAGTCATGTAATTAATGTAATTCAAGACTTTTTGTAAGGAAAGGAATGTAAATAAAATACATAAACAACAAAAAAGTCAAGCAAAAGTGATTGAATATTAGGGTGATTAGTTTTTATCAGCCACAAAGTTTCAACAAGATGTTTAAGAACCGTCTGCATAGTTCATAGTTTACAGGAAGTATTGTCCGACTCTTTTTGGTTTAGAGCTCTGGCCCTGAGTGAAAACTTATTTAGCCATTTCTGGAACAAGACTGAGTGCATGTGAGAGATCTCTGGTATCAGGAAAACTCATTAAGGAGTATGAAATCAGATCATTTCAGTGCTGTTCTCGTGGTGTCTCAGATTTGCGTATACAAAACAGTGCAATGTGTTTGAGCTTATGCTGGTTGCTAATATTGGCTAAGTGTCTGGGTATGGAAATATCAGCTTTCATTGCCTTCATCAAGCTACAGCCCAGGGGTGGTTGGGAGGATGTCAGCAGCAGGGAGGAATCCATTACAGTCTTTTACACATCCCTTCCCTCAGAACCTGTGACTCACAGCTCTTGTTTTTATTTTCTCCTTCTCAGCGGCCAATTTAGAGATAGGCGACCTCTGATCCAAATGAAAGCAACTATTTCTAGCTGCTGATGGCATTTAGAGACAGTCTTATTCTGTTTCCCTCAGGCAAGAAGTCTCTGAGCTCTGTAGCAAACACTGGCGCTTCTCCTCTGAGCTCTTTGGCTCTTGCACACCTGCCCTGGAGCTCAGCGGGATCCAGGCTGGCTCCTCCAGCAGCTGATGGATTCACAGCCCTGGGGACAGCAGCCAGCCTGCAGGGCACAAGGCAGAGCAGCTGCTGGGACAATCCACAGGCACCCCCAGAGGCTGCTGCTGGACATCTCTCTCCCAGTGCAGGTGTTGGCTTCCCCATCCTGGGACCAGCCTGGCACCAGGGCTGGCCACAGCTGGCAGCAGCTGGCCAGGATARGCTGTGCTGTGGCTCACTGGAGCAGGGTTAGGAAYAGCCCTGCTSGGATGGGGCGTGGGAGTTTCCCATCCCCACGTACCCACAGACACGTCCCTGTGTGTGTGCTGATGTGCACAGAGCTGTGCACACAGCCCTGCGTGCACACCTTCAGAAATGGGGCTTGGACAGGACAGCTCTGCCTTCAACCTCCTCCCACAAATCACCAAAAATGCAGGTTAGGAGAACTCAGAAATCACAACAACACACAGGGTTTAGTCGAGGTTTTCTTTAAGGGGTGGAGATTCAGAATTTCACTTAGGAATTTTTGGAGTGAAATAAAACCTTCTATTTTATTTTCAAAATAAAAACTGGATAAAGCTCACAGAATTTCATCCAAAAAGGAAGGGCTGCTCCCCTTTAGTACAGCACCTAGAACACTGTGATACAATTTGTGAATTCAGAGGAAAATCAAGAAGGAAAACCACTCTCTCTGCACTACTTTAAAAATTGTTATTATTATTATTATTATTATTGTTATTACTATTACTATTACTATTATTATTATTACTTTGTATCTCTGTTCAACCTAAAGAAAACTCCTCAGCATCCTTGGCAGTTTCCTAGTTTGTTTCATTCTCCTGCCACACTGGAACATACTGATCCCTCCCTTTCTCTTCCCATCCAAAATAATTAGATTTTTTAGTACTTCTACTTAATTAATTTCTGAGGTTTATCTTCAAAACCATTTATAGATCTAGATCTAGATCTAAATCTTCCCACCATAATAGGAGGTATTGTTTAAATATGAACTTTTAAAACCAAAAGGTCTCAATCTTGTTTCAAATATTTTTAATGGATTTAAAAGACAAAAGTGTTCTTTTGGCTGAAGTATACATTTTTTAAAATGTGATTTTTTTTTTTTTCTCTTTTTAAAAGCAAAACAGGAAAGAGAAGGGGGTCACAAGAGTAAACAGCAACTATAAAGTAATATATATAGAAACATTTCAAAACATATTTAAAAAAAAAAAACCTTTACAATATTGATGAAAAATTAAAGGAATGTCTGACTTGTCTGACTTCATTATTTGTGCAAATGAATAGTTGAATTTTCTGAAAATCTTAACTGAATTTTAAATGGATACTAGGGATCCTTTCTTATTTCTTCTAGGTTCTAGTATGCTGTGGCAGGAAGAAGGCATCAACTGACTATTAGTTAACTGTTTCTACCCCAGCATAAAACTAGGGGAAATTTATTTAAGGTTTCTTTTGAAAAAATCAGGATAGCATCTTGATAACCAGCCTTTATCAATAAGAGAACATCTGCATTTTCCACTCAAAATAACCTTGTTTCATTTTTCCCCCAGTGTTCTCTGACAGTAACCTATGTTTTTCATCAGACCTGACTTACCCACATGCCAAGCTGTCCAGGTCTCTTTTAAAAACTGGTTTGTTGGAGTGCAAGATGACAAACACCTTTATTAATTCAATTTACATCTGGTAATATCCTTTTATTTTTAGAAAGAACCTGTTTCTCCTCCTGTTGTTATCTCATAATTCAGTAACTGCCTGCCCTTGGCCAGTCACAAGAGCTTTTGGCTGGGTTTTTTTTGGGGTTTTTTTGGGTTTTTTTTAGCAAGATTTGGAAATGGATGTGAGTAAGAAAGGACTTCTGTCTCTTCATCTGCTGGTCCCACTCTTTTTGTAAAATAAAGGCCATCTGGATTTTATTTTGCACTGAAGAATGTACAGCATGTACAGAATTTTTTTCCATGTGAGAGACAGCATTCAGTTACAACTGCTTGGATTGTAAGCCTGAAAATGTTTGTGGCAAAATACCTGGCTTCAAGTTCTGCTTTCTAAAAACAAATGTGAGCTAAGCCTGATCTTGTGGGGGAAGGGGAGGAGGGTGGTGGATGGCATGTTGGAGAGCCTGAGAGTTTAGGATGGCCCACTCTCAGCCATTAGTGTACTGCCCTGAGCTTCACGTGGCCCATCTTAATGACCTGTCAAATCCCATGACCCTGTAGCAGTTCTGGTGAGAACAGACCAAAACCTTAAATAAGACATAGAACAGCTTTAAGATGGGGGAAGAGAGAAAACAAACAAAAACCAGCAGCTAAAAGGAACTTGAGGAAAGCATAAATTTAGCCTGTGGTGTACTGTGTACTCAATTTGTGCTGGCAGAGAGGGTGGGGTTTGTTATTGTGAACTTCTCTGCTTTGCAATAACAACTCTCCCAGCAACTGCAGCCCATGCAATCATCACCATCATCATCATAATCATCATCATTCAGAAAGAGCACCTGGTCTCTGTGGGGATATTGTGGATGTAATATAGATAGGAGACATTTCTGCACCTGAATTGCTATATGCATAAACTTGGGTTGCTAGTGCCTTATTATGGAAGGGGATGCCTCTTCTAGGAGCATGGCAAGGCTGAAGTGAGTAAGCAGGGACTTACAGCCATGTTATGTCCCTTCATGCCCAGCATGGTAGGCTTTGAGGTACAAAGAACCCAGTCCCACCATGGCCTCACTGAGCCAGCCCCTGGATTTCCTAATTTTGTAGGGAAAAAGAGACCTTGTTTATCTGCCTATACAAAAGAGTACCTTATTGTTCCCCTTTGGAGACAGGGCAAAATTCCATAATCCTAAAACTGAATCTAAAAGCAAACCACAAGGTTATCCCATATTCTGTGAAGCAAGAGACCAAGTTATGCTGGAAGCCCCAAGCAGGAGGCCCAGGTTCAGTATAAAAGATTGATGTACAGCTAAGTCTGTCCTAGGCATTTGCACCCAAACTGACCTCTAGCACTGCTTGCTAGTGGGAGGAGGAAGGGATGGTTTGACACATTTCTATTCTTTCTTGAGCTATTTCAGGTCTATTATGCTGATGAGAATTAAAAAGGGAAATAGAAAGACAAAAAATGCAGTTTAAATTGAAGCATTTCAAAGGTAAAGTAAAAATTTCTAAGCTACGTGCATGCTGTACATATTTGAACAGTCCTGAGGAGAAACTCCCAAAGCAGCAATGTAGAACTAAATGTGGCAGGCTGAACTCTCCTACACTCATTCCTACTCCAGCTCTGTGTGTCTGTAAGATTGTCACAACAGTTTTCTCTGCTAGTTGAAGCCATTTAAAATCCAATTGTTTGGTTTGTACTGAATGTTTAGGTTTCTCCCTATAACCAAGAGCAAAAAAGGCACCTCTGTAGGGGGATTCTGAGACAGGTGTCTGAACAAGACAGGGTCTGTTGCTGTCTGGACATCATCTCTAATGGAAATCTTGGCAACTGTCAGGCTGAGTTGTTGAAATGCTCAGGAGGCTTCTGTCACAAAGATACACACAGGATGCAGGACTCACAAAAGAGTTCAGGAAGTTCAGCTGTTGTTGATTATGAGATTTCTTTTGCTTTTCTCAAGTGTATATAAGCCAACAGATTTAAAGGCTTTTTTTTCCCTCCAGCCACCACCTAATAGTACATTGCTGACATTCATGCTTCACACACTGTTCACATAACTTGTTTTTCAAACTGCATCTCTTGTTAAGGTTCACCTCCCCTTAGTCCCAGACAGAAGGGAAACAATTCTCAGTGTATAATACATTTCCATTTCTTCCACATGATTTCATTTATTAATAATTCCATTATTTAATATTATCAATCACTGAATATCTGTTTTATCTCTCACACATATAATCACAATTATTACCAGACTACATATTTTAAAAGTATGTTTGATCTGTCCCTTGTGATGTATTTCACAAAATCACTGCCAAAAAATATTGAGGCAGTTTGTGGGAAGCTGCAAAAAATTCAGCCTGCACAGTCTGCTTCATTAGGTCTAAGATTATATTTTGATTCTATACTCAAACAGTGCTCACTGAAATGCCATCAATCAAGATAACAAATGAATTTTTATATGCCATATGTTCTCCAAGTGGAATTTTAATGAGATATTAAAATGTGCTTTAAAGCTCAGGTTATACACAAATATCTTAATGTTAAATATGTCAGTGTCATACAAAATATTTCACTAAATCAAACATCTAGATGAGAGTTTATGGGTTGCATTAACGAGAAATGTCTTTTAAGGCTAAATAGGCCTATTCCCCTAAATACACTAATTCTTTTGTAGAAGCCACCTCTTCTAACACTAAACCTGCCTCTTTTAATGGTAAACAATAACCTACCAATAACTAAGCTAGTACAGATTCCTGCTTTCTTCAGGAAGTTACATACATTATGTTGTAATTTATAGATTCATCAACCTATCATTTTTTTCTCATTCAGTATTGATAGCTTCTACTTTAGACAGTAAGATTTAAAGGTGTATTTTCTAGATAAAAATGGCCTTTAATCTTGTAGAAGCATCTTCCTTTTCTTCTTGTCTTTGTGCCTAGCCCTAATGCATTGCCTGTTTTAAAACTGGGGTTATTTATTCATTTGGGGAATTCAAAATCTATGAAATGTTGAACTGCCATCATCTCACAGGCCTCCCTTTCCTGTTTTTGTTAATGCTGATGGCCAGGTCTTCTGGTTATGTTGGAGCTCCCAGGTGGTGGTCATGCAGCAAGCAGAGCTTGCACAGCACCCCATGCCCTGCTTCCAGCCACAAAGGGTGGTGTCCAACGAGGATCCCACAGTTCCTTCAATTACCCAGAAGGAGGCAACTGTTGTCATCTTTCTCCCACTTGTAAGCTCCAACAGACAACTGTGGGAACTGGACAGCATCCTTTTTCATACCACAGCTTATCTCAGCAGATTTGCTGATGACACCAAGCTGAGTGGTGCCTTTGACACACCTGAAGGATGGGATGCCATCCAGAGGGACCTGCACAAGC